>JAJOZX010003427.1:0-365000 GCA_023014485.1 Bathynomus jamesi
GGCACTTGGTCACGTTCAACCAAAGACGTCCTTGTTTCGTCTTTGAAATTTTATTGTCAATGCTTGACACGAAAATTGACTGCTTGAGGGCGTCCCAGCGATACCGTGAGACACAGGTGCCTAGAAAGCTTCGTCAGAAGTTCAGAACAACTTTCTGCAGGTGGTGAGAATTTCTTAATTTTAAAATTGCCCTGTGATAAACTTCAAGTGTTCTACTAGGACTCTTGAAAATCAGAAGAGCGTTGGCCGAAAGAAAATGCTTATGAATCTATATCTATATCTATAATCTATATCTCTCTATATATATCTATCTATCTATCTATATATATATATATCTCTATATATATATCTATATATATATATATATATATATAATATATATATATATAACATTCACATCCAGTCAAACGTCTGTCAGTTTCAGAATACTTGTAACTTTATGCACACAATATTAAACTCGAGAAATATATATATATATAGATATATATATATATATATTATATAGGGTGGCGCAAAAATCAGGAGTCAAAAGGTCATCATTGCATAAATTATAAATTATATATTTTTAACTAAAGTAATTTTTATTTACAAATACTGGCGGCCACGGAAAAGAAAAGATCCATTCTCTCCGGCTCCTTGGACTCCTTACTTTTACGCCACCTATATATATTATTATATATATATATATAAACGAATGAATATTTCTAAAAATATGTTTCCACCGTAAGGTTTTATGACTACAAATATAATTTAAATAAGGCCTATAATTTCGAAAGGGAAAAAAAACCAGTAAATGTATCTCATTATTGAATTGTAATCGTATAAGATCGATTTATTTACAAAAGGATTTTTTCTTCATCTTAATCTAAATAAAAGATCAGAATTTAACTGTAATAAACTCTTTAAAAATCCATTCTAATATTCTCTATAAGAATATTACGCCACTTAAAATTCTTTGAATAATATTTTTTAAATTCTTCGATTATACCACATATAATAATTTCTGAACCACCCTGTCTTTTTTTTTTTTTTTTTTTTTTTTTTACTTAGACGCACGCTATTTTTTACCCTGATTCTATTGACAATAATAACATGCTATCTTCTTTTATAAATATATATATTTCCTGTCTATTGAAAGGAAGAATTTCTGCTCAGTTTGATGAACTCCCATTGAACAATGTCCCGTTTTCTTTGCAAAGGTTTGCCTGGAAGGCATTATTCTACAACGTTTTGCCATCATCTTTAAGTTACATCCTGTAGGTCACCTTCAGTAGGTCATATTCAACGATATAACGGTAGCTGCTGTGAACCAGCGAAGCTTAAAGTAAATAGTTTATTCCTCGGCGAAACGTTGTCAGAGTAAGGTAAATTGCCAGTGACGGTCGTTCAAGTTGTAACAAATGTCACTTGATAAAATTGACGTTACATCCTGTTGAGTTTTTAATTCAGTTACTGTATTAATTATAAGGTAATTTATTTAATTTTTTGTGTTAATTATACATAGCTTCTATTCATGTTTTTAAATACTAATATAGGGGGCCTACCTTTGTAACCTTTGTTTAGCTTCCGCCCGAATTGTTCATTCTGACGAAGGTCAAGCTTTTCACTCCACCTTAGACCTACAGTTTAACGTGGAATCCGAACCACGCCCCATCAGCAGCCCAGCGTCTTAATCACTAGGCTACCTAGGGTACCCATTTATCTACCAACCACTTTCTTTATTGTGTAGAAGGATGAACAGCTGGGTTTTGCTGCGCGCCGGCTGCCGTTGGGTCTCGAACCCGGGGCCGATGGATTCGTAGTCAGCGGCGCTAACCACTACACCACCGAGGTGTGTATATATATATGAAATATCAGGCATGAGCACGGACGATTTTGCCTAATGCAAAACTGCCCCACCACAGTTGAACCCAAAACCTTTTTGGTAAAAGGCCAGTGAGCTGACCATTACGCTACGCTACGACAAGGTAAACGTTAATTACAATCTGGCATGTATTTCAACAACTGAAGGGATACATAACGCCTTCGCGTCCAGAGGTGTTTCATGCACTAACCCCCCTGCACGCGAAGTAATGGTAGTCTTTTATTAAAATCTCGTGTCACACTCTTGACCCATGGGTGTCAAAATACATGCTAGTGTGTACTAACTTTTAACTTGTCGTAGCGTAATAATCAGCTCCCTCACCTCCTTCGTAACATCTAAGGTCATATGACGGAGGGGACCAACAGCTTTACGTAGGATTTGAACTACGAGTCGCTCCATAGTCTGGACGCAGAGAACGGTCCCCCATCCAAATACTACCTTGACCCAATGTCGCTTAACTTCGCTGATCGGTGTCACGACACCAGCCACGACGTAGCCCTACTCAAGAGCTGCTGGGTACGAATCCTGGTGGGGGAATTTTTGCATTGTGCCAAATCTTGCGTGGTCATGCATGATGTTATATATATATATATATATATATATATATATATATATATACAGTGGAACCTTGCTTAACGAGCATAATTCGTTCCCGAATTGTGCCGTTATGCAAAATGCTCGTTAAACAAGGCAATTTTTCCATAGGAATCAATGTAAAATATGATAATGCGTTCCATGCTTAAAAAATACTTAAAATAATATTTATAATGATATTTAAAGGCGTTTTTTAATTATTATTGCATGAAATGAAAAGATTATTATTAAAAATTAACCCAAAAGAATGTAAATAATTAGTAAACGGTGAAATTTATAAATAACTTACGAAGAGAGAAGGTGCTCCTGACGCACGCAAAGGAAATGAAGAGACAGGGGAGGAGGAGGGTTATTGAGGGGAAGGAGGAGAATCGTCTTCGTTCAATGCAATAACATTCTCGACGAGCTCACAGTCACTAGCTTTAAATTTTTTTAGAGCACTTTCACTTTCTTTTGGATCCTTTTCAGAGGAAACTGTCTAGAGTCATTTGTTTTTGTCTACGCTTTAAATTTTGACGAAATGCGTGATAACATTATCATTAAATAAATTTGTAGATCGCATAGTCACTGCCTTATTAGGATGATGCTTTTCAACGTATGATACAACGATTCCCAAGATCTCAGCATCTCCCTTATTGCACTGGAGGGTTGTTGTTCTGCTACGGGCGTTTCTTCGTCCTCCCCTGACAAATTCTCCCCACAATTTCTTGCTCGTTAAGCAAAGTGTCGCTCGTTATGCAAGGTAATTTTCCCCATTTCTTTGGCTCGTTATACGAATTTCTCGTTATACGAGGCACTCGTTAAGCAAGGTTCCACTGTATATATATATAGTGTATATATTCCAGTTTTAAGGTGTTTGGCAAAGTTACTTGAAGTATAAGATGAGTGTATTTAAAAATAACCTTTATATTCCTTTACAGACGGGTCGAATTACTTTATAAATTCTTTTACTAGCACTGGTATTACAGGAAGTGAAATGCTAGTTCAATATTATATGATTATAATCGATGGGGAGGACCAGAAAGTGACACAACGCTCAGACCAAAATACCAGTTTACGTACACACTCCTTTCCACCCCGTAATTTTGTAAGAGGTTTTAAAAAGACGAAGAAAGAATTCTTTATTTTTTATAAAATTTTACATTATTTACAAAATTAAATGGTAAATTTTCTAAATCATTACAAATATTGTGAAAAAACAATCAAAGGTTCAAACGCAATGTTCAGCTTAACTGTTTTGTTTACAGTTCGCTGTAAACGGGTCTTGTTCCACTTGTAACGAAGATGTGGTTTTTAGTGACACAGCCGCCCCTCCCAGTCCCCCCTCCGGGGTTACTGGGAGGGGTCCCCCTAAACGGTTAGGCCGCTAGAGTAATCTACACCAAAATTAGTATACACATTAAGGGAGAACCAAGGAAGGTTTGAGTGATACACCCGCCTCTTCCAATTGGGCTATAAGTTAAGGTTGCCGCTTCAGAACTTAGCCGATCTGGGCTGGGATTCCGAACCCTTTAAGAAAAAATAACAGAGACTATACTGTGTGTGTATATATGTATATATATATATATATATATATATATATATAAATCAGCTGTGAAAATAATAGATAAATTCAACTCGTGATGCTGCGACTTAATGCAATGAAATTTATAACAAGGAAGCAACTTTCTCTTGTTAGCCTTAGTTTTTTCCTGTACAGTGTTTGAACTTTTTTCGAGCGCAAAACTAAAAACAATATTTATATACAAGGTTTCCATACGGTCAGGCATCACTAAAATAAATTGTAAAGTCCAGGGGTTTCCCAACCCTTTTCAGGTCGATGTACCAGTACGCTTTTCTAAGTACTACAGTCGGAAAGGTTGTGGGTTATTCATCTACAGCCAATATTACTTTTTAAGTACATCATCATTAAAATAATTAGCAAACTGTATATTAAAATCCTTTTGCGTAACACCAAAAAGAGCTCCGCGTTCTACCGATGGTACGCCTACCGCGAGTTGGGAATCGCTGGTATAGTCAATAAACTTTATCTAAGAGTCTGGCTTTATGGAGACCTTTTAGATATTAATTGCAATAAATTGTTTACTATGAAATGATGTTCATAATTACTCGATTTAATTTCTAAATTTCAGAATGAAGAACAAACATATTCCAGCGTTTTCTTGTTTCCTGATTCTGCAGCTGTTTCCTACGATCTATGGATTCCCCTACGGAAATGATTATGTATCCGGAAGTGATTCAGTTCAGGAAGACATGAGCGCTTCCGATTTCCTGAAAATGTACTTGTCTCGCCCTTACTTGAATGGACCCTCAGAATATGGCGATATAGATCTCGTCAGTGAATTACCAATACAAAATGATGATCTTCTGCAGAGAGAGATAGATATAGATTATGACTTTATGGAAGATCCTAATGAATCCCCTGTAGTTCCAGGATATGTAGCACTGAAAGGAATCTACCCAGTAAGGCCAGTACTATACCCACTCGAGAGGAGATTCATTCCTCATCTAAATAGAGAATTAGAACCTTGGACAAAACTGTTTATCCCGTCGGTAAGTAAATCTTTAGAACCGCTAACGTACCCCTTCGTTCCGCAAATACCTGAAGAACTCCAGCTTCCACAAGAACCTTTTGTACCGTTCGTAGGAGAGTACCCTCAACCGACTTATTCATAATTATTAAAAAAATATGGCACACATATGCAACATTTAGAGAAAATGTCATTGAAGAAGCGAAATTATATTTTGAATGAATGAAATGAATCTGAGATTTTATAATATGAATATATATAATAACCAATTAAGATATATATATATATATATATATATACAGTATATATATATATATATATATATTTATTAGTAATGGCTTCCAGAAAACAATACTGACATCAATTGAAGTAATTATATGAAATGAGAAATTTCTTGCCCTTCAGATAATCATACAGGCCCGGCGCTATGGGCGGGCCTGGCCCGCCCACTTATGATTCTGTGCCCCCATAGTTACTTAAGTTTTTATCTTATCTTATATTTAGGTATTATCCTAATTAATATGTAAGTTTATATTTAAGGTACTGATTAATCAAAATGCAAAAAGTAGAGATTACTTAGGGAATATCCTCTGTTATAATCGATTCGTATTTTTTAACGTGCATGTTTTAACGTGTTTAAGTTTCTTATGTCCAGTATTGATATTGGTTGGAACTTGAAAGTAAACATTATTTGAATTGAAAACGGCATAACATGTTTCCTTAAATGTAGTGAAAGGATTGTAAAAGTATATAATTAGAAATACAAATTTAAATTATATGTATTTCCTGTATCATGTATGTAACTATGTCTCACTAATGTACTGATTATTAAATATATTTATTGTGGTTTGTAGTTTGCGTATCACGTAAAATATCTGTGGAGGCGCTTATATTTACTCAGACTCGTTAGTATTGTTCAGTCATTGTCATCACAGTAAAGTAAAACAGCATAAAATAATTAATCGATCAAAGTTTTGTAAAAGTGTGCCCCCCCGCAAACATCATGTTGCCGCCGGGCCTGTATCATATCATAATAAAAAGTTATATTGTTCTTATTTCCTCTAATCTGTATGTTATTACAACCGTAAGGAGCACAATATATAACAAATCCCGGCCCTGATCCGAAATTACCAACGATTCCAGATTCGCATGCACTCACCTCGACTTCATAATTAACAAAATTTAATTATTTGTTGAATTTTAGTTGGTAAATGAGAAAAAATAAATATTTATATATCATCTTCTGTTTTGGCTCCTCTAACTGTAGCCTATAAACCTTTTTACTACTGCTTGAGTTTCTTGAAGTACGCAATAAAAAATTCTTTATTGAAAAAGAATTTGCTTGTATTTTACACTAACAAAGTACTGTGTTAAGTTACATCTGGTTACGTTAAGTTTTGGTTAAGTTACATTTGGTTACGTTAAGTTTTAGTTAAGTTAATTGTTTAAAATGTCGATGGTATGGTCTTGCCAATCCGATGGTTGTATAATATATAGGTCTGTTTAGATGAAAGATATAAAATAATATATTTACTTTGAAATGGACTTGGCTTCGTGTACGAAATTTGGAAATGTTTCATTGCTAGTAAATACAAGTTTAAATGTGTTTAATCCAAATAAAATTTATTTTTTTTAAGTAACATCATTTATTGGTACAGTTTTTAAGCACTTCGCCTTCATAAATTTAGAACGCAGTACTTTTTTTTTCAGTCTACAATACAAACAATATCTTTTTCTGGCTTAAATTCAAGCAAAAGTTTTTTTGAAGGAGGTCGGTGTAACTTTATATTTTGGTATTATATTTTTGTGGTTGACTGAATTACAGTGGAACATTTTATAGTTTTAGGCACTTTACTGCTTCCCCTAAAATACAACTGAAGCAGTGATGATAAGCAAAAGTGAAACACAACAAACAAATGTAATATACCTAATACAAAATGTAATACAGAATACCTTTAAGCGCCGCAGGGGTTACATTGTGGTCAATTCGTAACATCACTTCAGTCGATCAGCGAAGCTAGGTGACATTGTATCTCGAGAGTAGATAAATGGGAGAACATCCTCCGCGTCCAGTTATAGCGACCAGTGTTTTGGAACCCACGTAAAGTTGTAAGTCTCTTCCGTCATACGACGGACTTGTTGGAAGGAGGTTAAGCAACCCCATCAAACGACAAGTGCCGCAGCGGAAGTTTTTAGTATCTTTTACATGGGTGTCATTACCAGTAAATTCGTACAACTGCGTATTAAATTCAATATCAACTTAACTATACTTTCTCCCGCGACAATTTTGTCGCTAGAGAGACAAAATCTTCAGTTTAAGATTGCGCGCGAAGAGGAAAACGCTTTAGCTAACGAGTAGATTATGAGATGCAATTATTGTTACATTCATTTTGCACACGCACGTATGTGTCGTCTGCATACGAGTGTGGTCGAAATAGTTCGTCATACAAGCATCATTTCTGTCTAAAAGAACAGCCGAGTTACTAAAATTTGAAATTAAATTTGTTTACTTGTAATTCTTGTCCATATGTACCCGACGGGTATCTTAAAGGGAGCAAAGACTCGAACACTGATGGAGTTTTTGGTTAAAATTTGTACTTCTCCCAAAACTAAATTATAACTTATATTTCTGCCAACGTTTTAATATATATATATATATATATATATATATATTTACGGATATTTGGACCCGGTGTTGCCGAACGGACGATTCGCCGAACGGACTGTCATTAATATTTCTGACAAAATACACACGTTGCCTATCTTAACCTGGACACTCAATTCAAAAGACAAGTGTGTTTTAGCACTTGAACTTATTTTTATATTATTGAAAAATTTATTGAAAAATTATTTTTATTGAGTATTTTTATTTAGGTGCAATATTAAGGCTAAGTTTATTTTAAATAGACACAGTAATTATAGAAATAATAATGGGCCATCTGGACACTGTCAACATAGCTACAGACTTTTTCACTGTAGGCTGCAGTGGTTTTAAGGTTAAAATTTGGTCGGCAGCCAGATTACTAACTATGGTCAAACTAAATTCATTAAAATTAATTTAGACTTACCAAAAATGAAGTTGCCAGTTGAACGTTACCCTTTCTGTTTCTAACTAATCCATAAGTTTCATTTAGTTTCCAGATTTGAATTTTATTTGTTAAGTTTTAAGTTACTATTTGGCACACTGCTAAGTTATTTATTTATAGGGGCTATTTCCCAGACCTAGGTTTTGCAGTTTAAGTTAGGCTAGGGCTGTATTGCCCTATATTATATGCAGTTTTTGTTTTTAAAGGTTTAAGGTTTTGAAGGTTTTTACTCAAGTTAGGGCTATATTGCCTTTAAGTTTTAATAGGGGCTATAACAGCCATTTAATTATTTAGTTAGGGCTGTTGCAGCCCGGTTCGAGTTTCTTCTAGGTACCTAGTTTTAATCTCTTACCTTAGTTATGTATTTTAACCCTAAAAGGACGACCGCTACATATTGGTAACCTTTCAAATACACGTATTCATAACTTAACCCTACAAACAATTTCGGCGTTAAAGGGTTAATTAAATTAATTACACCTAGTTCTGGTAGGCCACTATTTAGTTAAACAGGGTTTTAGTTTAATTGCAGTGGTTAATATTGAGATTTAAAGGTTGACTTTAAGTTGCCCGGTTAGTTGGGGAACTACGAGAATTTTTTACGAAAAAACTAGCCCACTTCATTCAGCACTCAAAATTTTCGATGATTAACAAAGAGCTCCATTTTTCTTTGTCTCAGAAACTTTTTTCTTTCTTCTTTTTGTTAATTAGGGAAACCCAACTTCACGAGTTGGTTGAAACGAGGGTTATTTTTTTTATTCTATATTTATTTGTTTATATTTTATTTGGAAATATATGTGGTTATTTCTACACAACCTTTTTTTTTTAACAATTATATTACATTTCATTTGGAAGACATGAACCCACTTGGGTGAAGGGGTCTGTCAAGTTTATTCAAGGTTATTCAGTTGAACTCCAAATCTAAATTCCATAACTCTTTATTCGGAGCTATTGAAGAATAGGACCCCAGCCTTCTTTAATTAGCTTTATAAGGCTAACTAACGAAAATATCATGACCTAACCTAACCAATCGTCAAGGGCGTACAGTTAACCTAACGATTGGTTAGATTAGGTCGTGATATTTTCGTTAGTTAGCCTTATAAGCCTAACTAAAGAAGGCTGGGGTCCCTATTCTTCAATAGCTCCGAATAAAGAGTTATGGAATTTAGATTTGGAGTTCAACTGAATAACCTTGAGTAAACTTGACAGACCCCTTCACCCAAGTGGGTTCATGTCTTCCAAATGAAATGTAATATAATATAAAAATAAGTTCATCAAGTGCTAAAACACTCTTGTCTTTTGAATTGAGTGTCCAGGTTAAGATAGGCAACGTGTGTATTTTGTCATAGAAATATTAATGACAGTTCATTCGGCGAAACAGCCGTCGGCGAATCGTCCGTTCGGCGAAACGTCCGTCGGCAAAATGTCTGTCGGCAAAACGTCCGTCGGTGAATCGACCGGCCACGATATATAATGCATTTCCTGCAACTTCCTCCTCCAGGCTATTTCATTGAAATAAGTATCTGAGAAGAGAAGAAGCAGGCACTTGATCGAATTAAAAATAGCCTTATAAGATGATATTTGAATCATCTTCAGAGCCACTTAAAGCTATAACGAGATGAATATGAAGAAGATTTTCTAATCTGTCACATATTGTCTCTAAGAGCGATTATTATGGCATAAATAACTTATGGTCAAATCATTCGAATTTAGGTAATAAATATATGATATTGAATCCGATCATTAGAATCAATCATTTTTCTGCAAATTTTGAAGAGCTACAAAATATATTATCAATGATCGGAATATAAAAATTTTCTATCATTATCCTAACCATTAATCATTGGTCATAATATCTAACTGAGGATTTATATCCCCAAGACGATTTTGTTCGGCGTCAATGACATCGATGTTGTGACGCCAGAGTAATTATACTCAATCAATCAATCAATCTCCCAGATAGTTACAGATGTTTTCAGAGGTATCGTGGCAGCAAACTGGAAAGAGGAGTTTTAATTCACGAGCATAAGTCCATTCCACGTACCCAAATCACAGCTTATATCATTATATGACTCCTTACAAACGTACAACGCCACTGTAACGTTAAAAAATATTAAATTAAACTTGATATAGGCGTCCAAACGGAACCTTTGTTAATTTCGTGAGCATGTAGACCTTATTCCAAATCATAATAAAATAAAACAGCACAAAACAATTTTATTGTAAAACTTTTAGGTCTCATGTTTTAAAATATAATAAACATAAAGAAAGCAGCTGAAAGCAGCTCATAAGCACAGTTTCTACCCAATTATTATACGAGCTACATGGTAAAATGTCGCCATAAAACAGTCGGTGTTTATTGACCACATATGACATAAAGGTTCACTGAACTGACATTTTCTTCTGTCTATTTCTGATCATTTTGGTTGTTACTTAACATTAATTAATTAGAACCAGATAATCACTGAAAAAATATCATATAAAATAAAAGTACAAAAAAATAAAAATTTATAAAAACTAAAAAACTAAAAAAAAAAAAAAAAAAAACCCGAGATAAAATAAATTATCGGTCATTTTTGAAGGAACAGACGAACGACATAGCTGGAAAATTTGTAAAGTTCTCAAACGTACTTTCAGTACAAAATCTGTCCTGTAACCACGATAAATAAGGCTCATCAAAGGCAAAATAAATTTGCGTTAAATACGCCTTTCTTAGATGCCATCCAACAAAAATGATGTAATCTATAAACATATTAAAAAAAGAGGTACAATGCCAAAACAAGTATAAACCAGCTATAGAGACATATTAAATAACCTAATTAAAAATAGCCTAATTAAAAATCTGGGTGTCATAGCAATAAATTTGAGGAAGGCAAAAAGATCTTAAGAAGTAAATGAAAACTTATTAGCGAAGCTTTACTTGAGAAGAAGGAAGAAAGAGTTTTTCCACAAAGTTAACTGTAAACAATTGACTGAGACATAGTCAGTTGTTTAAATAACTACTTTACTAGCATAGAAAAAACACCGTTGAACATATTATATTATGGGAATAACTTGGCAATCGCTCACTCTATAGTGTTCCAAGATGACCATCAAGAAATAAGTAATAATGTTACGATAATCCGACTTCCTCTAAAATACTCCCTACTCCCCTTTTAGAACCCCTAATCACTGAGTATAGAAGGACGGAGTTACCTAGCCTCAGGGCCCTGTGCATCCTCGTGGAGCCCGAGGCTCTTTAAAACCGCTTTATTTATTTTCCACTTCCTCAATTCCTTCCACCTTTACCCACAAGGGTCCAAACTCCATTGTTTCGCCACTTACAACATGCTCCTCCTCCTCCTCCTCAGGACATCCAGTTGTTGGGGCTAGGTGTCCTTCACTGTGGGGTCAGTGAGGACACGAGACTGAATGTTCCTAGAGGAAAGCTGGGACATAGACTCTGGATATTTCTGGGACCTGTTCTGGGGTGTGGAGCGGGTTATAATCTGGCATTTTGGCTAATTTGGCTATTTTGGGTATCTTGGGAAGTGGCTAAAAGAGGGTAATAGCTAAACGTTATTTTTTTTTGTAACAAAGAAGAGCCAAGGGCGAGTGCCCGAAAAAATTGCCGCCCCCCCCTTCCCCACCTTTGATAAGAAAGAGAGAACCAAAATCAAGGTCAAGGTAATTATAATAAATTGAAAGCGCATTCAAAGTTTTAGTAACATCCTCGAACGACTCTGAAACCAGAAGAAACGAATTAAAAAAAGCTCAGTGAATAAAATGTAATCATACTTGCGTGTGCACCTCACCGCGCCAACCACTAATAAGGCCTACTTGAAAATGCATAATATGTTCTTCTCCATCCTATTTATCATAGAGATGTCAAAACAGCAATTTCCACCCTTAAAAACAAACCATTTCAAGTAGATACTATTTCTAATATAGTATTTAAGTACTGTTTGGAATTTTCTCTCTCTCTCTCTCTCTCTCTCTCAATATTATTCAATTCATAACGAAGACGGAGACCTATTAAAAAAGTAAGAGTTTTTCAATATTCAGATCAGGAGATAAGTAATTACTGTCTAATTATCGACCTACATCTATTTTCCTTACGTTAGGAAAAGTATCTGAAAAAGTTGTGCGTAAGTATGTCTGAAAACACTTTCAAGAAAAACTTAATCTGATACCAAAGTATCAGTTTGATTTTACAGAGGGCTACAAAACAAGCAACGCAGTTTCAACTGTATTAAAAGTATTATATAAAAATCTTAATAATAACGAGTTTTCCGTTCTCTCGCTCATAGATCTCTCCAAAGCCTTCGACACAAACTTCCATGGCGTACTTATTACTAAATTATTTCATTATGGCATAATGGATGTTGCATTAAATTGGTTCAAATCATATCTACGTAAAGGAAGTCAATAAATCAAGCAAAATAACATTATTAACACCAAATTCGAAATTACACATGGAGTTCCACAAGGAAGTATTTTGGCTCCCACATTATATATAATATACTTTATCTACAGTATATAAATGACTCAAATCTCATAATGGGAAAGGCTTTCAGTAAGCGAATGATACTTTTCTGATATACTCAACTTCTATGGACCACTTTGTAGTGTTTATACCTGTTGGGTCTGAAATAAAGTTTGTTTGTTCAACCAGCGATCTTGCATCCGTTAATGAAGTAGTATATAGAGACATCGTGGTAGGCTAAGACTGATTGAAAACCAACAAATTATCCTTAAATAACATAGCGAACATTTTGTTAGTCACAAATAAAAAAGATTAATACTAGACTTCAATATTATTAATGATTTGCGTACGGTGACGCGTGTCACTGACAGAAATATATTAAGATGACAAACTAGCCTAACTAGGTCTTTTCGGCAACATATTAAAAATACAAATGATAAACTCTCCGAATTCTAGTTTATTTTAACAAAATTACATTTCCTTCCAAAGTTCCAACAAATATACTTAAAACGCTATACTTTTTTCTAGTTTATTTACATCTCACATACAATAACAGCGCATATGGAAGTGCGTGTGATGATTACATCATCACCTCTACAGTAATCGCAAACCTAAATGAGAATTATCAGAAAAATAAAGACGTATTTGAAGTACAGAAGTGCACCCTAATATTTAGTTACAAAATAACTTACCTCAATAATAGTCATTGAAAATGTCATGTAAAATCAACTACGTTACAAACATCGAACATGAAAAATGGTGACTGTGGACGTATTTCAATAACAAATTATAACGCTTCACCGTAGTTCAATGCTCACTGTTTTTTTAATAGTGGAATTATGGAATAATCTATCAAATTAATTAAAATTAATAAATGTTCATTCGACTTTCATAAATTAAAATTTAATAAATTCCAAAGATACTAAACGTGTTTTAGTTTTATATATTAAAAATATGTAATTAAGATTATCGTTTCCCAAATGGTCAACTCTGAAGTAATGATAATAATGTTGATAAGCGAAGGGGAATAATTATTTTTATTATTATTATTGTTGATATTATTAATATTATTATTATTGTTGATGTCATAATTATCATCCTTTTAATTATCTATTATCCAGCTTATCCCTTTTATCATTATCTCTTTCGTCATTATTTTTTTTCATTATTTTTACAGTTTGGCATTTTGCACAGTATATATATAGATATTTTTTTTTAATTGGGGTTGTTTAACCTCCTTCGCAACATCAAAGGTCATATGACGGAGGGGACCTACAGCTTTACGTGCGATCCGAACCACGGGTCGCTACATAATCTGGGCGCAGAGGACGGTCTCCCATCCAACTACTACCCAGACCCAATGTTGCTTAACTTCGCTGATCTCCGAGAAGCGGTGTTACGACATTGGCCACTACGTAGCCCACACATATATATATATATACATATAGTGCTCGAAGTGAGGCGGGATGGGGTGGGATGCCATCCCACGACTTTTAATTAAATGTAAAATCATCCCACTACTTCATATTTACCTTAAAATCATCCCGGAACTTTACAATCTAAATATGATTTTCCAGAAATAGAAGAGGCTTTTTGTTAGCTTATTTGTTTCGCTAAATAAGATTACATGAAATGATGAAAATATAGTTTTTGTCGAAAATTTATTGAAAATAAAACAATATTTTACATAAATTCCAATAAAATCATTATTCATTCCCTTTACGGTCATAGTTCTCCCCATTCCCTCCCAAAGTTGGGAGGGAATGGGGGAGAAACGAGTTCGGCGCAGGCGCAAAGCGAAATACAGAGTTTTTTAATGGCAGGTGTAACAAATATTTTTTTCTCGATTTTGTATATATATATATATACAGAAAAATTTCTAGTTACATAAAAATCTGCCATTTCCGGAGGCTGAGGCTTTGCACATTATGAAAATTTCGAGTTTATATATATATATAGTTTACACGAATTCATTCCCGCATTGTTATTAATGTAAAAGAGTAGCGTATTGTCAATATGTGTTATAAGTTTATAACTTATTCAGAGTGGAGACGCTGCGTGTTGTGATAATTGATTTAATGAAATTCAATATCCGTACAGAAATGGTCTGCTATCAAATTCAACCATACAAAGTCAACAATAATAATTGTCCGAATACGTAATAACAACGTCTCGCAAATGGAAACCATTTCCTGAGTTTATATACTGGAACGTAATTTTTAAAGAGTATTACAATATATCCTTTTCAGTTAATTTCCTTTAATATTTAACGGTTTTTTATATAAAAAAAAATTATATTTGCAAGTAAATAATAGATTTCAGCGTGCAGCGTGCCCCGTTGCTAAAATACAGTTTATAATTGTATAAAGTACGTGTTGTAATAATGGAGATATATTAGTCTATGTATATTCTGTGTGCATATTTGTAAATAAATAAACAATTGGATGCCACCATATTTAGTCAAGCAACTTATTAAAAATATCTATTAGTTCGTTCGTTTTCTTATTTAAATTGTAAACATAAACTAAGTCATATATATATATATATATATATATATATATATATGGTGTATTTGTTAGCGTCGCTGACTACGAATCCATCGGCCCCAAAATCGAGACCCGGTGATGGGAGGCGGCAAGCAGCAAAACCCAACTGTTCATCCTTCCACACATCAAAAAAATTGGTTGGTATATAAATGTGTACCCTGGGTAGCCTAGTGGTTAAGACGTTGGGCTGCTGGCGGGGCGTAGTTCGGATTCCACGTTAAATTGTAGGTCTAAGGTGGAGTGACAAGCTTGACCTTCGTCAGAATAAACAATTCGACCGGAATCAAAACCAAGGTTACCAAGGTTATATATATTTTTTTTTCTTTTTCTTTTTTTAAAGGCAAAAACTGAGCCCATTCCCATCTGCACGATGTACGATAATTCCCTTCAACTTTAGCTGATTAATGCAATACGACAACTGCATAGCATGTATAAGAAAAAATTAGGAAAACACCGAGCTCTTAAAATTAATTGAGGGACATTCAGCAGGCTGACGTAAGACGACCAAATGTCCTGCCGTAATAGCGAGACGTAAGCGCTTTGTTTCGCAAGTATTGCTATGAAGTTGCGTTGTATTTATTGCATCGTCTTTATCGCCGGGTTTTATCGTTAATTCTCGACAGTTATTTAACGTAGTGATTCCATTTGTTTTCTCAGCATTCGTTTCAGGAAGTTGTATTGATAATAATCGTTTAATACATTCTTTGACAAAGAAATAATACCTCGTGAAGTGTCATTTATCGTAATTAACACTTTAGTAACGTGTCAAAATTCGCGGACGATACTAAAATAGCGGTGAGGTTGTTAACGAGGACGATAGTAGTAGGATCCAAGACGATGTAAATAGGATTATGGAGTGGACAGGTAAGTGGCAGATGCAATTTAACGTAGACAAATGTAAAGTTTTGCATATAGGTTCTCGCAACAATAATTACACGTACACGATGGATGATAGGGAGTTAGCGAGCGTTGACGAGGAAGTAGATTTAGGCGTACGCGTATCTAAGGATTTAAAGGTTAGGAACCAGTGCCTGGAGTCTTGCGCAAAAGCTAATAGGATGTTAGGCTTCATAGCGCGTAATTTCGAATTTAAATCGAAGGATATTATATTGCCCCTTTACAAGTCCCTAGTCAGGCCTCATTTAGAATATGCCGTTCAGTTTTGGTGCCTGTATTTGCGTGAGGATATTGATAGGTTAGAAAAGGGTTCAGCGTCGTGCCACGAAACTTATTCCGTCATTGCGCAATAAGCCTTATGAAGATAGGATTAAAGAGTTAGACCTGTATTCACTCGAAACTAGGAGATTAAGGGGGGAGCTTATTGAAGTTTTCAAAATCGTTAATGACATCGATAACGTAAATTTTGACAAAGTGTTCACTTTCGATAATAGTAATACTCGCAATAACGGATTTAAGTTGCGTGGCAGACGTTTCATTACTAATATCGCTAAAAACTTCTTTACGTTTAAAGTAATCGATAAATGGAATAATCTTCCCGCGTCAGTCGTTCATTCTACCAGCGTTAATATGTTTAAGAACCGTCTTGACAGACATTTTAAAAGTATTAACGTTGTTTAAAATAAAAAAAAGTTAGCAACAGGCTCTGGTGGTGGTGCTCGAGGATGAGTCTGTTGACGATGAATGCCAGCTTGTGACATGCCAGCGTGTGATGCCAGCAATAAAATTATAAAAAAAAAAAAAAAAAATTAGACTAACACGAACGTAGATGTAGCTCGTAGCGTAAACTAACCCACTTTTTGTTTTACTTTACCGACTTTTTTTTTTTTTTTTCCTTACCTCCTTACTTTGCATGTCTGTAACTCTCTTTCCTTGCATGTTTGTAGTTTGCATGGTATGACAGTGAGTTAAGACTGTGTTTGCATGGTTTGTAAGCGTTCTTATTTTACTTCTTTTCATCTTTCACCCCTCTCCTATTCTCTCCGACTATTTTCTGACTTGTCGGCAGTGGCCGGCGGATGATGATGGTGAATCTTTTTTCTCTTTTTCTGAATGAATGTTAACCCACGAGTGATAGGTGTTCCTCCTTACTTAACCCCTTATTCTCTTCTCTTAACCCCCTACTCTTTCCTTTCTCTCGGGCTAACCTTAGAGTGGATCTTAGGGTCTTTGTTAGCCTTAGCTTCTGTAGATCTGTAGATAGCTTTAAACGAAAAACAGCTTATGCAGCTATAGAGTGAATTGTTCGGATTATAACCGTTTTACATTCTTCTTTCACGGTACACACTGTATACAAAGTGAAGTACGAACACGTTTTAGTCCTAGTAAGGTAAGCTGAGCCGCGGCTCCTACGAAATTTCATACCAACAGGTCCGGTGTATAAATTTAGTTAAGTAACACTGTAAGTAACAATAATTGTAAGGACTTTCACCGACCATTTGAATTAACGTAACCGGTTTTTATTACGGTCGTATCAGTGGGAACGAACCAGCTACCGAATATCTCAGGTTAATTAATTCAAGGTATAGAAGCTTCGCTTGTAAACGTAAAATATCCGAAAATGAATAATGACATCATACTTGTCCTTCGGCTTCAGATTCTGTTTCAAAATTTTTGCGTAACCACTAGGTGTAGGCCTACGTATCTTACTGTGGTTTCGAAGGTACGAGTATAAGTATGGATTAAAAATCTTTTAACCGTTCATGTACTGATTTCTAAATCCACGTCTTTAACTGCATTGAAAAACTCGTTTTCTTTCGCTAACCTTTATATACTCCAAAAACGTTAGTCAATATCCGAACCAAAGCGCATCGTATATTCAGAAATACAGGGTGTCTAGAAGAGAATTGTACAAATTTAGTTTAATTTCAAATGGAGTGTGTACGATTCTTTTGTGAGCATCCTGTATCAATATCCAAACTGTTTTTAAAGAAATGTTTGTCGAAATCAGTACATGATCATTTGAGTAAACGACAAAATGGTGGATTGAACTTACCCTTAACTTCATTCGACTTTAGACTTTAAGTAAATTGCAAAGAAATTAATTTTAGGATAATAAACTTAACACTTTATGACAACAGTTTAATCCTTCGACATTTTATTAAGGTATTATTAACGAAATTTTTTTAACTATAATTTTTAAATAAATTTTTATTACATTTTGTTGAAGGCCAATTACACTTGAAAGCCCTCACTCACTTCCGGCTTCCAAATGCAATTATTATTATTATTATTATTATTAATGAATAAATACGTATTGTTGCGGATTCCCAAAAGAATATCTTACTGGGTTTGGAGTTCATTCAATTTCATTCCATTCCGATCTCAGACTTTTTAAGCAGATTGGATTCCAAAATCTCAAAATGTAATTTATAGTTTTAACCAGTTTTGACATAGGCAGTTCTGGGTTCTGGCCGGTCCTGGTTTTTGTTTGAGTTGTTCCGCAGATACAGTAGCTATGAATGCGGAAACACGTTTCAAATCAATGATTCAGTTTAAAACAAAAATTCTAATCAATTAATTGATTAATGTCCCCCAAATACTTTATATTCTTCTCTCTCGAAATATCAAGACAATTATTTTAGATAAAAATCCAACGATTTTAAATTTGTTTAGGGAATATATTAGTTTGAGAGTTGTACTATTCAGTGATTCATTTAGTTGTTTGTTGGTTGGCTTTTCATGAGGAAATTTGGTTGGTTTAATTGGTGTCTTCCGTTCATTTGCGTAAAGCTAGCCAATTACAAATCCAGTTGTGACGTACAAAGGATTTATTGCCAACCACATTAGCATAAAAAAACTATTCATTATATTAATATATGCCAACCAGTAGGTTAATTGTAAAGCGTGTGTACGAAGACTGCACTTTTTACTTAGTCTTCGTACAAAATCAATGTACGGTTATGGTAGTCTTTTATGACAATTATATATTTATTAGCTGTGTACCTTTCATTGATTTACGGGAGACGAGTATCTCCATGGAAACAAAAAAGAATTTTGAAGATAATAGATATCAGTCCATTATCGGACATGGAATAAAAATAACTTAAAATGCTTTAAACGTTTATAGAAGAAGAGTAAAGCTATTTGCGCTTATCTGTTTAATAACAGTAACTGATAACGTCTGTTCGTATCACAGACTTTAAGTAAAGACACAACTTTAAATATAATATACAAATATACTTTCAGTAGTATAAGATTACACGAGTTACACCTATTGTATGTATATATATATATATCCTATCGAAACAGTATATGATTTAATGTAAAAATGTTTCCCTCTGATTGGTCAGGTTTTGGAAGAAATGAAACTTGATTCCTGATTGGACGGTTCATAATCTTTAATCCATCAGGATCTAAATACAAATAAGTACGAGACGTAAAAGGATCGTACGTTTCCGTAGGCAGAGACTTCAGTAAGAGTAATAAACATCCTGAAACGCTATTGCGTCACTTTTCCTTCTACAGTATATACATAGGGCGGATCACCTGAAGATCCGTCACCCGAGCCTTTTTGAATTAGCTTTATAAGTCTAACTAACGAAAATACCACGACCTGACCTAACCAATCGTCAAGGGCGTACAGTTGACCTAAAGATTGATTAGGTTAGGTCGTGATATTTTCGTTAGTTAGACTTATAAAGCTAACTCAAAAAGGCTGGGGTGACGGATCTTCAGGTGATCCCATAGGGCTACGTCGTAGCCAATGTCGTAACACCGCTTCCTATTGATCAGCAAAGTTAAGCGACATTTGGGTTGGATGGGAGACCTTCCGCTGCGTCCAGACTATGTAGCAAGTCGTGGTTCGGATCCCACGTAAAGCTGTAGGTCTCCTCCCTCATATGACCTCAGATGTTGCGATTTCAGGGATTTCATGTAAGGTTAATTAAGTCGTGATATTTTCGTTAGTTTTAATGAAAATGTCACGACTTAACCTAACCAATCGTCAAGGGCGTACAGTTGACCTAACCGGGCATTTAACACCCAGGCCCAGGTGTATAACCTCGGGACCTAATCAATATGTGTGTGAAGTTTCATGTTTGTAACTGCTTCCATTTTAGACCTATGGCTGGAACACACACACACACACACACACACACACAACACGTGCTTTTATTGTTGTTGATATATATACTGATCCACGCCCACATTTTGGTTCAGTGTATGCCGCCTATTGGTTTCAATAGTACTTACAAGCAAAACAGGCTACTTATAAACTAGGAACACGTGCATGTAAATGAGATCAGGAGCATGTGTTCCATTTGGGAACTGCCAATTTAGGTAACACAGCTAGAGTAGCTGAACGAATTCTCTCTCCATTGTTTATGCTGAGGACTCTTGTTAACATCGTATGTTAAGTTCACTTAAAACTTTGGGAAAGTGTCACGAAATAGCATAATATCTCGATCCTACTACTGCTGATACTGTCAAGGCGAATGAGCCGACCTAGTTTCTCTCTCTCTCTCTCTCTCTCTCTCTCTCTCTCTCTCTCTCATACACAAATGCACACACGTTTAAATTAAAAAATGCGTCACCTTTGATTTATAAAACAACTTTTGAGTATAAGATGTACGTACGTCGTACATCAATAAAACTCATTGAATGTAAAAATCAGAATAGTACGACATACGTTTTAAAAAACTGCAGTGTCCCATAATTCCCTTTACCCCTGAACTATATATATATATATATATATATATATATATGGGATGAATTTCACACTTAAACACGTGAAATGAATGAAAAATGCAACAAGGAAAAAGAAAAAAATGGAGCAAGCGTAGTTTACGTCCCCCTGACGCTAAAGGGGACACAAACTACACTAGGTCAAAGTTGGGGAACGTAAAGTACACTAGGCACCATAGGGGGACGTAAACTACACTTGCTCCGAAAAAAATATTCCAAGGTTTTTCGTATACTCAACAGTACACCTCGTCAAGGAATGATAGGCATTCCCTGACGAGGTATACTGCTGAATACACGAAAGGCCTTGGAATCATTCTTTCTTTTTCCTTGTGGGTTTGCATCATATATATATATATAATAGTGGAGGTAAGGGACTTATGGCACAATCTGTACTTTACTCTTAACCAACAATGCTGAAAATAAATCCCCAAAGATGAGCTAAAATTGTACTTAAATTGTAGAAAATATCATCCTCCATTTTTAAAGTTTTCACAATGGCGAATTATTGACTAATCTTTCGAAAACGGTAAAAATTAGAATGGTGGATTAAATATTTAATAAGAGTAGCTTTTATTTGGAAAAGTTTACGAGAAGAACACGAAACTACAGTTTGCCTCGACCACATACATCTATGGCCTCGACCTTCAATCGGCTCGAGCTCACAATAATAATGTCATGCTTTCCCTACAATATACAGGGTGTCTCAGAAGTCGCGCGCCTTGGTCATCCGCACCTGTAAATATGGTGTTGGACTTCTGAAACACCCTGTATATATATATATATATATATATGTGTGTGTGGTATATATATATGTGTGTGTGTGTGTGTGTGTACACACACACACCACATATATATATATATATATATATATATATATATATATATATATATATATATATTACCAGTTTCAGCGTTCCTTTCTGACTATTTTAGCCTGCCCTTGAGAAAGGAGGCATGCCTCGATTACTAAAATGAACTAGTCTCTCTGAGGCATCATCGTTATTTTCTTGTGTAAACTAAATAGCGTTTGTCATATCATCTATTCTTGCAAATTTCATAGTAAGGAAGAGACAAAGGAAGCGTGTGCTCACGTACAAGCTAGAAAAAAAAAGTCCTTCTTATATACAGTAATTATGTATCTTTTATTAAGCTGATCTAGTAACACCGACCTTCTATCGTTTCCTCCTTGTTACAGTTGAATAAACGTGATAATTTTATGTAAACATACGTATTTACAGTTTACAATATATAATTCATTTGTAAATGACAATGTTTTGATAAATATTTACCATTTATTCAAATCAGTGTAGCCAAACGGGTGCCAACTGCCGAGTGTAAGAAGTCACTACAGCTTGTCATTACACTTTGAGTCCTAATAATCGCTGGTTGTAGGCGTACAACTGTTACATATTTATTATAATTTGTTTAAATACTAAATATACATAATATAAAGTTCCACTTATAATTGCATCGTAGAAAGTGTGTGCAGTGTATGCATCCATAAACAATAGGTTTTGTACCAGACGACCTCCCTAGAGTGTATAAGTTAGGCTTCGCTTAATTTTTTTTAACTTTGCGATATGTTAAAACTTACTGCGTAAATTAACTATATTTAATTACATTATTAGTTAGATGTTAGTAATGACCAAAGAAAATAATATTTTCAGGGTATTATTATTATTATTTTATAGGAAAATATTCATGCAAGAAAATAATAACTGGTAACTCAAGTTACATGAAAGCGAAAGTTCAGATTCAACACAGCAGAGCAAGGCGTTATCATAACAAAATAAGCTGTGTTGCTATGGGGGTAGGAAGGGTAAATAAGTGTTGCTACGGCAAATATTCATTATTATAATTAAGTTGTAAAAAGAACCGTACTAGAGTAGTTATTATAAGCTTATTAAGTGTTTTCTAAACTTTGAAAAGGTTCAAAATCAATAATACAAGCGACGAATTTAAAACCAATTCATTTTGAGATCAAGTAAGTAATATTTTGTATTTGTATCTCGAGTATTATTATTATTATTATTATTATTATTATTATAATAATATTTATAGTATTTAAGTAAATCATATTGGTACTTGTTAGGTACTTTTTGTTAAGTGAAATTTTCGTTAATTTCTCTGTCAAAATTTTTAATTCACTGTAAAGCACTTTCAAACTTTTTAATTTCGTCTCACACCGTAAATTGAGTAACTTTGTCAGCTTCAGTTATGATAGTTCCGTCTCACACCGTAAATTGAGTGACTTTGTCAGCTTCAGTTAATTCCGTTTATAATCCGTTGGTTAATACTTGGTTAATACTTGGCTAATACTGGCTTAAGTTTTGAGGAGATTAGATTTCGGTGATTCGACTATTTCACACTTCGGCCCAGGGCCGGCGAGAGCTGCCACGGGCCCCTGGGAAGGATTGGTATATGGGCCCCCCCTGTTTACTCAGTATTTTAATAACAAACAAACAAACTTATTTTAGGGTATTCCCGTTAACAGGAAAGTACCTTTCGGTGATTTCCTGTTAACGGGAATACCCTAAAAAAGTTTGTATTTTTGCTCTATGCCCGGTAGGTCAACTGTACGCCCTTGATGATTGGTTAGGTTAAGTTGTGATATTTTCGTTAGTTTAAACGAAAATGACGAGAGCAAAAATACATAACAAACAAAAAAAACTTATTTTAGGGTATTCCCGTTAACAGGAAAGTACCGTATTTTATTATGAATGTTTTTTGCGTACATAACGAGCAAACTGATTATTATATGTTCAAGTCGCTATTCAAAACATACAGTGTGATAATCTCTATAAATTGTATGTTCATTAATTATATTTCCTCTCTGTTATTTAATCAATTGTTTTATTAATATTTTTAGATTTTATTCCCCTCTTTCCGGGACCCCTAGAGGTCCGGGCCCCGGGGATTTAACCCGGCTTCCACGCCTTCTCGGCAGCCCTGCTTCGGCCCAATCGGGGTGACTCTTACATCCAGGTTAGGTTACGCTAAATTGGGTGATCGTTCTTGGTTGGTTAGTTATTTCGAACGTCACCAAGATTCCGTATTTAGAAAGAGGAAGCAAAACTGCACCAGAAACGCCCGAAAAAATGGGGTCACCAGTTAGGTGCTAAACTGCAATTTAACCGCAGATTTAAGTATTGTGCTCCCAAGTATCGCGGGCATTGTAAATACGACTAAAACCCACAATTATCGCGAAAAAAATGTAAAAAATGCCCGAGTATCGCCGAGAAAGATCGCGAAAACGGAAAAAATAGGCGGAAAAATAAACACACTGTAATTTTTCTAAAAAAAATAGTCCTATATATTTAGCAGATGTATACATTTCTGTTGCTAACAGTTGATGGCGTGTCGCTACCCAGATCCGAAAGAACCAGTTTCTCGCGAGCATTTGTTCAAATGTGAGATCTATTTGCTAATGACTTCTGTTTAAATATGTTTTAATGATTGCTTGTGTGCGTGTATTAGTAAGTAATTTTGAATAATAATCACAGAAATTATTTATAAGTATCCCGTAATAATGAAGGAAAATGAACGAATTCTTATGAAATAACTTGCGTGTTAGTTAAAACGGTTGTGTTGTCTGTCGCGTGCCCCGGCTATAACCAATGCCGCCGCCTCCTTTCCCCCCCCCCCCCCCCCCCCCAGGACAAAGTAATCCTGATGATCTAATTTTAATATTTCTGTATTTATTTAAGGTTAAAAAATACATTTAGGAACCAAAGTATGAATTATTTAGTTGGGGGCTGATGTATCCCCTTTTTTCCCATTAGCTACATATATTTGAGTATCCTGAATTTGCAGTACCGCGGTTTGGGCTCGTCGTGGCTAATGTCGCCACTCTGCTTCCTGCAATAAGCGAATTTAAACAGCATTGGGGCTGGGTAGTAGTTAGATAGATTTTGTAGCGCCCCGTGGTTCGGATCCCACGTAAAGCTATAGGTCCCCTCTGTCATACTCATATGACCTTAGATCAGTGGTTCTTAACCCCTGGGTCGCTACCCCAAATTGGGTCGCCAAGCCATTTTGATTGGGTCATTAAATTGTCATTTATAATTTATTTATGTTATCCTTAACCCTGCAACCAGAATTTGAGTCGCAGTCTAAAAAGGTTAAGAACTGCCTTAAACGGTCCACTCAGTCAAACAAACAAAATATTGTGGGTTGAGTCATGACGGATACGCGTGTGATTGAGTGTATATATTAGGAGGAGAGGGGAAGTTGCGGCCACCAGTTTTATGACAGATTGCGTCAACATACCAGTGTTAATGTAACTTTAAATTAGGTTAATTCGCAAAACAAAGTTTGAAAACTAAGTAAGTCTAGGATTAAAATTTTAGTATAATATCAATCTATGTTTAGATAAGATAATGGACAATTGTTATCACAGATTTCAAAATTATATTTGTATATTCCAAAAGATTAGATGCAATTGTTTTGATGTGAGTGATTATATGAAATTAAGTACATTTGATTACGGAATTAAGGCTGCATTTTCCCATGCATCGTATATCTGTAATAAACAACTTCTAACTGATGTTGAGGTCAGCTTCTTTTGATAACGGCAAAAAGGGTATGTGTAATATATGGAATTTAATAAGATTATTTTTAATGAGTTGTTAATTAAGTGGAATTTAATATTATTAATATTGTTAATTTGATTCCTGATTGAAGGGTTATAAAACTGATCATTTGCTTATAACAATTATTTATTCCCAAACAAAGATGAGAGAGAGAGAGAGTTACAAGGAGTTACAAGGAAAAGAAGTACCTCAAAAGGCCTTGCTGCCTATACCGAGGAGGTACCAATGGCAACGAGAGAGAGAGAGAGAGAGAGAGAGAGAGAGAGAGAGAGAGAGAGAGAGAGAGAGAGAGAGAGAGAGAGAGAGAGAGAGAGAGAGAGAGAGAGAGAGAGAGAGAGAGAGAGAGAGAGAGAGAGAGAGTTTTGGGTGTTTTAAAAGGTAACCAGTCAAGTAAAAGCTTACAAAGCTTACAGTAGACGTTTTTTTTAATCAATAATAATAACCGATTCACGCAAAACAATTTTAGAGAAACGGAAACGGAAACTACCTGATAGTTTGCGAAACTTCCTCTATTGAGGATAGTTTGGTAACGGAAACACCCGTTAAAGTATCGTTTCCAAAAGAGTTTCCCCCAAGGAAATCTTCCCAACCATTAATACGTCATTCACACTTGGCTTCTTCAAATGAAAACTATAACACAGAAACGGAAACAAAAATTGTAACTGAAACAGGTTTTTTTGGTGTGCGTCCACACTACTAAATTTTACCAAATATCGGAAAAAGCGAGTGTACATTCTCTGTAGTGCATTTTTAAGGTGAACCAAAAAATTTTTTATAAGAAGGGTGAAGCTGACATTTCATTTTAATGTAGGTACAGTATTACTAATTTTTTATATATTTAATTTCTTATACAGTACAAGCAGAGCCTTCGGCTCCCTGCCCTAAGGGCGGGGCTTGTGCTTCGCAAACTCGCCTACGGCGAGGGCACGTTAGGGTTACCCCTTTGGGGGGAGGTCATTCTCCCTCCCCCCAGAACCCCTTCACCCCCTTTATGCAACTTAGGGGCTAATCCCCATCCCTTGTTTCATAACCCCCTCCCCCATTACCCCATTTTCGTGGGACCCAAACCATGCAAGAGTCGTTACATCTAAAAGCAAAGGACGGCCATCTATCCAACCATTAAACGGAACCAACGTAGCTTAAACTCGCTGATCTAACGGGAAGCGGTATTGAGACGTGGTCATGACGTAGCCCAGGCTTTTTAGTATTAAGTGTTGTATACAAGGTTGTTTAAAAGTCACCGCATGGACGCAAATCTCAATGGGACAGGGGGAGACATGTATCCCCCACTTTTTTAAGGCCGCAGACAACGTACCAATTGTACTCCCCACTATTTGGGAACTATTAAGAACTCTTAGTAGGCTAACGGTATCCCAAAGTAACAGTGTTGGGAGTAGCGGTAGCGCCGCTGCTTTTGACGAAAAGTAGCGAAAGCAGTAGGAACGCTACATTTTAGAGGAATTCCAACCGCTACTCGCTACTTGCTACTTTTAAACCATTTTTGTTATTATAGTTTACAAGGCAATAATATTACAAATAAAAGCAATGAAAAATTAAATTTGGGCCACTAACAACCACGTGGTGGTGCTTGGAAGTCTGCTTGCGTTATCAGCTGGAATGGGTTATACTGTATTTAGCTTGATCAGCATCGAGTTCCTGATGCTGCCGCATACATGTAGTCCCACTTATTTTATTTTAAGTAAATAATGCGTATTTGATTGTTTTTATTATTTTCACTAGGGTGTGGTAAAAAAAAGTAGCATGAAATAGTCCAGTTGTACGAGTAGCACTCATTCCTACATTATTAGCAATAAAAGAAAAGAACTGTGAATTGAATCAACGCAATTTTTACTATCCCACCATTGTAGAAGATGTAACGAGATATTAGTTTCTTCCTTTTGCCTGCTTTATTCATGCCCCATTGTTCTATACAATATACACCTTTTTTTCCTCGCACAGCTGCTCAGTAACTGAGAGCAAAAACTTAGCTACTGAATTTGTGATTTACAGACATGTACATTGATGCTATCTTCTAATACTTGCACAAATTACATATACGTATTGGGGAATTATTATTCCAATTTGAGTGCTTTACAAAAGTAGCGGTAGCGCGCTACTTTTCCAAATGAGTAGCTGTAGAGGTAGCGCCGCTACATTTTGGCCCAAGTAGCGATAGTGGTAGCGCCCCTATTTTCAGGAGGTAGCGCGCACAACACTGCAAAGTAATAAGAGAAATTACAATAGGCTACATGAATAAATATTATTATTTATTATTATTATATTATGTATATTATTACATTATTACTACAGTATTATATTATATTATTTTTGTTACGATATTTTAAATATATATACTAAAAATCCATTAATTTTGATATCCAAATGTACATTGTACACCCCCACTTTTTTATAGCGATTTGCGCCCATGATTCACCATACCAGTGAAATAAAAAATTAATACGCTGTGTGTGACTGTGGTGCCTGACTTTTGGACAACCCTGTACAATAAACAGTTTATCCACGATTCATGTCAATCGAAGATAGGCTGTAATACTCCAGTGATTTAATGTTATAGGATAAGAGCTTATTTGTTACTGCCAGTTGACTCTTATTACCCCTTTTCGCTTTTCATGTCTAGTTGTGAACATGAATCCAACACGCATAAGAGGATTATACGCCAGGGATATTAGATTCCCCACATCGATCGCAGGAGACGGATCTGATGCTATGGTAAGATTATTACGGATTACTTTAACCCAACATTTATCAAGCTTTATCCCACTCACCTTTCAAACCCAAGTCAATCTTTCATGATAACGCTATTTGCCTTCGTATTCTTCTTCAACACACACACACACACACACTACATATATATATATATATATATATATATATATATACTGTACCTATATGGAATACACAGACCTAATGTGCACGAAACAAGGGAACTCTTCTGGATATTAAATCCATTATAAGCCGAATAAGTAATGGCAAATGGTAAATACTAGTTTTTCTTTTTCATGATGGAAGCCCAACGCAGGCAACGGGTCACTAGGAAAGAAGCCCCAAAATATAACTTCCCTCACCAGCTATCTGCTAAGCAGAAGAACCCAACTTTGGGATAGGGGAGCTATATTTTGGGTCCTCTTAGTAAGTTAATAAGAGGTATACTTGTTCTATAGCTAACTCCTCTATGTGCATTAAATCTTACTTTAAGAATTCTCCATGTACAACTGATCTTGGTAAAATTTAAGATTTACGACAATGAAGTTTTTTGTTCAAAACCCCGCCATATACTATCGACCCTGAGTCATCGTTCGAACCCTCATAAAGTAATATATATATATATATATATATATATATGATGAAAATAATTAAGAAGGAAAATTAAAACACGAAATAGTGCTCAAGCGCTTTCGTCTAATGATACCCTCAGACGAAAGCGCTTCAGCACTATTTCGTGGTTTAATTTAACTTCGTGTTTATTTTAATCAAATATTATTCACTTGTTACTTTCGTGAAATAATATATATTTATATTTACAGGGTGGCGCAAAAGTCGCGCATCATAGGAATTTTCAGTGTTGATTATAATATATAATTTTTTTTTCTTTTAGGTAGGGGATGGCTGCGAAATTAACAATAGATGAGAGGGTGAGTTTAGTTTTAATGCATGGAATACCAGGTACTACAAATCGATGAATCGGTACAGAATTTAAATTCTGTACCCATTCATCGTTTTGTTGTACAGGGTATTCCATACATTAAAACCTAGCTCACCCTCTCGTCTATTGTTAATTTCGCAGCCATCCCCTACCTAAAAGAAAAAAATATATAGCCAACACTGAGAATTCCTATGATGCGCAACTTTTGCGCCACCCTATATATATATATGACCTGAATCTAACTTAACCTCACGACGGTGAGGTTTTGAAAAAAAATCAGTATTTTGAATCTGGTATTTAGACTCCATCCTTACAAGAAGGACAAGTAAATTCATAAATGAGTCCAGATTTATCAAAGGTGGAATTGGATCAGGGATTTCTCTACACCTCCCCCACTCCTGAACTTCTCATTACCCCCCTGAACTCTACTCAACCTCTTCGTAGCTTGTACGGATGCCAGTCTTTAGAACACGAACAATTGGCTGGAGCAATGGGGCTGCCATGTGATCAGGAGAGAGTAGAAAATTTGAACACAGAGTGGAATTTCATACGACGAATGAATGAAGAATTTGACTTCACCTTTTTTATCATCTCTACTCGATCTTTGTGCGGTGCTTTCTGGAATAAAAGGAGGAAGAATTCCTCTCTCGTTGCTCCCATTCCCAACAGCTACAGTCGAGCGTTCTGTTTCGTCATTGAATAGAATTTTGTGTACTGAAAGAAGTAGCCTTCTGCCTGATCGTGTGAATGAGTTGATGAGCATATCAATTGAAGGACCAGACACGCGGGAAGTCACCAAAGATGAACGGACTGCATTCGAGAAGTTCATTAACAGAGTACGCGAAATTACAAGCCAAAAAGGATGTAGATATAGTGCTTCATAGAAGGCCTGAATAGCCAACTTTAATATGCGTGATGATTTTAAAATATGAGTTAAATCTAATAAAATGATGGTGAAACATTTTTTAGTTTCTACTGCTATATGATACCATACAGCCAGGGCCGCCGTGAGCTGCCACAGGCCCCGGGGAAGGATTGGTATATGGGCCCCCCTGTTTAGTCATTATTTTATTATGAATGTTTTTTGTGTACATAACAAGCAAACTGATTATATGTCCAAGTCATTATTCAAAACATACACTATGAATAAACAACTCGGAGGAAAATGACCATTTTATTTTTCGAATCAATTATATTAATTCTATCACTATACAATTTACAAATGCATACCAGTCCATGCAGGCAAAACAATTGTTTACTGCAAGATTTTCATAATTAGAAATGTACTTTCTTTGCCTTCTCTCTACCAAAGTGGTACATGATTCTGATGAAATTTAAGGTACGGGCTAACTGGCTTTCAATTACAATGTTTCCCAGATCTGTCAGTCGGTCTTGGGCATTGGTGGACCGCGGATAATATTTTATCTGTTTCAGTTTGATTATGATAATCTCTATAAAATGTATGTTCATTAATTATATTTCCTCTCTGTTATTTAATCAATTGCTTTGTTAATATTTTTAGATTTTATCCCCCCTCTTTCCGGGCCCGGGGATTTATCCCGGCTTCCCCGCCCTCTCGGCGGCCCTGCATACAGCCCACCTTCACCTTCACGGTCTCGCCATTCGGCCCTCCCCCCTCCGTGAAAATTCGAACACCCCCTCTAATTTCAATTCTGGGGGAAAACACTGAATTAGAACCTTGAATTTAGCGAAAGATCATTACAGTTAAAGGATTCGTGGAACAAAAACTAAAATTGTTTCATGGAAAGAAGTTTGTTAAAGTTTTTGAAAGATCTCTCATTAGTGGAGTATTTAAAAATTGGAAGGTGAAGCATCGAAAAACGAGTCTTTTCTTTAGTGACAGTAAAATAATAACAGCTTTTGGACGATAAATTGAATTAAAAATCTTAGAGACAATTGAATCCAATAAATCGGTAGGGAATCCGTTATTATTAAAATAAGATTTCAAAAATTGATTTCGTTATGAACACTAAAGTATGTACAGGGTGGCCACAAAGTCCCTTTGCATGAAAAACGAGGGCAACATACAGCTATGCTCTAATGTCACTGCAAAGGGACTTTGTGGCCACTCTTTAGAATTTAAATGATAGAGTCCGTACTGTAAATATCGAGGGGCAAAAGTTATAGAAATTCATACCTAGTCCCGTAAAAATACCTTTTCTGTATAGATCAGTAGAAGTAATTCTTCTCTCGTGAACATATCCAGGAATGACAAAGAACCATTACTGTCATATTCAACAGTAATGAGGTATTTGGATGTAAACTATGAATAAAATATACATTAATGAAAGAATTAAACGATTTCGGTCTCTCCCTTCAGTCTCAAAAAAATTCTGATACGAGAATTCTAGAAAAAAGTCAGACCAGAGGTTATTTTACGGCCGTGGCTGCTATTTTGGAGAAATATAACAGAGGAACAAACGCACGAATACAAAGAGGTTCAAAATGGAGATCTTGAAGAGACGAGAACTCAGAAGAAAGTCTTAACGAAGTTGAGGACCAATAATAATAATAATAGTTCCTAAACTCAGACACGAGACACTCGGAAGAAATATTTAACGAACAGCCAGAAGACATTTATTGTGCCCGAATTTATAAGCGCTAGAGTCGACTATTGTGAATTATTTGAAACACACACACACACACACACACACACACAAACACACACACAATTGCAGAATCAATACTCATCAAAAGAGAGAAGCCCTCTGTTAACATCAAACACAATAAATAAATTAACAGCTTATATTTACTTTAACATAAAAAATCTCACTCACTCGTAAATACAAACCGTCAACCTTCACTAATCTATATACTGTATAGGCCTACATACCCTTTACAAATCTAGTAACTTCAACATTATTTCCTCAATTCTCAGTAGTTTACTACAAAATATTAACTTTGACGATAGATTCGCGTATTTAATGTTATTTTAATATTTGATTTTCGTAATGAAATCAAATTTCTAAAATTTTTTTAATAATAACGGATTCCCAAAGCATTTACTGGATCCAATTGTATCTAAATTATATCTAAATTGTATCTAAATTGTATCATCCAGAAACTGCTATTATTACTGTCCCTAAAGAAAAGGCTTGTTTATTGATGCCTCTCCTTCCAATTTTAAGTACTCCACCACGGTAATGAAAGACCTTTGAAAAACTTCAACCGAGTCCTTTCCAAAAGGATTTTATTTTTTGTTTCACGAATCCTTTAATTGTAGGATCTTTCTTTAAATTTAAGGATCTAATTCCACTTTTGATGAAGTCTGGTCTAATTTATAAATTTACTTGTCCTTCTTGTAAAGATGGAATATTGGTTGTACGTCCAGGCTGCTTAAATTAAGAACTGATTCGCATAGCTTGAGACGTTACCTACAGGACACACACACACACCTCTTACTAACTAAGAATCATCAGCTTCACGTATCGAACAGCTAATAGATGTAAATATGAGTTGGAGTATAAAAACTTTAAACTGCTTTCTTCGTCTAATAATAAACAAAACCTTTTAATCCTACAATCATCAATGATTATAAAGAAAAAGAAGTCGGACTTAAACACATACAAATTCTATTCCTTTAGAAGCGCAGCGGAAAAAGGGGATAAGCGACAAAATTGGCGAAATGCGTTTTCTGTTTGAAAAGACAGCTTATTCTTCTCCCCATCACTTCTAATTGGCAGATATCTCATTTTGTGACTGGAAACATTGTTTCCAAAAAATGAGATATCTGCCAATTGGAGGTGATAGAGGGAAGAATAAGCTCTTTTCAAACAGAAAAGCATTTTGCCGATTTTGTCGCTTATCCCCTTCTTCCACTGAAGGAAGTTGACATTAAAAAAGTAAAATAAGAACGAAATATTAGAAAAATATGTTTTGTTAAAATGTAACAACTGTAACTCAATTCATAAAAGTATTTTGGTCAAGTTCCGAAACGTTGACTCTTAAATATTTTCAGATGAAATAATGCAAGATTTATGGATTATCTTGTTTTTATTTAAAATTTAAAAAAAATCATTTTAGTTCGTATTTTTATTATATTTCCTTTTATTTATGATAATAATAAAGACTATGTATGGTTTTCGACTATGTATGAAATATTCATTTCTGTTTAATACAAAAATATACACTCAAACGTATTCAATATAACCATTTTTTTTTTGTCACAATCCACACGTTTTTCACGACGTGTGCTTAGAACTTTTTCTGTGGACCACTTGATAAGTAACACGCGGCCCTAGGGGTCCTTGGATCCCCGAGTGTGGAACACCGCTACAGACTATAACAAACAATAAGAGCGAATAAGTTATTGAAAGTAATCCTGCTGCAGTTACGTAAGGAGTGGAAGAGGTTCAGTTTCAATTTTATTGTTCTCTATATACAAGTATACAGGATATACATCAGGTGTAACAAGAGAATAATATATACAATTTGTACATATGACAATGCGACAGCTAATGTATTCCTAAACATACTTAACATTGTATGCTAATATCATACAAAAACAAGAGAATCATAAAAATAATACAATTTGTTATTCTATTTTTACATGTTGAGGACATCATCAGGTGCAAAACACACACACACACACACACACATCACATACAGTATATATATATATATATATATATATATATATATAGTATATTATAATTTAGTTCACAAGAATAAATGAAAAAATATGAGAGATGCACTCCTGTAGATGATTTTGTCGGACAAAGCAACCTACGCACGAGCGATTTAGTAACTGAAAAGATATTGATGATTGAAGAGCAGTACAAACATTTGTTTTTGAAAGTTATTGGAACGAAAGCGCAACCAAACATTTAAACTATGACTTCTTTCTATAAAATGTCTTCAATACTCCTCATCCTAATTATTAAAATTTACATTAGAAGTGATTAAAACATTATATAAAAATACTAAAAATGTTAATTTTTAAAATTTGCATTAAATAAATTTAAATTAAAAATATGAATGATTATTACATTAATAAATTAAAAATATGATAATTCATATGTACGAGAGACGTCAATACTAAAACAGTTAAGTTAAAAAAGCTCATTAACATTTTTTCTTTTATTTTAAAGTGTTGATTTTTGAAATGGAGTTAAGTTATCAAGATTGTATAAACCATTATTGATGTTAATATTATTATATGATTGAGTGATAGATAAGGGGAAGATGACCGCTGTGGAATTTTCCAACTTATTTTTCTATCGTGTTCTTAGGTGCATATTTATAACGTTACTTCTGACATTTTTTTTTTATTGGGTAATTCCCTTCCTTCCTTGGGGATTTTGCGGTTTGACCAACATAAAATTTATTGCAGAGTGACAAGGTATTTTATATACTTGGCCTTCATCGTATGTCGGCAGGTTTCTGATGAATATTTTTTTCCAGTGTATTAATGTAAGAGAACACTATAGAGAAACCAAGTAATCTAAAGGTCAAATTTAAGTGATCAAACTGTTTGTAATAAGGGAGAAGTATTAGGCCGGCCGCTCACAGGGTCGTCTTGTGACTCTCGAGTCGTCAGTCGTGAGTCGCAAGACGAACCTGTGTGCAGCCGGCCTTACCCTTTCCTTATCGAAAAGTATTCTTGGGTTTAGTTCTTAGAAATTTTTGTTTTTTGTTTTCCTCATCAAAGTATTCACAACTTAATATTTTCAGAACGCGATGAAACATGCTTTTGGGGACAGATTTTTTTGAGTAATGTCATCACAGAAAGATTTAGACGTTATTTGTTGGTTTTCGATATATTTTAAGTTTAAATTATTGTTTTTCACGAATGACAACTACGAGGACATAATTATTGTGAACTAAAATATCACTTTAAACTTGTGTGTGATAATTAGAAATATATATATATATATATATATATATATATATATATAATATTACGCATTTGTATACTTGCATATAAATTGGACAATGTGTTCCTGTTCATATATAATATAGAACTGCCATTCACGAGCCAATTTTATACTTCATTGGCAGAATGGAGTTATCCCACAAATCTTGTTGGATAATGCAGAGAAATGAGGTTATTCACATTAACTTTAAAGATATAGGAACAAAGAGAGATAGATAAAGGCATAGAGACTATTTGTAGCAAGTTTCAGATGTAAATTTATGTATACATATACAGTGGATATTCGACTAAAGTTACACATTCTTGTTTGTTCGGTTTATAAGAACTAAATATTAAATACGTTGCTAATTGCAAATCTAAACATACTTGGGTACATTGACCTTACTCATATTTACTTTTAACGTTTCATTATTAATTTTATTGTTTTGTTTTGCTTCGTAAGAATAATAGATAGATTCGACCTCAAGAGAACAGAAACTGTGGAAAACTGATGTCGTGGAAGGGGGGGAATTTAAGGGAGTGTGTGTGTGTGGCGTAGAGCGCAATGTGATACAGTTGAGGAAGAGAGGGGTATTAAATGGACCTATATAAGCTCATATCATCTGGTTTTTCCTCACGATCTAGAAGGAAGCTATTATTCCAATCAGTGACGAAGCTAGGAGCGGAAGGGACCGTGTCAAAATTTACGTTGTTGGTTTGGGGGAGGGGGCCCTTCCCCAAAACCAACAACGTTTAAGGTTAATTTGGAATCAAAATATGCAAAGCCTATTAAGTTCCTCTGTCTAATTAATCAAATATATTGAATGAACAAGAAGGGTTAGATTGTTTAATGTGAAAAGAAAAATTCAGCTAGATAGAGTATATATTTCAAAATGTGCGAAATCAGTATTAGCAAAAATAAACATAGAAGAGTTTGAGACACGTTTACATGAAATTTATGAATATAATAAAAAAATCTTTAAAAATCTATCTTCCTTCCTTTCACGTCCGTAAAGTGAGCTAGTTTCTTTCGTGGAGTTGCTGGAAATAGGGAAAAAAATATGTATATAAAAAAATTACTTTACTTTTGTTTTTTCTAAATTTTGAAAAATATAAACTAGGCCCTTCAGGATCCTGGGCCTGTGGCATTTTGCCACCAACGCCACCCTATTCCTACGTCACTGATTCCATTAACGAAACCTGGTAAAGACCTTAGTCTGACTACCAGTTATCGACCTCAATCGTTGACGAGCTGTGTCTGTAAGACCATAAAAAAGATGGTGAACGGCCGCCTATCGTGGTTCTTTGGAAAACGTTGCGGCATTATCTATTGTGTAGTTTGGCTTTAGACGATTCAGCTCTACATCCGATTCATTACTTTGACTGGAGCTAGAGATATAGTCATATAGGTGAGGCTTTCTCTGGGAACAAATTTTCGTTTTAAAAACGAAACTCAAATATTCACGTGTTGATGAACTTCGTCTCTCAGAATGGTCATCCATAATTACTTATTTTGACCTACAAAAACGTCTTATTTACCATATAAATGCACTGTAACAGTAACAAGTGTGTCGTATTCTGCGGTATACGTGAGTCTTACGAAGTGGATTTTGACATTGCAGTGACCGAATGAAAATATAGTCACGTTCTGCCACTATAAATAGCCTAATTTTAGTTGTAAAAAATGGGGAAATAGATTACATCACGAGTTTGATGCGACCAAATTACGGAAAGTTTTTTTTTTTTACAATAGTCCGACATAATATTACCCTTCCGATAACAAGTGTTGCGGATCACTGCGTATATCTGTTTCTCTGTCTGTCTGTCCATCTATTTATCTAATTATCTGTCTCTCTATCTAGAAATATTTGTAAATATTTTATCAAGTTTCATAACTTTACTTCACATATGAGTAGCGCAGCGGGAAAAGGGGATAAGCGACAAAATCGGCAAAATGCGTTTTGTTTGAAAAGACGGCTTATTCTTCACTCTATCACCTCCAATTGGCAGATATCCCATTTTGTGACTGTTTCCAGTCACAAAATGGGATATCTGTCAATTGGAGGTGATAGAAGAAAGAATAAGCTGTCTTTTCAAACAGAAAACACATTTTGCCGATTTTGTCGCTTACCCCCTTCTCCCGCTGCGCTACTCGTATATTACATTATGAGAAAGGCTTGTCAAAATGGCTTCAAGTGGAACCTGAAGCTCCTCTGCTCGAAATAGGAACGTGTTTAGGCAGCTGGGCATAAGTGAGGTCTAGTGTTGATAATTCACAGATGTAGTGGGGTAATTCCTTTTGTGAGGTAACACTTTTGGTACCTCGGAACATTAAAAAATGTAAGTAAAAATCTGGAAGCATTCTTAGTGTCGGAAGAAAGCGGTTTGTCCTGATTATGTTAGTGAAGGTTTGGTTAAGTTAGGTTAGGCTAGGTTAGCGAGTACCTCACTATTTAAGGACTTAACAGAAACTACCTTTCGAGCCCTTATTTGCATTCGAAACTCTTCTCACACCCTTCTCGGTTCGATGACACTAAGGTTAGATTAAGTTAAGTGTAATTAATTATTTTTTAAATATATAGATTTTAAAACGTTGGTACCTCATAAGTACCTCACTTATGTGGAGATGCGCACGTACGTACGTGTGTGTGTGCTTTCCCAGAATTAACCGGGCAAACATCTACAAGATCATGTGACTACAATAATGCAATGAGTATAGGTCCTATAGGATCGCAGTTGGCCTGTATAACCATCTCCACACGACGGGGCCTACTTTCTACGAAATTTCTAGAAATATCTGATGTGGCGCCAGCCACTCCTTAAAAGAGTTTGTCAATTAATCAAGTTCCTTCTCCCTCACCAGATGGCTTCATAGATGCGTAAAAAGATTGAGATCCGAACTCGGGAATAGGCCATGGCAACATTTTCATTTCCTTATATGTAAACAAGATTATTACACGATATATATCTTTGGTTAGCTTCCGCCCGAATTGTTCATTCTGACGAAGATCAAGCTTGTCATTCCACCTTAGACCTACAGCTTAACGTGGAATCCGAACCACACCCCACCAGCAGCCCAGCGCCTTAACCACTAGGTCATCCAGGGTACCCATTTACCTACCAACCACTTTCTTTACTGTGTGGAAGGATGAACAGCTGGGTTTTGCTGCGCGCCGGCTGCCGTCACCGGGTCTCGATCCTGGGGCCGATGGATTCGTAGTCAGCGACGCTAACTACTACACCACCGAGGTGTATATAATATATAATTATATATATATATATATGAAATAACCAGGAAGGAAATAGTGAAATAGTGCTCAAGCGCTTTCGTCTAATGACATCCGTAGTGTTCCAGAGGATGTCATTAGCCAAAAGCGCTTGAGCACTATTTCGTGTTTTAATTTTCCTTCCTGGTTATTTTCATCATATATAGTATTCATGTGTTACTTTCGTCATTATATAGACTGTAACCTATATATAGGCTGTAATTCTTTATGTACTTCAGTGTTCCTGAGGATGTCATTAGACGAAAGCGCTTGAGCACCATTCTGTGTTTCCTTTCCTTCGTGGTTTTTTATCATCATAAATATTTTTCACGTGTTACTTTTGTTGTGAAATAATTTTCATATATATGTATATACGTATATATAATATATATATATATATAGATATATATATATATATATATATATATATATATATAATACAACTCAGAATGGACCCCTGAGATAACTTTTATGTAATACAAAGACTCTGCATGGAACAAGGAACCCTTCTGAAATATATTACATCCACTATGGTTCGAATAAGTAATAGTAAGTGGCAAATACAAAAGTTTTTCTTTTTCAAGATGGAAGCCCAACGCGCCCAACGCGTAGCGAAGGGCCCCAAAATATAGCTTCCCTCACCAGCTATCTGTTAACCAGATAGGACTCAGCTTTGGGACAGGATCTAGGGTTTAAAGCTAACCTAAACAACTACATTCAGAACCTGAATACTGTAACTGATTTTGAATTTATCCCAGAAGATATAGCGAGGGCTATAGAACAAATAAAATCACATTCAGCTGCAGGCCCGGACAAATGGAATGCCTTGTTGATTAAGAACTGTAAGAATGAAATAGTTACATACTTATATTGGATTTCGAAAAGATCTCTTTTGCACATGGGAAATACTGAGCATACTAAAAAGAGTGAACATTGTCCTTGTATGTAAAGTGAGGGGGGGGGAGGACAGGTCTCGAGCAAAGTACTATAAACCGGTGTCACTGACATCATATCTCACCAAAATATTTGAAAGTATGGTGGGAAAATCTATGACTCTTTGGAGACAGAAAAGATTCAGTGAGAACCAGTACGGATTCCGATCAGGAAAATCGTGTCTCTCAACCAATAGAACACTATAACAATATCTACAGATCTACAGAAGCTAAGGCTAACAAAGACCCTAAGATCCACTCTAAGGTTAGCCCGAGAGAAAGGAAAGAGTAGGGGGTTAAGTAAGTAGCAACACCTATCACTCATGGGTTAACATTCATTCAGAAAAAGAGAAAAAAGACTCACCATCATCATCCGCCGGCCACTGCCGACAAGTCAGAAAAATAGTAGAAGAGAATAGGAAAGGGGTGAAAGATGAAAAGAAGTAAAATAAGAACGCTTACAAACCATGTAAACACAGTCTTAACTCTCAGTCATACCATGCAAACTACAGACATGCAAGTAAAGAGTTACAGACATGCAAATAAGGAGAGGATAAGAAAAAAGTATTCGACAAGTGTGATCATGGCAAAATAGCACATAAAATAAAGCGCATAAGAATAAAACACACACACACACACAAAATTTCACTTTTTAGTTGTTAATTACTTTTAAAAATTAACCGTATATTGAAAAACACCCTATATTGTTATACAAAGTGAGATGCTACGCTTGTACTCAGTCTTGTGATAGATGAAAACCTATCTTCGAAGAGAGATCAAATAAAATACAGTAGTTCCTTTCTCCCACAAGAAAAATAATCTCGCTACATATCACACACTCCTCGCTTTCTCTCTGATAAATTCTAAAGTGTATTGATAGGAATCTTATAATAACCGCTTCAAATGTTATCTTTTATCTTTTCTTTCTACGAGGTTAATTTAAAACTATCTTTTCAGCACACCGATCCAGATTACTCTTGCGCCTACGTCATCGTCTACACGGATGTTCAGATTCGAGGTCATGGTCTCACCTTCACCATTGGTAGAGGAAACGAACTAGGTATGAGATCTTGTTTATAAATCTTTAAAATATAAATGTCCTTTTTACATAACAGACAAATGTCTCCTACAAAATATACACTTATTAATAACCTGCAAAACTCCTTGTACTAGGCCTATACTCAGAGCTGGGCAGTATTTAAATACATTTGTATTTAAATACGTATTTAAATACATTTGTGTATTTAGAACTGTATTTATAAATACATTGTTTTTCATGTATTTAAATATAGTATTTAAATACTTTAATGAGTATTTAAATACAATGTATTTAAATACTCAAAATATAAAAATGTAAATACTTTTACTGGTTTAATACACGTTCTGTACTAGCACAGTACGACACGTCGACAGTGTAGTACAGCATGGTTCATGTTTCGTGTCAGTTCAATCAGTTGTGTGCTACTCTTAGTCGAAAGCGGTTGATTTCTTTATCGTGTGCGTGTCATGAATTAGTGAATGCATATGTTAAAATTTGTATGTATTTAAAATGTATTTACAAATGTATTTAAATACAATTGATGTATTTTGTATTTAGTATCTAAATACATTCGTAAAATGTATTTAGTATTTAGTATTTAAATACATTTCTCCCATGTATTTAGTATTTAAATACATTCAATGTATTTATTGCCCAGCTCTGCCTATACTCGTATCACTCCAGAAATGCCCGCGGTTTCGGGTGGGTACCAGTAAAATTCCTAGTTGTTGGGGGTGGAGGGCGGTTGATTATGGGTAAACCTGGTTGAACTAAGTAAGTGCGAGTACAGTAAAACTTTGGAGGGCAGTCTGGATGGTGTACCGTATAAAAACTAAAGATGTCAAAGAGTACAGAGCATAGGTATTACCTATGCAGCTCTCTACTCGCGTCCGTAGCTCAGTGGGCAACAGTTTCCCTATAAACAAAATGATGACACTGAGGTCAGGGGGTTCGACTCCCGATAGTGTTGGTAATATAATAATCCAGGAGTTAACGCAATGGGCCCTGTTAGTTGACCTAAGCCTTGTGCCAGTTTCTGGCCCTCCTCACTGAGTATTATGTAGCTCACTGTCAATTGCTAGTCTAAATTATTTGGAAGCCTCTCGCTGGTAGTTAAGAATCATAAGCATTTAGGAGTGATAGAATAGAACATTAATTTGATTCAGTATTTATTACTTAAACTAGATACTTGAAATGATATTTTATTATACCATTTAAAAAAATACATTTTGCTACCCAGCATAGAAAATCTACAAGGTGTTTCAAACGTCTGGCCTCATGTACTGTAGCCTTAATATGGTTAATAAATAATAAGAATTTTACCTCCAAAAATGTCTTCTGAAATTTTTGTCATAAGTGTACAATCGTCATTAAACTCGGAATTCTATAGATTCTCCTAAATCCAACCCTATTTATACTTCAGCAATTTTTTCGTCACTATAAGGTATACAACACTTTGTCTATACAATTTTCACTCTGATGAAACGTGATGAAATTGTTAGGCCTCGTTTCTGTAGATATTCAATATAGAAATTTTTTTTTACAACTTTCGGTGTTTATTTCATTTTTAAATCTTTTCTCCAACAAATATTAAACTTAATTCCTTTCATTCCCCACAGCGGTAGAAGCAATCAGGAGTTTATCTCGAGTCATTGTTGGAAAGACCATCAAAGAGATTTTTAGCGACTTTTCTGTAACATGGCGAGCACTTACTTCGGAATCTCAGTTAAGATGGGTGAGTGGAGGACGGATGACTTGGTGAGGCTCATCATGAAAACGAAAGGAATTGCATAAAGAGAATGGTTTAATTAATTTAATATGGTGATATAGGAATCCTGCTTAATTTTATACATGAAAGTCAGGTTGGTAAGGACTCTTTGTAAGAAATTTTGGCATAACTCCACTATTTTGAATTAGTTACGTGGTTAAAAATGTTGTTCCTCATGGAATTTTATCTTTTCATGAAGGTCACGAAGTTTTAATCAAAATAGGAGTAGCTTTATAAACATTCCTAGTATAAAAACTGGTAACCCGAATTCCCCACCCTGACGAAAGGGGAATGGACGTAAAATACGGAGAGTAATCTATATAGCACTCACAGAGTAGGGGACTGTCTCAGCCCATATCCAATCTTCAACCAACTAAGCCACGGGATTTCGTATTCCTAAAGTGAAATACCCCTACTATTGGTCGTGTATAAATCTTATATACGCCCAACGTAGTTATCCTCAATAATACGCTAAAGATCAACAACTGACCATGAACCAAATATTATTCTTAATATCGTATTTCAGATGGGTCCTGAGAAAGGAGTTGTCCACCTTGCAACGGCAGCCATTGTAAATGCCCTTTTCGACTTGTGGGCAAGAATTCACCAAAAACCATTATGGAAGTTTTTGGTGGACATGAAACCGGAGGAACTAGTTTCCACTATCGATTTTAAATACATGCAAGTTAAAATCCTCTTTACAAAATATTTTTTTCTTTTCCAAATAAAAGATAAATTGTAATCTATGCAAGGTATAGAATTTAAATACAGCCAAGACGCTTATTTCCTCACGACGTATGAGTGACTGTGCCCAAAGGGTCACCTGAGCCAGAGTAGAAGCAGTGTTTTACAGATTTGTGACTCTGTTGTTCTAATCAACTAGAATTGTGATCTCATAGAGCTGATGTGACTTCCCAAATACTACCTCAGTCTAATGAAACATCCAAATTATTAAATTTAACTATATAACAAAATAGCCTTAATACTAACAAAATTCAAATATTACACAAGCTTGCCAATTTTTTAAATTTTACGTTGGAAAAAATTTCCTTATGACTTGATTACATACCCACATTCAAATTTAATTTTCAATTAGTCGACCCAAAATGAGCCACCTTGTTACAATACAAGATATTAATGATTAACATCTACAATTTAGTAACTAGGCCCTAATACCCAACTTAAATTCCATAACAGCAATATTTACTGTAATTAACTATACCCGTTTAGACGTGTACACAATTTCTTAATAAATTTACACAGACCAATTAAATAAATTTTGAAGACTAATTTAACCTTCGTTAAATTGCAATACTCCATATGATTTATACCCATTACTATGATCTAGAAACATACTATTGGGCCATCATCATGCAGGCCATACCACTGTTAGCACCAGTTGTAAGTATTGTCCATTCTCACTTTAATATTTTATGTACCAGAGACTTAATTCTGTTTAGAATATCACACTAAATGTATGAATCTTATTTCTGCACATCAAGGCCCTTGGGCTTAGTTTCCAAATATATATATTTTTTTTTTTAATTGGGCAACCAACAATTGAAAAGGATTGTTGTACTTGCTGACACTCCAGAAAAGCCTCCAATGCTCTTGTCTTTGGAACTTTATATTTGTGCCAGCTTGCAACTTTTTCCAGTACCCACTAGAAATTCTCAGGTCACTAATCTAACCAAGGTCATTAATTTATCAAGATTGTTTTGTAGTTTATACAAATTTTCTATATTTGTAACTGGGGCAACTACTTTTGTACCATCTGCAAATTTTGAAACTTTACTACCTACTCTCTCCTCTAAATCGTTTATCTAGATATAAAATAAAGAGTAATGGACCTAACACTGAGCCCTGTCGTACCCCAGTTTTCACGTTCTGCCACCCAGATTCACGACCATTTAGAATTACTCTGTTCTCTGTCTTCTAACTATTTTTCCCGTCAGTTTATAACTGATATCCAGTGTCGGATTTAGGGGTGTGCGGAGTGTGCTGCCGCACAGAGCCCCCACATTTTCGTGGTTGTATAAAACAATTTAATTGCCGAAAAGCACGCAAAGTTTTTCTGTAAATAAATTTCTTTTCTTTTCAATAAAATTGTTTTTTTGAGATGTTTGTGTTTTAATAAATAAAAGGAAACAACAAATAGGCTTCCACAGTTTGACCCCGCACAGGGCCCCCACAGTTTGACCTCGCACAGGGCCCACACAAACCTAAATCCTGCGCTGCTGATATCCCATGATATCGAAACTCAATATGGACCATGTATCTTAACCGACATTTGCTGTTATATGTAATTTTTTGGGTCTTACTGAGGTCATCTGCTGGATCAGTGCTTCGCAACCTTTTCCGACATCATTCACCCAAAAAATTTTTTTTTTCAAAAACACTCACCCCACTTCGAATACAGGGGAAAAGTAATTTTTTTAATTTTCAGTGCTCAGTATTATGATTTATTTTTTATTATCACACAACAAGATGAAAATTATTTGCTGTGAAAGAAGAAAATATTCAGTGCTTTTAATATCTAATATTCAACAATTGCTTCAACAAAATGAAGTGTACAAACTGTACATTCTTCTTTCACAATTTTCATTCACCCTGATTCTAATCTCATTCACCCGGTTGAGAAGCACCGTGTTAGATGACCTACATCTATTTTTTAAACTCTAATCAATTTAAAGTTCACCTTACGATGTACCCAAACAGCACTTCCAACTGAGTGACGCAACACTCATTCCCATGCAGAATGAAGGAAATTTTTTGTTTACTTTGTGTCATGCCCCAAATCAGTTTTGTTGTACACCAAATTTCGTATTAAAATTCACTAGTTCTACTTTTCACATACTTTACCTATTTTGACACGCTACACAGAGTAAGCAGCCAATTCGACTTCACCCGATACCAGCGATCGGGAGCCAATCAACGCCACACCGCTCGGAGTCCGCCACCTTAACCACTGAGCTACCGGGCGCCCATAACTTTAATATAAATAGAAAATAAATACCTCTACAATATGTTTCACTTTATATCAATATTTAGTGGACGTAAGATTTTTTAGGAGTTATAATTTTTAATAATTAAGAATTTACTTTGGTTTAACTTTTATTTGTATATACTTTACATAATCTTCCGTTTAACATGATAAATTCACAGCCATTAGTTAATTTAACTCATTTTTGGGACAGAAATGACGTTTTAACGAAAGAAGAAGCAATTGAAATGTTGCAGTCCATGCAAGCAGGAAAAGAAGAAAGAGAGGAGGAGATGATGCATGATGGATACCCAGCTTACACCACTGCCGCAGGTTAGATCAGCTTCTTCTTAAATCACAAAAATATCATACGTATTATATCATGTAATCTTTGTACGATTATTAAAGCTTGAAGTATAAAAGTAAATTAGTCGGTGGATTCTGTGTATAGCCAGAACTACTTCGGAATTAAAGATTCTAAAAACCTGTATTTTCATAGAATTAAACTATCCCTGGACGAACAATCGTCCTCCATTAAACTATCTCTCCTTTAAAGAACAACCAACCAATTCTTTATCTTTTCCCTCTTATGTTTATCTAGTTGCTCTCTGGGATTTCGACAACAAAGGTTGGTTCTCTGCCTTCCTGAATGATTTACCAAAATTATGTCCTTGTGTAGCGTTTTTAAAATTTATTTTTATTTTTATTTATTAGTTTTGTGTTTATTTTAATGTTTTAGCTACTGAAAATGGAAACTGGGTTTTCCAAAACTATTAGTTCACCAATAAATTATTTCTACTACAATACAGGTCTTCCTTTTTATCATATATATATATATATATATATACATATATATGAAAATTATTTCACGAAAGTAACACGTGAAAAATATTTATGATGAATAAAACCACGAAGGAAAGGAAACAGAATGATGCTGAAGCGCTTTCGTCCAATGACATCCTCAGGAACACTGAAGTACATAGAGTTACAGCCTATATATACGTTATAGAAAAAAATAATAATATATATATATACAATAAACGGAGAAATAAAATTAAACATTAAAGGATTGTGGGAGGAGCATACAAATTTGTAAGGAAAAACTACCGGTTTTAGCACTTTTGCTCGAATCCAACACAAGATCACATGAATTGTTTCCAACTAATGTTATAGTTAATTAAAAAAAAATAATAATATATTGAAAAATAAAAATAAAACTTATAAGAGGAGCATACAAATTTATACTGGAAATCTGCCCAGGTTTTAGCACTCTGCCCTTCTTGTCTAAGTTCGATGTATATAAAAATAAATTGAAAAATAAAAGTTATTAGAGTAGCATACAAGCTTACCAAAGGTTTAGCGTTCTACCCTTCTTATCTAAATCCGTTCTGAAGGAATTCAAAACAACAGGATCGAGTTGAAAAAGACCCTTGCTTATGTTGAAGTTATTTGTAAGTTGGATAATGGCAGACTCAAGAATATTTCTATTAACAATGTTGCTAGAGTGAAGCAAAACTGTAGCATTATTCCAATCAATACAGTGGGATAACTCTGACAGATGGACAAAAAGGGCACTGGACGACTGTCCTGTTCTAACGGAATATTGATGCTGTTTTATACGTGTGTGCAAATCCTTTCCCGTCTGATCTATGTAAAAGGAATCACATTGTTTACAATCAATTTTATAGATAATGCCTGAATTATTGGTAGGGCTATTTTTTACTATGATATTTTTCACGATATTGTTATATGAAAATACTACATTAATATCCAAAAGTTTAAGTACATTAGCAATGCCTAAAAAGCCCGGGAAAAATGGAAGTACTAAAATATTCTTTGACAAAGTACGAGTGTTATTATTCACACGATAGAAAGTTCGTTTTGCCTTGTTGAGACAAGATTCCATAAATGCAGATGGATAACACAGATCACTTCCAATACCGGTGATTTTTTCCAATTCGGCATCGATGTATTCCGGACTGGCGATTCTAAGGGCGCGGAGAAACATTGAAGAAAAAATGACCTTCTTAGTGGGGGTGTCATGTCTCGAGTAAAAGTGTACGTAGGACAAATTGTTTGTTTTTTCCCGATAGATACTAAAATTAAAACCTGGGCTTAAACTTTTGGATATTAATGTAGTATTTTCATATAACAATATCGTGAAAAATATCATAGTAAAAAATAGCCCTACCAATAATTCAGGCATTATTTATCTATAAAATTGATTGTGAACAATGTGATTCCTTTTACATAGGTCAGACGGGAAAGGATTTGCACACACGTATGAAACAGCATCAATATTCCGTTAGAACAGGACAGTCGTCCAGTGCCCTTTTTGTCCATTTGTCAGAGTTATCCCACTGTATTGATTGGAATAATGCTCCAGTTTTGTTTCACTCTAGCAACGTTGTTAATAGAAATATTCTTGAGTCTGCCATTATCCAACTTACAAATAACTTCAACATAAGCAAAGGTCTTTTTCAACTCGATCCTGTTGTTTTGAATTCCTTCAGAATGGATTTAGATAAGAAGGGTAGAACGCTAAACCTTTGGTAAGCTTGTATGCTACTCTAATAACTTTTATTTTTCAATTTATTTTTATATACATCGAACTTAGACAAGAAGGGCAGAGTGCTAAAACCTGGGCAGATTTCCAGTATAAATTTCTGTGCTCCTCTTATAAGTTTTATTTTTATTTTTATTTTTCAATTTATTATTTTTTTTAATTAACTATAACATTAGTTGGAAACAATTCATTTGATCTTGTGTTGGATTCGAGCAAAGTGCTAAAACATCAGTAGTTTTTTCCTTACAAATTTGTATGCTCCTCCCACAATCCTTTAATGTTTAATTTTTATTTTTATTTCTCCGTTTATTGTATATATATATATATATATATATATATTTTTTTTTTCTGTAATCTATATATAGGCTGTAACTCTTTATGTACTTCAGTGTTCCTGAGGATGTCATTAGACGAAAGCGCTTGAGCACCATTCTGTTTCCTTTCCTTCGTGGTTTTATTGATCATAAATATTTTTCACGTGTTACTTTAATCCTTACGGATTAGTAACAGAATGGTGTCTAAAAATGTTTCACTTTTCATTGTCCAGTGAGGGACCATGTTTCATTTCTTCAAAAGGCCGAGACAAAGGCTGACCAGTCAGAGGAAAGAGGATATTTGGTACTTACGTATTATCGGGACTACCAAACTGTTTATTATGTATTTTTGCTCTCGTCATTTTCGTTTAAACTAACGAAAATATCAACTTAACCTAACCAATCATCAAGGGCGTCCAATTGACCTAACCGGGCATTCAGTTGACCTAACCGGGCATTTTCATACAAGACGAAGGAATTGAATGATGCTGGTTTCGAACATTTCAAGGTCAATCATAAGTACAACTTCAGTGACCCCGACACGGGAGCGCACTTGATTTCGTTAGGTTGAGTTGTGATATTTTCGTTAGTTTAAACGAAAATGACGTTTGGTAGTCCCGATAATACCTAAGTACCAGATATTTTTACACCTTAAATCCGATACTATTTTGCAACAAACTGACAAATTTAATACGTTTTTCTTTTTTTTCTTTTTTTTTCACCTAAAAATTATTTAGTGTAATATACAAAACTTTGAACTTCAGTCATATTGCAATAACTGAACCATGTAAAACCTCACGCATTACATATACAATTATTAGTTGTTTTTCTTTTTTAATATAGGGTGGTTAGGCTCCGGAAGAAAAAATAGTAGGAAAAATTCAAGAGTTTATGGTCGACGGTTGGAAACATTTCAAAATCAAAGTTGGCCAGAATTTGAAAGACGACAAAAGAAGATGTGCGCTTGTCAGAAAAGTTATTGGAGAGGAAAATGTTCTTGTGAGATTAATTTATTTGTTTATTCATTCTTAAAAATAATTCGGTGATCATACTCTAAACTAGCGGTTCCCACCCATTTTTGAAGCTACTGCCCCCTTTCACCTAACAGTATAGATATAAAACTTGGCAAACAATACGATGACTAATGTATGTAACTTTATTTTAAAAGTAATCACAAACTTTACAAACGCCCACTGCCCTAAACAAATTGACTGAAGGTACGGCGTAAATTCAAAATTTATTGCTTTAAAGTTTGAAATATGCAGGAAAAACCTTGAGGTCTAAAGTTAGGCTTAAAAAATTTCCAGTCGTACAATATCCAAATTTAAACTTATTAATCCTGTGTAATCTAAACTTAGGATTACAAATTTAAAACAACTTATTTCAAGCTGCGATCGCTTCAGTACAGGGTAGGCCTATAACTTATTAATCAGTGTTGGAGTCCTCGAGGCCGGCCTCGATGCCGATTTTCCACGGCCTTGGCCTCGCTATGTAATGCCTTGTCCTTGGTCTCGACACCTTCTGGCCTCGAAAAATACGCCGAGGCCGGTCGAGGCCGCCCGTTTAGAATTAATTTTTATATTGGATATTTTTATTTCAATAAGAGTGGTGAGAACACCATCTTTCTCTCGCGATCAGACAGGTAGCTATAACTAAGTAATAAGTAACACAATGTCGTTTATGTTAGAATACAAATTTAATAAATTAATTTATAATACAAATAATTAATCAGTGGGGAATGGCGTATAGGAGCGATGGAGCGATCGCTCCCCCTTGCATGAAACGATAAATATTAATTTAACAGAAAAAAATATTAATTTTAAGATATTAAAATAAATATTCTTAAAATATATTTTAAAAATTCATGTGACATGAAACGTATAGCATAGCTTCAAACAGCGTACCACTGTTTGAATACAAAATAATATTGCAGCCGTTGGTGGGTCAGTTTTGGTTCAAATAATTCCGTTCAAACTAAACCTAATATAAACCAAATTGAGTCTTTTGCTGAACAGTTTAGTACCCAAAGACTAAAAGAACCATCAGTTAAAATATTAAAAGTAACATCCATGTTCTATATCCCTCAAGGGGGTGAGGGGTGTGGGCCCGAGCCTGGGCTACTTAGCTCGAGTCAATTAAAGTGGGGTAGCCGGCCCGTTGTTTCGTCGTGACGTAAGATACAGAAAAGTCAACCGCCCAGCTCAAGGCAGCAATGATGATCAAACCCACGATTCGGCAGAGCCTCAGCATTGCCGGGTGGCGCCCTAACTGATTGAACCGCGACATGATTGACAATTAAACTATAAATTTACAGAACTAAAGTTTGACTAAAAGACCTATTTATTCTCCTCCACAAACCTAATTTATTGGTGTTGCAAGTCGGACTCCACTCATATCTAATTGTACCAAAAGACTAAAATAATAGACACGACTCAAATTATATTTTTAGAATAGCTATTAATGTACAATATCATGCAAGGAATGACTCTGCCTAATCTTCAGAACCCTGTGACACAACAGTGACCCTTCCACGTCTAGATTACTTAACACATTCTAGTGCCCCATCTGCATATTAGTCTAGGGCAGAGGTTCACAATTTTTTTTTATTGAACGCATCCTTCAAACTGAAATAAATCCTTCACGCCCCCCAATTATTTCAACTGCAAATAACATTCATTAAGTATAATGTGTTGCTGCCATAATCACTCCGCGGTAGAAACATTTAAAAAGAAACATTTGCTATTAATGGCCCTTTTTCTAAAGAGTTTTCACATATACTTTAATGTACAAAAACTGTAAAAATATTTACTTCAGTAACGTTGCCAAATGGTAGTGCTTGGTTAAATACTGTACAAACAGTAGTGTCGTCGCTAACTACCTCGCGCGCCCCTTTCAGCGGGTCTTGCTTCCTAGTGTAGGAAACGTTGGTGTAGTTCGAAATAGTTCTTATAAATGTGATTTTTAGATAATTTTGCATAAACTGTAATAATTTATATGTATTTTTGAATTTCTAAAAAGACTGAAAAATTAAAAGTTTTGTTCCCGTATTTGTGTGACTACAAAAGACCGAAGCGAACTGCTGTGTGGCCTCTTAGTAATATGATCATGGTCCCGACATAGTTTTAAGCATTTACTGTATTTAGCTATCGTCCGTAGCTCAGTGGGTAACAGTTTCTCTATAAAAGAAGTGTAGACAATGAGGTCGGGGGTTCGACACTCGATGGTGCTGGTAATAATAATAATAATAATCCAAGAGTTGGTGCATTAGTTGGTCTGAGCGTTGTACTAGTTTCTGGCCCCCCTGTCATGACTATTTAATAATTTAATATTCAGTATATTCAATTTGTGTGTATGTGCATAAGTTATTTTTTAAACTCAAAAGCATTTGAACACCTGTCCAAGTGTATAACTTTGCAGGTGAATACAAAAACTTAACATAACCACAAGGAAAGGAGAGTATGTGTGGATGTTAATGCACTATTCTAGATTTTGTATTTATTTAGAGAGACATAATAGTAAAAATATCAGGGAAATTTTTGTAAAATTTCAAATAACATTTTTCGGTTCGTGGTTTTGTTTATATTTTTAGGCTTTAGGAGGAGTATTCATTCGTCATGGTACAGTAATTTGAAATTTAATGTCAGCGGTTTTCTGGGAATCACTCTTATTTACTGCTTAATTTCTTATTTAATATTAACTTATCTCATTTTGCCCTTTCAGATGGTGGACGCTAACCAGAAGTGGGGAGTGGAAGAGGCAATTCATTGGATGTCGGCTCTCAAGGAATTCCGTCCCCTGTGGATCGAAGAACCAACGAGTCCAGATGATATTTTGGGCCATGCAGCTATCAAGAGGGTACAGAAACGCTAAAACTAAATAAAAGCCGTTTTGAGACTTCCAGATAAAAATTTTATTGGTTTGCAAAGATTTACTCATTCCTTCACTTTAGAAAATCTTAACTTTTTCATTTAAATTTTGGAAATATTTTGGTAACTTTTCATTAGAAATACTAATAATTTTTGTATTTATAGGCCCTGAATCCCTTAGGAATTGGAGTAGCTACGGGAGAAATGTGTCAAAACAGAATTATGTTCAAGCAATTTCTTCAAGCCAATGCCATAGATTATTGTCAAATTGATTCTGCAAGATTAGGAGGAGTGCCAGAGATCTTGGCCGTTTATCTCATGGCTAAAAAGTTTAATGGTAAAAAGTTAAATAATTTAAAAAGTTGTTATTCATAAGTCTTTCATCATGTATTTGGATAGGAAGTGCCCTACTCGCTTATCTTAAAAGTCTGTAGAATTAACAAACATACCCAGAAAAAAAAATGTACAAACGACGCCAAACAACAACAGACTAGCTGGTCCCTAATGTAATGATAATTACCATCTATTGCTCTCTCTCGCCTTCATAGATATTGCTCCCACTTATGGTCAGAATGTACTGAAGTTTGTCAAACTACTTCATACAACCCAAAACAGAGCCATTAAAAACAATCATCGATGGAACTATCACAAATTTTCACCCTTTACGACGAGATATTTAATTACTCTTTTGTATTCCAATCACCGCTGCTCCGAAGAGCTTCACTTCATAATACCACCCATTTGCACCTTTTCAAGGGCCAAAAGAACTTTGGGAGCGTTACTGACTGGGTGAGCTGTACAAACACCATAATGCAGAACTACTTTTGTTCTGAACCGCTGCTATCTGAAACTCGTTTCCAGAGAGCATGGTTTTCAACAGATTAATTTATCAGAACTCAAAACTAATGTATACAAACACCCTTCTTCTTTTGATGGAAACTCTCAAGGTGAATGGCCAATGATAGGCCCTTCAGACCTATCTATCGTTTAATGTATTAAAAAAAAAAATTGATTGGCGTTCGACTTCTGTCCGCGATTGTAAAGAATTTTTTGCAACCAGTGAAGTACAAGCGATAATTAAATCAATTTAATTTTTATTATACACTTCATCCCTTTATTTCATTCCACTTAACAATTTGCATAATTTTTTAGTTCCTGTTTGTCCACATGGCGGGGGAGTCGGTTTGTGCCAGATGATCCAACATCTTCAAATCTGGGACTATATATGTGTCAGCGGCACTAAAGAAAATCGTTTAATTGAATACATAAATCATCTTGAGGAACACTTCAAATTCCCCGTAAAACTGAAGGGGAACTGTTATTTACCTCCTAAGGTATATGGTTTTTTTTTAAAATGTAATTTGTATTGGTTAGACTGAATCTATATGTTCATTTTTCTCAAATTTGAAATTTGTTTATAATCATTATGGTCTCTGTGCTTTCATGAACGAGCTAATAACGGACCTTATATCTGTCAAATATTTTTCAATACATTGTCAACAGAGAGCATAGGGCAGGTTTGGGTTACCCCTTTGGCGGGAGGTCATTCTCCCTCCCCCTCCAAAAACCCCTCATCCCATTTATGCAACTTGGGGGGCTAACCCCACCCCTTGTTGCATAACCCCCATCCCCCATTACCCCCACCCCCTTTTGTTTTGTTGGTTGAAACATTGTGGGTCATTTTTTTTTATTTAATTAAACAGGAAATGAATGGAAACAGGAGATGGAAGGAATTGTAGGTGTTTTTTTAATAGTTTAAGGATAAAATTGTAAATCATGTGACTTTGCCCTTGTGCACGATATTCCTCACTCCAAACGCCAGGTGGCGAGTACCTAATATTTATTTGGCCAGATAACACGCTAAATAATACAAAATATCGTCAGTTTTGTTAGATATGAAGTCTTTGTTCTGACTTCGAAACCGTGGAAAATGTCACTTTTTATTTTTGTTTTAAACAAGAAGAACTAATCATTCATTCCACAAATCTTGTTTATATAAAATTGAGTACATACAGATCAGATAAGTGCATTTGTTTTTCAAACCAGGGCCCCGGATACACAACTGAGATGTGGTTCAAATCACTCGCTGAACACGAGTACCCAACTGGCTCTGCATGGAAGAAATTGTTTGAACTGGGTGTGTACAATGATCCTCAGAAAGAACGCCCACCCTACCTAGAGTCTATCTCGAGAGAATATGACGTCATCAAAGATCGCTAACGCTGGGATGTTTCGTTTTAAAACCCCTATCACACATCAGTATGTTGCCGTTTTTCACCGCTGAATCGTGCACCGCCTAAAACCGATTAGAGCGGTTTATACATTAATTGGCAACAATCGGAATTTGAAATGGTATAAAATGTATTGCATCGCTATTCAACGGCAAGATTTTGAAATTTTTAAAGTCCAGTGTGTTGCTAATTGTGTAAACGGCAACAATCAGTTTTAAGTGGGGTACGATTTAGCAGTGAAAAACGGCAACAAACGGCAGGGTGATATGACCTTAAGTTTCCATTTTTGTTCAGTTTCATTTTTTTTTTTTTTTCAGTAATTACAATAGCTTGCCAGTTCATACCATTCCAGAAATTTTTAAACATGTTCAGTTAGAAGTCCGATCACGAAGTTTATGTAAACAGTATCATTCCAATTAAGTCATGCCAGACACGTGTTGAGCGCCTGGTAGCTCAGTGGTTACGGTGACGTTCCGCCCCAGCCGCTGGCATCGGGTGGAGTAGAGTTGCTGCTTTCTTTGCCTCTGCTCTATTTCGGGTTTCTATTGGGGCATATTCCCCCCCCACACACACACACACGTATAGGGAACTGAGCTTCTTGGATGTTATCGTTACCTTATTTAAACACACTCGTAAAAGTATACGTAGTCGCCATTTTGCTCAAAAATTAAAGTTCTTTTTTGCACGGAGCAAACTAAATAAAATGTGAATAATTGATTTACATTGTGTAAAATTACCAATGCTGATAGAGCAGCTCCAGATAAATTGTACACAGTATCATGCAAAAATTCAAGTTCTTAAAATTTAAGCGCACAATCAAATTAAGCATATTTGTTAATATATATATAATAATAATAATTGCAAAGGGGTATCAAACTGTCAAATGTATTCTGGGAGTTGAGATGACAGGAATGAAAATCTTCAATTACAAAACGGGTGGTAATCAGAAAATGGTATCACATAGGCTTAGACTTATTTTTTAATGAGTTTCCTCTCTACTTCTGTCATGTGGATTGTATTTAGTTTTTTTATGATAAACTGGTAACTGGTTAAAAAGCTGAGAACATTCTGTAATCTATTGAACTAGTAGTCGGTTAAAAGCTAAACCAATCTGTAAAACTGGTAATCGGTTAAAAGCGTAAACCAATCTGTAAAACTGGTAATCGGCTTAAAGCGTAAACCAATCTGTAAAACTGGTAATCGGCTTAAAGCTGAAACCAATCTGTAATCTCTTAAACCGGTAATCGGTTAAAAGCGGAGACCAGTCCGTAATCTGTTGAAAGCTGAGACCGGTCTCGAATCTTTTAAACCTATATCGGCTAAAACGGGGACCAATCTATAAAAGCCTTTAATCTACTTCGGTAAATCAAACTAAGAAAAAAATCAAATAAGTAATAAAACTTTTCAATCAATACATTTGTACTAAATAGCCTAAACAGTTCATTTTAAAACTTTTGTAAAGTTTTATAAGATGAATTCTTTTGAATAAGGGTTTTAAAGGAAAGGTTTCTTGAGATTAATATTGTATACGTTTTTTATATACTGTTAAGTAATTTCTGTTCGCATTTGTAGTGATCACCTTGTTACGGGCTCATAAAAATGTATACAGTCTTCACAATGTCTGGACGATATAACTATATAGTTCACAGTTAAGTCATTTCTGTTCGCATTTGTAGTGATCACCTTGTTACGGGCTCATAAAAATGTATACAGTCTTCACAATGTCTGGATGATATAACTATATAGTTCACAACTGCCCAAAAATCCCATTGATTCCAGACGTTGTGGACACCTTGTAATATACGAGTATGTTATAACCCCAAAACATCGTGGTTTTTTAAAAGTTTTAATCGGATTGTTCACCATGAACATGATCAGGATTGTCTCTTTTAATAAGAGATATTTTAATACTTGTAATAAATATACATTTTTCTACAACCAAATCTTATGCAGTTTAATTATACTTATATAATTTGGTGAATGAAGAGTAATTTTAATCTTTTTTCTGGTCTTTTCTTTCACATTTCTGGTACTACTTTATAGAAATGAAATTAATGTGTTCAGCGTAACGTTAAATTTGAAAAACAGGCAACGAGAAAAACTATATGGGTGGTTGGTTTTTCCGTTCTGTTTCATCCAACAGAGGGCGCGGATCTTTTTTTAATGGACGACCCCACGGGATTTAGTTGAAAATTTGTATACTAATAAATTTTTATATTCTAATAACGAAAATTACATTATTTTCCTGGAGAAATATGCGCAACATACGAAAAAAATTGCATTTATATGCGCACTAGTTTGCATGGCACATGACCGTTATCTAAATTATATAGTGGGTTTTACAAAATAAGACGCAGATAATATCCTTTATTTATTAAAATTTGCAATATTTAATATTTTAATAAATAATTCTTCATTTTCATACCTTATTTCCCCATACGAACTTGCATAAACAGTAATTTTTGTTAATGTGTATTTGTTGCCTGCTTAGACCTAGTTTAGTCTGAATATTATTGTTGTAGTGTGAGCATATGATAATGCAGTGCTGTAATCTATCTACTTGCGAGTTGCCCCCTGTCAATTGAATGCCCGGTTAAGTCTACTGTACGCCCTTGACGATTGGTTAGGTTGTCATGATATTTTCATTAGTTTTAACGAAAATATCACTACTTAAAAAACCCAACCAATCGTCAAGGGTGTACAGTTGACCTAACCGGCCATTCAATTGACCTAACTGGGCATTCAATTAACCGGGGGCCACACAGCAACCTCGTATCCGGGCGTCATGAGCGGTGTAAACTAGATAACGGTCATGCGCCATGCAAACTAGTGCGCATATAAATGCAATTTTTTTCTTATGTTGCGCATATTTCTCCAGAAAAATAATGTCATTTTCGTTATTAGAATATAACAATTTATTAGTATACAAATTTTCAGCTAAATCCCGTGGGGTTGTCCATTTGCAAAGATCCAAGTACGCTGAGATGGGTGGTAACGCCATCAACCGGGAGTTGAGCGAAGGACCTAAAACAGAATAATCAACCAACTGGGGGAAAATAAGTGCACTATAAAACGAACACTGGGTGAAGCCAAGTACATTACATGCAGAGAACTCATCACTGTACCCTTCCTCCCATTTTTCAGACTGTCTTGGGACAGTCTTTAACCGGGTTATGGAAGTGTGTGATGCGTTTTATAAATTGTGGGTGCGTGGAAGAAAGTCTTCATGAAGAAAATGATAATGAAAAGGAAAACACGTCTGAACAGCGTAACTTTTACCCAAGCAGTATTTTTAATGTATATCAAAGCCTACCTATATCTAGTCAAGCCAAGCTTGTTCACATTTTCATATTGTTTTGTGGAGTCGAGGAAAAGCCAGCTAGACCATAAACGGACAAAAATACCACAGCCATCAAAATTTTGAACTTCATTCAAACCCAGTAAGACCAAATTTGTGAAGTTGCACTCAAAATGTAAGTGGCTCGTGAACTTGAAGTAAATGTTAAGCTTTCACTGCTTTTAAAATTTCTGTTGAAAATATTTTGTATGAAATAATTATTTACGTTATAATGCGAGCGTGGACCGGCTAGATATTGTTGTTGTTGTTGTTGGTTAGCCGATCAGCCCACCCTGATCGAGCAAGCCAGCGGCACGCAGGTAACCGATCGCCCTCTCCGGAGTGGACCAGAGGTTCAGCGCACTAGTGATGTTGTGGTGTGTTCGTTGTTGTGCTAGAGCGGTACAGTCTGTCATAATGTGTTCAATTGTTTGTGATGTGTCCTGGCACAGGTGGCAGGTGTCGTCTGTGGAGTTGTTTAGTCTGTGTTTATATGTCTGTAAGTTGGGGTAATGTCCACATCGGAATCGTGCTAAGTTAACTCGATCCGATCTGCTCAGGCTGGTCTCTGACCTGTTAATGGGTGGCAGCTTCGCACCTAGGACCGTATTCTGACCGAGTCGTGTCAGTGCTTTGTGGGTTGGGTGTGTGTGTATGTGTATGTGTTTTCTGTACTGTGTGATGTCTGTGAGGCCTGGTATGGAATGGAGTATTTGGTTATAATGTCTCTCTGGTGTTACCTTAATGTGCGAGGTGTTGGTGCATGATTCTACATGTAGTGGCAAGGGTGTTGTGGGTTAGTTGTCGCTGCTGCCATGAATTGTGTTCCCCTCATGTCTAAATGTTCCCTAACTTTCAGTATTTTTGTTTCTGTGTGCAGGTGTTCTATTGGTGTTGTTTGAGTACATCCTGTAATGATACAAAGTGCGTTGTTTTGTATTGTCTGTAAGGTGTTTATGTGTGTGTTTGAGATAATGGGTGCCCAGCATGGGCTAGCATAGTCCATAACTGAGCGAATATATTGTTTGTATGTGAGTGATGTTGTTTCCTGGTGGTGTCCAAAGTTTGTGCCTGTTAGTACCCTAAGCGTGTTAAGTCAAGTCTTGACGTACATTTGTTTTTAATGTCCTGAATGTGGTTTGCAAAAGATAATGAGACCCCAAGTATTTTGGTCCTGTGAGTGTGTGGAATGTTGGTGTTGTTTAATGTAAGCTGTGGAGTTATCTGGTGTTCTTTTGTGTTGCTTGTGAGCAAGGTGATGGTTGATTTTGTGAACGCTACTTTCAGTCTATTGTGTGTGTGAGCCAGTCTTGTATACTGTTTATGTATGTTTGTAGGTTATTTGTAGCGGTGTCGATGTTGTTATGGGTGGATGTTAGAGTGATGTCATCTGCATATGATGATATGGTAAGCTTGTTATCAATGGGTGTTGGAATGTCATGCATGTATAAGTTGAACAGTGTTGGTGAGAGAACAGAGCCTTGAGGGACCCCGTTCGGAAAAAGTTTGTTTTTGGATGACTTGCCATTAAATGTGACATGTGAGTATCTTCCTGAAAGATAATTGCTCAGCCACCTTTTGGTGTTACTGTGCATGTTTGTGTTGAGTATTTTGTTTATGAGAGGGAAGCGTGGGATAGCATCAAATGCTTTACTAATGTCTATTGTTGTTAATAATGTACGTTGAGCTGGTCGTCTGGAGTTGATGCCATCTATGATGTGCTGCGTGAGGTTAGTGAGTAATGTCGTGGTTGAGTGGTGAGGTCTGAATCCATGTTGAGTAGGCGATAGTGGTATGTGTGGGTTGGTGATTTGCAAGATTAGTCTTTCTGTTACTTTGGAAGGTGTGCATAGTAAGGTAATGGGTCTATAGGAAGCTGGTTCTGTTGGATTTTTGTTTGGTTTGAGTAGTGTAATAATTTTTACCTTGTTTCCATATGTCAGGAATAATACAGTGTTGGTATGAATATGTGCTGATATTTGTGAGAGCTAGTATTCCCTGTGGGCCCAAGTGTTTAAGGTGTATGTTAGATATGTTGTCGGGTCCAGTAGCCTTCTAATTCTTAATGTTTTTGATGATTTGGTGGTCTGGTCTGTATTGAAGGGTGTAATGGTCGTGTCGAGTCTGTAGGTTTTCTTGTGTCTGGCTGTTTGTCTGTCTGCGTGTTTCTGGTTGTTGTCTCTGTTTAAGTGACTTATCTTTGCATAGTGATTAACTAGAATGTTAGCTTGTTGTGTATATGCTGGGATATTATTTTGGCTGCGACAGATAGCCGCGTGTGAGGTGTGAATGCTGCTGTTAGAGTGGGTAATGCTGTTTATAGTCTTGTATAGCCTGAATGTATCTGTGGAGTGGTTTAGTGTTGTTCTGAATTCCCTAAATGTTTCTGTTTGTTTTTCGTTGAGTTTGTTGTTTATTGCTGTGTTGAGCTGTTGTATCTGCTGTTTTATGGCTTCTGTGTGTGGTGTTTGTGTGTTATGTTTGAGGTTGTTAGTTTTGTTACGTTGCCTTATGAGGTGAGCTATTTCTCTAGTGTAATTTGGGTTATATTTCCTAATGTTAGCAAGGTGATAGTTGATTTTGTGGGCGCTACTTTGAGTCTATTGTGTGTGAGTCAGTCTTGTATACTGTTTATGTATGTTTGTAGGTTATTTGTAGTGGTGTCGATGTTGTTGTGGGTGGATGTTAGAGTGATGTCATCTGCATATGATGATAAGGTAAGCGTGTTATCTATGGGTGTTGGAATGTCATGCATATAGATAGATATTGATAGGCTTTGTGTATATTTAGAAAAGAAATATAAAAACTACAGATCACTTAAATGGTCCAGTATGGCTTGTAGATCTATTGTACATTTGCTCTTCTTCAACAATGTTGTGTAGATAATTCTGTAAATTATTTGTATATAAACAGAGATGGTGTTGTAGTGTCAGAAAACTTTTCCTGTATTTGGATAAAAAGTTTAAGAAGGATGAATCTACCTTTAAAATATCACAAATGACAGGCTCTACCAAACCCTACCAATATCTGGGCGGTCCATATTCTCATTATATTGTAATGTAACAAATATCCTACACGCGATTTTTAAAAAAAAATGTTTTAAGCCAGTGAGACCTAAACATTTATTTTAGGTTCACAAGCCACTTAGATTTTGATTGCACCTTCACAAATTTAGTCTTATTGGCTTTGGAAGCGAAGTTCAAAATTTTGCTGGTTGTGGTATTTTTGTAAGTTTCTGGTCCCACTAGTCACTGGCTTTTCCTCGATTTCATAAAAGAGCATATAATTTTGTGTAACCGTGGCATGACTAGATATACGTAAACTTTGGTTATACCATAGTATAGGCAAAGACTACCTATATCTAGTTATGCCACGCTCGTACAAAATCTATTCTTGTGAAATCGAGGAAACGCCAGTGAGACCATAAAGTTACAAAATACCACCGCCATCAAATTTTGAGCTTCACATTCAAAACCAGTAAGACCAAATTTGTGAAGCTGCCTTCAGAATCTAAATGGCTCGTGAGGTTAAAGTAAATATTATGCTCTTCCTGGCTTAAAAATGTCTGTTCAAAATCGTTTGTAGGATATTATTTAGGTGTTAAAATGCGAGCGTGGACCAACTACATATAAGTAAGCTTTGGTCAGTGGTGGGCACCGTTAACCAAAAAGTTAACTTCGTTAACCGCTAATCCGTTAACCAAAAAGTTAACTTCGTTAACCGTTAATCCGTTAATTCGTTAAACATGTAACGGAAGTTACCGATAAACCGTTAACGTTAACTTTTATTATAAAAAAAATGAAAAACACAATATACTGTATATATAATTTAATTTTCCCTCTTCTTCTCGTTCTCCATTTTGTCCATGAGATGCATGTTGCCCTTCATGAAAATTAGCATATCAAAGTTTTCATCAGACAGGGATGATCTCTTGGCCCTCAGGATGTTCTTGCCCGTAGAGAACAAACGCTCCACTGCAGCACTGGAGGGGATGGCTGTGTTGAACTTGATGAACAAGTCCACCAACACTTGCTCGTGATATTTCTTGAAAGAAGTTGAAACATTCAACTCAAATGGCAAATCTTTCCGCCTGATTTTACAGTCGACCATGTTTTGCTCAAACCAATGCCATAAATAACTACCATATTTGGTAAGACACAAATTGTGGCGACGGAAACAAATATATCGCCTGATTTTGCACTGCGGAAATGGAAATTCGTTCATCACTATTAACAGTGGCGGATTAATTGCGCACCTGCTCAGCACTGAAAATAATATAAACTTTTAAACGTTTATTTATGAATTTTTGGGGTTAACGGACTTGAGTTAACGGAAGTTAAATGTAACGGAAGTTAATTAGTCCGATAATGATTTTCAAAGTTAACTTAAAAGTTAAATCGTTAACGAAAAAGTTAACTTCGTTAATTAACGATTAACGGATTAACGGTTTGTGCCCAGCTTTGGCTTTGGTATAGGTGCTATGACACAGCACAGATGGGTATAGTAGGCTCTATATAAAAATAAAGGAAAACAAAAGAAGCCAAACTCTTAATTAAAATGAGTTACAATTATTTTTATAAGGATGAAGATAAGGATTATAGTCTGCAAATTTTGTGCTTTGCCTTTATGATTCAAAAGTTCTTCAGTAACACTGAGATTTCAGAATGTACTGTATGTCAATATATTTTTTTACAGTCCATTTATAATTTAAAAAACTAGGCTCTGTGTCCATGGTAAAATATAATATATAAAAGAAAATTATTATTAGCAGTAGGATTAAGTTTACGAGTTAACTACTTTATTGACAAATAACTGAATAGGAAATAATAATGTTAAAAAGATCTAATCCCTTTTTTTATATTATTTTTCATTCATTTATTTGTCAGTAAAGTAGCTAATTTGTCAATAAATTAGTTAACTTGTAAACTTAATCCTACTTATATACTAATAAGTTCCTTTTATAAATTATACTTAACCATGGACACAGAGCCTAGTTTTATTTTATAAACGGACAGTAAAAAAATATATTAACATACAGTATAGTACATTCTGAAATCTCAGTGTTACTGAAGAACACTTGAATTATAGAGGCAAAGTACAAAATTTGCAGAATATAACCGTTATCTTCATCCTTACAAAAACAATTGCAATTCATTTTAACTAAAAAAAATTTTTCTTTATTTTGTCATTACAAATGACATCAGATTACAGAAATTTTAAAGAAATCTGGATTATATTTCTTTACTAATTACAAAGATGGAAGTACAGATATTGTACAGTTCAATGCCTTATAGTTCGACCCACTTAAAGTGTGTGTGTGTGTGTGTGTGTGTGCAATAATGGCTTAAAACTGTAAATGGAAGAATGAAAAAGTCATGAAAACACGCATATTTTGATAAAATTATTTTAGGAATTTATAAATAATCTATGTTTACGATTTGAAATCAGCCACGTATAAACATGAAATCAGCCATGTATGAACATTTAGTAGGTTAACGTAAACACACACACACACACACTACATATCTCTTTCTCTTGATGAATCCTGCACTTATACCTTCTAACTTATATAATACTTGCATACCACAGAGGTGTATAAAAGGATTATGGATTTATGGATTGGACAGTCCATTGAATCATAATAACACAAACCATTGTTGCCCCAAGTGGCCATGAACCACATACGGAAACCTCGTTAGTACGTCGACACTCTATACAGGGCCGGATTTACTTGCTTGTGGGCCCTAGGCCAAACCTTATCAGTGCCCCCCCCCCCAAAATATTATATATATATATATATATATATATATCGTAATATTGTAATGTAAAAAAAAAAGAATTACAACATAATGTAACACATCAATAATTTTATTCAAATTAGTTTTATATCATGTACAACTTATTCTTACACAAAGGAATAATGGAAAAAAATACAGTCAAATTGAAGCATAATAAATTTTGCAATAAGAATTACAACATAATGTAATACATTACACATTAATAATTTTTAATCAAATTAGTTCCATATCAAGTACATCAAAGTAAATCAAGTTCCATATCATGTACATCTTACACATAGGAATAATGGAAAAATACAATGAAACTGAAGCATAATAAATTTTGCAAGCACAACTATGTGAAGTTCAAAATGACTTTTTCCTGCTTTTTTCTATGGCAAATTTGTCAATGATACTGTTTGTGTCAAGGGATTGTAGGAGGTCCCCAGTGGGCCCCCAGTTACTGGTGGGCCCTAGGCCAATGGCCTATGTTGCCTATTGGAAAATCCGGCCCTGACTCTATATACAAGTACTAAGACCAGTAACGAGGTAATAATGTTGAGAGCTGCTAGTACCTTAAATAGGTGTATGGGGAGAGCACAGTGTTTTGTAAAATAACAAAGCATTTACATACTAACTACAATTTGATATATAAGCAATCTGTCTCCAATATATATATATTATATATATCCTTCAACCTTTCAAATGTTCCGTGCGATGATTCCTCATTTCACGAAGATCAAGCTTGCTGCCCCTCCTCTCGAGTTGGCCTGGTGAAGTAGAGAGTTGTTTTTTGTGCTCTCCAACTCACATACAGCTAGGTACGCCCTGCTCATGTGGGATTGTTCTGAGTCAGGCGTCTAATCTTCTTTCGAAAATATCCATCGCAACGCCACTCGTATTCCTCAGTTCTTTGGGCAGCTGGTTAAACAGTCTTGGTTCTCTCACAAAAAAACTATTTTCCTTCAGAGTTGAGGATGTTCTCTGTCTGTCCTTTAATTTGGGAACACGACATAGGCTGCCTTTTCTACTTTCCACTGTTGTTTTGGGGGGTTATAGGGTTCAGATTTCAGAATAAGATAATGGGCTAGTTCCTTCATTATTTTGCAAGCGTAAATAATGGTGTACCTCTCTTTTCTACTCTCCAGTGAATATAAGCTTAAGTCACGTAACCTTTCCCAGTAATTTAGTTCTTTGCATCTATTGATCTTGGCTCTGAAGCTTCTCTGAATCCCATCTAGCTGATTAATGTCTTCTTTTTAATATGGGGATGTTAGGATCGAGCAATATTCCAACTTGGGTATGATCAGTGTTTTCAATAAAGGAGGAATCTACTACTTGAACTTACCAGTGCTAAACGCATTAATCCGTCGCCGTGAGGCCGGTTCATCTACCCATTTATCATCATTTAAAATGTAATGTAAGCTATCATTCATTATTCACCCCTTTACGGCTTGCAATCTGAACCATCGACGCCTTCCTCATACCCTAGTGACTTCAATTGCAACCGAGATACCCCCTAAACCAGTGGAACAGAAGCCACGCACTAGTTCACAATACATATATATATATATATATATATATATATATATATATATATATGTGTGTGTGTGTGTGTACAGGGACGTAGACAGGGGGAGGGGGGGCTACGGGGGCTTCAGCTGCTCCCGAAATAAAATCATAGGTTTGCTATTTCTATGCATTACTTATGAGTAAGTACGCCATGCCAAGTATCTTCAGCACATGTTTAATTATTGTAATACATTTAGGAATGTGTTTTTACTCATTTACACACTTTTATATATATATATATATATATATATATATATATATATATATGGGCATCTTCTGAGATGGCAGATCTGATGGCACACATTAGGCGTTTGTTTACATTTTAATTTTTATAATTTTAACAACAAAAATTGCTAGATTTTATATGGAAATAAAATGAATGGTGCTGCAAGAGTTTAAAATAATCAAAATTTGGTCCAATTTTTATTTCTGTCAATCATTCATTAATTAATTTTTTTATACCGCTCGCTGGGGGCTCTCCCGCCTCGCGGGGCCCCACGCACACTGCGTGATCTGCGTAATGGAAGAGCCGGCGTTGTATATATATATATATATATATATGGGATGGATTTCACAGTTACACACGTGAAATGAATAAATGATACAAACCCACGAGGAAAACGAAAAATGATTCCAAAGCCTTTCGTGTAAAGTACATTCCATGACGCGGTGCACTTCTGAATACACGAAAGGCCTTGGAGTAATTTTTCTTTTTCCTTGTGGTTTGTATCATATATATATATTTTAGCCTCCTCCCGAAAGAAATTCTGGCTACGCCCCTGTATAATATATATATAGGCTGACCATATTTCCTTGAGACAAAAACGGGACATTGGGATGGCAAAAAAGGGACGGGGGTTATGTAATATTCTGTATTCATGAAAAAGTAAGTACATAAACCGGGACAAAATTGACATTTTTATTAAAACGACGGGATGGCCAGGAAATATAAAAAAAACGGTACTGTCCCGTTCAAAACAACGGTACGTATGGTCAGCCTATATATATATATATATAAAACTCGTTTCCATAAATATATTGTAAAAAAAAAAAAATATATTATATATTATATATGTGTGAAATTATATGTAAACGACAAACATGCGTACATGTTTATACATACGATAACTTTACGTACATGAATATTTTTCTAAATGTTTATTTGGTGTTGTGCGTGACAAAAATGACTTAAATTTCACTTGAAAACAATTGAAGGAAGATATCAAAACTATTCCAACATTATCACCTTAAACACCTCATAAAAAGAAGAACGATTTCCCGTTTTCTTTTCTTCTCGTTCGAGGGGGAACGAAAGTTTTTAATGAATGTAACTGAACAAATAATTATATTAAGCGAGGATGTAAATAAAAGTGTTTTATATGTATATAATAATAATAATAATGACTATAAGATATATATATATATATATATGCATTTAACTGCAATGACCACGCAGTATATAAATGAATAGAAACGACATAAGTATTAAGGAACGTTTCTGCACACGAGGAAGAGAAATCACGAATAAATGAAAAATGAGGCGAACCGCCCGGGAATCGAACCCAGGGCCTCCCAATTGCCGGTTGGATGCGCTACCATTACACTACGGACCTCGATCATTCACAAATCGAAATTCTCCTACATAGGGCAGAAACCAATGCCCTGAGAGGGCACCCTCGCAAATCGTGAATATGTGCATTTAACTGCAATGACCACGCAGTATATAAATGAATAGAAACGACATAAGTATTCCCGGGCGGTTCGCCTCATTTTTCATTTATTCGTGATTTCTCTTCCTCGTGTGCAGAAACGTTCCTTAATACTTATGTCGTTTCTATTCATATATATATATATATATAGTATGGAATATCATGCATGATCACCCACGAGTTTGCATAATGCAAAACTTGCCCCCACTAAAAACCCGAAAGCAGGCGCAAATTTTGCATATATCTTGGTTTTTGCTTCCTCCTGAATTGTTCATTCTGACGAAGGTCAACCTTGTCACTCCACCTTAGACCTACAGTTTAACGTGGAATCCGAACCATGAGCCACCACGGGCGGTCAAAAATTACAGTCCTCACCCAGACTCGATTTCACGACCTCCCGACCAGCACCCAAGCGTCTTAACCACTAGGCTACCCAGGGTACTTATTTATCTACCAACCAATTTTTTTTGTGGAAAAATGAACAGCTGGGTTAGCTGCGCGCCTCCTGCCTGGAATTCGTAGTCATTCATAGTCTTAGTCAGCAATGCTAACCACTCCACCACCGAGACGCATATATATATACACACACCGGGTGATTCAAAAAATGTTAACACTTATATGGGAAAGAATTACAGATGTCATTCAATCAGTACCACCAGAGATGTGCTTTAGGGCTCTGGAAGCAAGGGTTGACCGCTTTCATACATGCATAGATATCCGTGGACAGCAAGTAGAGACTGTATGAAGCACTGTTTGCATCACAAAAATGTTTACAAATAAATTGGAAATAAAAAATAAAACCCCATATACTGTAAGTGTCAAAAAAATTTAATCACCCTATATATATATATATATATATATATATATATACACATTTATAATCTTCGTGTAGCCCTAGTTTGTTTATCTAAATATATAAATTCAAACAAATTTTTAGTTATAAATAATTTGTATTATATATATATATATATTATTCATCTGCAACCTTGGGCTTTTTTTACCTCTCTCTCTCTCTCTCTCTCTATTATAATAGCTATGGATTCATATTTGTTTTGAAAGCTTCTCTATATGTACCTTTTAAATCTTTTCCTACGAATGAACCATCCTAAAATAACAGTCGGTGGACACGAACATTTCTTGACCTGTTTATTCGTTTTATCAATGGGGGAGTGTGGGTGTGTGGGTGAGGGGATGGGTGGATGTTTCCGTACTCCACCCATGTAGGCGTCGGCGCTTCTCACAAATTAAATGACGGGCGCAATTTGGCTTCGAAAAATGTGAGTTCACGGTTTTGTAGAGGAAGTCGAGTCAGGTAACTACTGCGTGTTTTTCTCTTCACCCCCCTTTGTTAATTTAGACGTACACATACGTGTATACGCGTCTGAATGAGGAGAATGAGCGTTTATAATGTGTACATAAATGCAGCGTACATGGAAATTAGATTATGTATAATGTTGAAGCGTGAAATCGAAACCTATTTAGCATAATTTAAATTCGAACCAGTATATACGAACGACGTGCGATACTTTAGGAGTAAAAGGTACAAGCGTGAAAAATAGAAACGGGGCCACTATGATTGTTTTGAATGTTCCCAAAGTTCCGGCCATCAGTTTATCTCTGTCGCTTAGAAAGTGATGTAATGGAATTTAGCCGCTTTGCCTTTCATACAAAGAAAATTTTGTTAATATTTACATCATAAATTGTTAACTAATCATTACATATTGTGCAAAAAAAAGAGTGTTTAATTAATTTAAAAATAATGGGATATAACTCCGTCATATTTTCAATGAAATAATTTTAATGTAGAATATGTGACGCTTGTTTGAGAATATGTGACGCCTGCTTCAATGTATTTCCTGAACATTTTTCATACTGAATACACAAAGTAAATTAAAAGTAATCGCATAGTATACAATTTTAATATTAAATTTATAGGCAAATGTATAAATTTTTATTAAATTTTAATATATCTGTACACGTAATCACATAGATTTCGCCTCCAAGAAACATTATGAATTAATTTGACATTCCATTATAATAGGCCTACTGAAAATAAATGTTCTGAATATATAGGCCCAAATAGTAAGGGCCAATTTATTACTTGAAGGTAGGTTTACTAATAATATGGAGCAATCCAAGAATAAGCACCCCAAAGTCCCCAATCCAAGAAAAAACATCCCAGTTAGACCCCAATCCAAGAAACAGCGAAAATATCACGACTCAACTTAACCAATCGTCAAGGGCGTACAATTAACTTAACTGGGCATTCAACTAACCATTTTAGAGCAATTAACTCTATTTTAACTCCATTTTAGAGCAATCCAAAAATAAGCACCCTCGTTCGACCCCAATCCAAGAAAAAGACACCCCAAATTGATTTGGGGTGCTTATCCTTGGATTGCTCCAATAATATTAACAACTGTGTAATATGTAACAAATTTTTAATTTAATATACAGGGTGGTCACAAAGTCTGAAATATAGTTTTATAGTTGTCTATATTCCCTCTTGACTCCAAACTTTGTGGCCACCCGTATGTTTCGTTGTGGGTGTTCCAAAGGTAAATAAACTTCCCCAAGCTCTCATTTAACGGAAAACAGAGTACCAATAATTTTTTAACCGCTTCAGACGTTACCGTAGAAACTATCGATTGTTGAACCCTTCCTCCATATGTTATAAAACACATAATTAAGGGTTAATGAAAATCAGTACTTGGCTAAATTTTATGTTGCGTTTTCTCTTTCAGTTCTGAAAAGGAAAAATACAAAGACTATAGAGAACGTTAAAAATGTAAGCCTTGAAAATGTGTTAACTGTCCTAGCTCGAAACGTTGGCTTGGCGACCTGGATAAAGATGCAACCGCTTGCATTTTATTCTTTTATCTGAAATTAAATTATGTTTAGGAATAAGCTAATCTCGTATTTCAGCATATCAGAGTTTTCATGTACACCTATAACAATTATCGGAGATCTGGGCATCGCATTAGGACGTATACCCATAATCGAATTGACAAGACTATAACATCGACACCCTAAAATAACTAACCTAGGCTAACCTAACCTAACCTAACTTGACAATCTAACCCACAATATACCTGTCGACAGAATATCAACTCGTATTATTATATAAAGTTAAAAACTATCCTGAGTTGATGGTTATGCTAATGTAATTTGAAATAAAGCTACTTTTTGACAGATAAAATATACAAAATGTAGCTTTTGGTAGCTACTTTTTCTATATAGAGAACTATAAAAATTTAATATCATAACAAGGGTATACGAATGTGGACTTTTATGAACGCCATTTTCAATATTATCTTTACGTGTACTGCATTTTAAATATGCTTATAAAGTTTTTGAGGAATCTAACTAAGATTTGCCTGATTTCTCCTCTACTGAATTATTAAAGGATTTTCCTTCCAAACCTAATACTGAAATTTTCAGTGATCGTATAATGACATTTTTCACAACTGCTAAAATTTCTAAATCATAAATTGTGTTGTTGAAAGAAAACGTGGCACAATTGACATAAAACAGTATAAGGTGTGTTTTGTTATTTTCAGCTTTTTTTCAAATCAACTAAATTTTATGAATTAAGTTGATAATTTTGTATTAAAAATAAGTTTATTAAATGTAGTTAGTTAGGGCTGATATACTACTTAGAGGTAGGTTTACTAATAGTAATATTAACGACTGTGTACTCCCTAATATGTGACAGGCATCAATAAGAAATATAATGTTTGGCGTTCCTTATTGATTCCAAACTTTGTAGTCACCCTGTATATTTCGTTGTGGGTGTTCCAAAGGTAAGCAAATTAACAACCCCGTGAACTCTCAGTTCAAAAGAGTATAAAGCTAAAAACACTAATTAGTAATAGTTTCAGGGTCTTTAAGGCAGCGGTTCTCAACCTTTTAATGTGTGGGATTCCGTTTCACAATCTTTTTTCACCCCACCACCAAGGCTTCCACTATGTACGTGGAGGGGAGCCCCCGCGACACCTCATGTCGGGCCCCTATTTTTGAGCGGGCCAGTCAAACGTAACAAAATTTATTTTGTAACAAAAAATGAACACATCATAATCAGTAGCGACCCAAAATAATCAGTAATACTTGAACAGTTTCCTACTTTTTTTCTACATTCTTCTACATTTCTTCATTGGCACTTTTCTTCACATTTTTTCCTACTTTTTCTAGACGCAAAATCGTCTATAATGTCCTCATAACTTAGTTTTTTCCCTTTTTTTTTCATTTGAGGTAGAAAGTTACAGTGTAGTAATCGAAGACGAACTAGACTGAAGAAATTGTTTATTTTTTATTTAAAATATTACTTGATACAAATGTCTGCAGACTAGAATTTACATATATGATTTCAAAATCTTTATCACGCATTGATATGAAGTGTTGCGTACGAAATTTTACTGAAATGTTAATTTTTCTGTTGCTGTTCTCTGACTTTTTATTGCCAATATGGAAATGGAAATTTTTAAGTTGTTGTTAAAAAGTAAGTTTTCTGATTGAAAACTTATTTTAGAAAAGGGTGGGGCGAGTGTAGTAAACGGAATAGGATTATTAATGAAATTCGGTTTATATTAACTGCCGAGAGAGAGAGTGAGTTTTAAAACCAGTCAGTTAGTATGCCTGTGTCTCCAATGAATAATCGTTTTAACCGGTTTGCCGACAGGTTCGTTTTCCTTGGTGAGAATGAGAGGTGTTATTCAGAGTGCGGTATAACAAATGTAATTTTATGTGATTTCCATAAAGTGTAGTCGGCTAAAGGACCCTCCCACCACCTCTCTCTCTCTCTCTCTCTCTCTCTCTCTCTCTCTCTCTCTGTGAACATGTAGTTTAATTAGCACTCGTTTCCCCTCCCTTGTATCATTCAAGTAACTAAATCAAAATTTATTGAAGGTTAAAAATAAAGTCATTGAAAATGATTTCTTTACGATTTCAGAGAAGAATTCCCATGATGTAAAAAAATTTTGCAGGCCAATGTAGCGGGGTGGGGGCTTGCGGCCGCAGGCTCCGCGGGCGCCTAATGAGGACAATGCCTATTACCCAAAACGCTACTGTAACATAACTTAGCTAAATCAAAGGAAAGGTACTTCCAACGAGATTAAAATTTAATACTTTCCTCACCCATTCTACCAGACAATTAAGGCAGCAATAAGTTGGTTGGTTGTTTTGATTAATATCTTTTTTCTACCAGCGAGAGTCAATGAGACGGGTTGTAACAATACAAAAATAAAATCCCAATAACGTTAGATCCTGATCGATTTTAAAAAAAATGTGAATAACGAGGTTCATACCAATTACCGTTACCATGGTAACATAAAAAGTTATTACAATTTTTATGTTTTTCTTCCTTTTCTTCTTTTTAAAAATTATTAACTCTTTCTCAGATGACGTCACTGAAATCTCGTCGAAGAAGCATCATCTGCAGCAAAATTGTGCTTCTCATTTTCAATTTTGGCTTTTTTGTTAGTATTTTTTTCTTTTTGTTTATGATTTGATTCAAGTTCAGTTTCTTTTTAATTTAAAGAATTTATATTCGCTTTTTATTATTATTATTATTATTATTATTATTATTATTATTATTATTATGTTTGTATATGTGCTTGTTTAATATTTATTTTTTAGCATAAAGTAATTTTCAATACTGATTTTGATAAGTTTTGCATTTCATTTCGACTTTCGATTTTACAGGCTGCTGGATTAGTGGTGGCAACTGTGGGTCTGTGGTGCATTTTTGGTATGGGTAGAGACATTCTTTTAGCACTCTCACCCACTTCATCCACTCCATTCACTCTACTCCATCTTTCCTATGGGTTCATCGCTGTAGGTGGAGTTGTTCTCATGGTAGCTACACTGGGAACGTGGGCAGCCATAAAGGAAAACAAATGTGGTTTAGGAATAGTAAGTTATTATTATTATTATTATTATTGATGTTCTTTCGTCGCAGTTTCAGTGAACAGATACAATAATTAACTTTTCCTAATCTTAACCTTATTAGCTTACTGCAAATGAACTATTTATTAATTAGCTTTAGGAAAATCTCAACTAGGAGGAAGTTTAATTCACTTTTAACCCTCTCAGACGGTGTATAGGATGTGGATGCAAATATTCGGTGCTGGTTAAGTGTGCAGTCTACCTACGATTCGGCGGTCTACCTTTTAATTATAGCTTCTTATCTTGTTTACTAATTGTTTGTTTACATCCCATTGTCAATCGCCCTTGACGATTGGTTAGGTTTAGTCATGATATTTTCGTTAGTTTTAACGAAAATATCATGATTAAACCTAACCAATCGTAGGTAGACCGCACACTTAACCAGCACCAAATATTCTCTCTTCCTTCACAGTTTGACGTGGAAGAAATACAACTATTAATATATCAAGAGACTATTTGATTTATTAAACTTCAATTTTCGAAGTAGTTGTCTATGCGAGTTATATATATATATATATATATATATATATATATATATATATATATATATATACCAGGTTAGGAATATATTGCTCTCCTTCCGTGAATGAAAGACAGAGACTGCAATTTCATAGATTTAAGTTATGAAACGTCACTTAGTTACCATGGAAACCAATATTACTGTATGCGTTTTGGAGGAAATCATTTATTTGGAAGCCAGAAATTCGTATGCTCGAAACGTAAGGTGAAACAAGAAAAAGAGTTTAAACAGCCTTACACTAAAATCTTTTTAGTTTGTGCTTCAAGAAGAGATTGAAAAAAAAATAATTTGAAGATTATATTTAGAATTAAACTTTTAATGAAAACAAAATGACTGAAGTGTAAACAACGTTAAATTCTAAGCTGTGTCAGTACGATTACATGAACCTGTAGTTGTATCATTCTCTATGATAAGCTACTGTACAGCCGTTTTCTTTTATTCCAACTGACTTGGAGTCAACTAAATCTGCCGCGTTCTTTTCGTCAAAACAAACTAGACTTGACTTGAGTTTTGCCGAAGTCACCTCGTGAGGTGGTTTGAGAAAACTCGTTACATTTTGTACACAAACAATTTGTGGTCTGCAGAATCAAAGATACTTCAAAAATTCATTGCATTATTTAACCCCATATATAGAAGCAAATAGATTTTAACGACGTTAAAAGGGTATGCTAGATTAAATTTACGCATTTATGAGTCTTAAGTACAGAACTGGCCTTGCATCATTGCAACTTTGGACCTATATTGGCCTAGACTAGTTCAGATGCGGCGAGTTCAGAGGTATGTAGGTAGCAGTGTAGGCCTTATTCATTCTTAATGTAGGCTGGATTCATGATAAAAACTTGAAGTCATGGCCCTGCTGCCCTGTATTACGTGTTCAGACGAATGGCTAACCCATAACTCATGAACTACGAAGTAGATTAGCCAAGAGTGGACCTGAGTTTTGTTTATATTTAAAAATCACAAACTTGTCGCATTCTTTCGATCCACAAATCTGATTTGAAGTCATTGAAAGAATGTGACTTCAAATCACGCTTTGAACGAAAGAGAATGGCTTAACTTTTGTTTATTCTAAAGAAAACGGAATGAGGGTCTCTCACGCGAATATGTTATTCACCTCCCCATCCCCTCTCTTAGAAATGTTAATACTTCAAACAACTGACACTTTCAGTTGAAACTGCTCTCATAAGCACTCAAGCGCGAAATGTAAACCATAATCTGACGGTTCTCACGCAAATGAATCCATTCAAACCTCCACGCTTAGTAAAGCGCATGCAGTTTCGTGAAAGAAAAGTGATGTTGATGTGTTTTTTTTATTTTTTTAAAATCCTCAACATTTAAGATCATTGACGAAGGGGACCTACAGCTTTACGTGAGATCCGAACCACGGTTCGGTACATAATCTGGAAGCAGAGGACAGTCTCTTATCCGACTACTGTCCAGCCCCAATGTCGCTTAACTTCGCTGATCGACGGGAAGCGATGTTACGACATTGGCCACGACGTTAGCTTTAGTATTGGTGTTAACCAAACGTTCGAATATCAGCTGGTTTCATGGTGACTTGGTCTCGTTTAAGGAGGTAAAATATACCATCTTATAATAAATTCTAAGAAGAATTTATATCAAACAAGAAACAAACAGTTTGTAACGTCGTTCAGTACACTAAATATGTTTCAAAGATTGTATCGCCATTTTTGGCATATCATGTACAGCTTCAGTTGTTTAGAATTGTGTATTTCTCCATCCTTAAAGCGTGCGTAGCTCAGTGGGTAACACCGTTTCCCTATAAGCGAATTGAAGACACTGAGGTCGGGGGTTCGACTCTCGATGGTGCTAGTTAATAAAAAAAGGAGTTAAAGCAATGGGGCAGTTTCTAGCCAGTTTTTGGCCCTCCTAACTCATTATTATTAATTAAAACCTTTCGCAAATTCACGCGATAGCGTATACAGCTGAACAATGAGGAACAATCACTGAGCCTTTCATAAACGCGATTTTCCATATGCATGACGTGTCCAATGGAGAAATCTCTTCAAAACTGGTTTTCAGACTAAAGAAACTGACACGCAGATCTTCAAGTTACATACCGTTGAAGAAACTAACCTTCAGATATTTTTTTTATTTGATACAAAGTCACTAAATAATAATAAATTTATTGAATTATTATTATATTTAGAATCGTGTCGCTTTCCACTTTCCATTGTGTTAAGCTGACACTTATTCGGACATTCCATTCATGAGCTTTGCCACTTGTTCTGAAGGATAATCATCGTGGTGTCTCTATTTACTTTTGTCAACCCACTGTCAGAGCTGGGCAGTATTTAAATACATTTGTATTTAAATACGTATTTAAATACATTTGTGTATTTAGAACTGTATTTATAAATACATTGTTTTTCATGTATTTAAATATAGTATTTAAATACTTTAATGAGTATTTAAATACAATGTATTTAAATACTCAAAATATAAAAATGTAAATACTTTTACTGGTTTAATACACGTTCTGTACTAGCACAGTACGATGCGTCGACAGTGTAGTACAGCATGGTTCATGTTTCAACGTGTCAGTTCAATCAGTTGTGTGCCACTCTTAATCGAAAGCGGTTGATTTCTTTATCGTGTGCGTGTCATGGCTTCAACAAGCAAATTTGTATGTATTTAAAATGTATTTACAAATGTATTTAAATACAATTGATGTATTTTGTATTTAGTATCTAAATACATTCGTAAAATGTATTTAGTATTTAGTATTTAAATACATTTCTCCCATGTATTTAGTATTTAGTATTTAAATACATTCAATGTATTTATTGCCCAGCTCTGCCCACTGTATAGTTCAGGGGTTCTTAACCTTTTTAGGCTGCGATCCAAATTCTGGTCTCGGGGCTAATTCGGCGACCAATTTCTTCAAACAGTTCACTCGTAATAGATAATGAAATAAAATGATTAGGGATAACATAAGTAAGTGATAAATGAGAATTTAATGACCCAAGTTTGGGTCGCGAGTCGCGACCTGAGGTTAAGAACCCTTGGTATAATTGAAACTAATCTACATATACGCAAATCGTAGTTATCGTAACATTGCATTACTAATTATACCTTTTAAATTTTGTTAAAAGTGTAGGAAAATTTTGAAGAATACAAATATTTTCTCGATGAACTGTCCGTAACTCGTGAGTGACATTTTCCTTTCGATTATTTTCTCCTTTCAGTATTTGGGTTTTGTGACATTTGTGATCGTCGGTGAAGTGACTTTGGGCGTCTTGGCGGTGTTTTACAAGGCGAAGGCCACGACAGACGTTTCGGAGTCTTTGAAGAACAGGCTTCAGGAAAAATATGCTATGCATGAACACGATCCCTTCACCATCGCCATTGACTACATTCAGTACCAGGTAACGGTAAATATTAAGTTTAAGGGACACCAGGTTTATGACAAAGTCGAAATTTGTTACATGGATCCGAAATCTGTTGTCCCTGAAACTTAATATTAACTCTGGTAATTCTTAACAGTTCAAAAGGGATTTTGAACTAAAACATTCTATACGATACTTTAAGCATCTTACACCCTCTTCCGTGTCCAGATGATGTAGCGACCCTTAAATGGTTCGGGTTCAACGTAAAGTTGTAGGTCCTTTCTGTCACATGACCCCTGCCGTTACTAAGGAGGTTAAATTAGACGCTTAAAGGGTATTTTCGGAAGACTGATTTGATTTTTATTAACTCTTCTTTAACTTTATTTACAGTTTTCTTTAAAAGATTGTTAATAAGGGACGTTTACACGTATTATAGTATGCGCCTTCATGATCTTATCCATACGACTCGCGTTTAAAAATATCATCTAATGTAATCTGTAGATAAAATTAATATGAAAATATTAAACGAGATGAAATGTTTAGAATTGTTACCCTTTTAAAAGGTATTTTCTTTGAATCATGAAATGACAAACGCATGCGTAGTGGCTGCCTGTTAAAAAACATTTGATACGAAAATTTCATTTGAATGAAATAAGTTGGTTTTCTTATGCTAATGTGACTGCGGCATTTGCATTTAACCCTCTAACGCCGACTGGGTCGAATACGTACCATTTCAAATACACGCATTTAGACTTAACCCTACAAAAATGTTGGGCGTTAAAGGGTTAAGAGTCCCATTGCTGATACTGATGTTAATATCGAAATATGGAGTACTCATAACTATTTTTTATTTATCTCGAAGCTTCTTTGCTGCGGGATTGATGGTCCCAAAGACTGGATAGATTCGAGGTGGAAGAAAGACCATTTAGGAGGTCCTAAAAGAATTGTTCCATTGACATGTTGCACTTTGTATCCCACAAGTAAAGCATATCTCAATCCTAAGCCCCTCAATGAGTCTATATGTCAAAGTAATGACACTAAAATAAATATCATTGCCAGACATTCTCAGGTTAGTGGAATTTAATTTTGGTTTCAACTTATAACGTCATCTTATAAACATTTTTTTAACTCTAAAGAAACTTTCTAAGAATATTTTTAAAAGATAATTTTCTTTAAATATTATATACAGTATATATATAACTTGATCGAAGGGTTTGTTCTTGGGGAACCGCAACTTAGTAAGGAATAAGAGGACGAGAAGGGGGTACATGTTTATTAGTCAGACGTTTCTGAAATCCAATTTCCATCATTAGTGCTAAAAAATGAAAAGTAAAAAGGTGAATAAATATAATAAATAAAAGATTTCATACAATATATTTATGCGGTCTTATGATAATAATTTTAAAAAGTTACATAAAATGTAGAGAGGCAAGATAATGGCTAAAATATACAAAAATTGATAACACATCTTACCGGGTTATTATACGAGGCGAGGCGGTAATCTAATTGTATTAAGGTTGGGAATGGTTGAATGTTGAAGTATTCATGTTAGAAGCCGGAGAGTGGTAGCGGATTTCTTTTTAGAGATGGTTCAGAAGAAATGATTTAGCTATGTTTAAGTTGAAGGCAGAACTATAGTCGTTGAGGGTTGGTTTTGTACTAAGGATGTATAGGGATTCGAGGATGAGGAGGTCGGTTGGTTGGTATGCTGAATTGATAATTTTGAAATTGGTGGGGAGCAGTGGGTGATTGTGGAGGTGGCAATGATCTCTTATTGCTGATTTTGATGGTTTGTTTAAAGGTTGTAATGTTCTGGTAGAGATGCCGCGATGTTCGTCCACTTTTGTTTGATATTGGCGAATGGTGGTGCCAATATAACTCGCTTTGCAGTGAGTACAGTTGAAACGGTAGATAGTAAACGAAATAAGGGGCTGGGTTTTTTTCTTTATGGTTGAGATACGATTTAATGCCAGTAGACCCATTAAACCTATCTTCTCTGCCTACACCACCCATAATTATCACCTAACAAAATTCCTAATTCCCACCCTAACCACGCTAACGCAGAATGAATATTCCGTCCCCAATTCCTACGAATTCGCCATAGAAATACTGACGTTGCACACTTCAAACAGCCTCCATGTGTACGGCTTTGGCATAGTATCCCTCTACACCAACGTACCAATTAAAGAAGCCATCGACATCTGCATCAACAATTTGTTTTCTAACAATCAGAACACAGTCCTCAACCTAACGAAACAAGAATTCACCAAACTGCTAACTCTTGCCGCTTCAGACGCCTACTTCTTTTTCAGCAAATAACTTTACCAACAAACCGATTCACTAGCCATGGGATCCCCCCTAAGTGCCACACTAGCCAATATCTTTCTCTGTTACCACGAAAATAACTAGCTCCTCCACTGCCCCACCCATTACAAACCACACCTATACAAAAGATACGTCGATGACACTTTTCTCCTGTTTCGCAATGCTACTCTTTTTCTTAACTATCTCAATTCCCAGCATCAAACCATCAAGTTCACTAAAGAACTTTAGATATAACAATAACAAAACAAAATAATAAATTCAGCACTTCCATATATCGAAAACCTACATATACAGGCCGACGTACTAACTACTTAAGCCACATCCCTTCACTATACGAAATTAACAGTATTAAAATCTTAATCCACCGTGCCTATCAACTTTGTTCCTCTTAGTTATCTTTCCACGACGAAATAGAATTCATTCACAATTTCAGCATTACTAACTCTCCCAAAACATTTACTACAATCTCTAACTAGAAATTTTCTCAACATTTATCAACCTCCCCTTAAAGTCCTCACCGTCAAAAAAAGATATACAATGCTTTTCTCTTCCCTACTACGACTATATTAGTTACAAAATACAATCAGAACTTCGCCACCTACTCGCACCCCCCCTTTACCCTCAAATTAACCTTCAATTTGTATTCACCAATAATAACGGCATCAAATCGTATCTCAACCATAAAGAACCCCCCCCCCCCCAGTCCCTTGCTTCGTCTACTTTTTACCGTTTCAACTGTACTCACTGCAAAGCGAGTTATATTGGCACCACCATTCGCCAATATCAAACAAAAGTGGACGAACATCGCGGCATCTCTACCAGAACATTACAACCTTTAAACAAACCATCAAAATCAGAATAAGAGATCATTGCCACCTCCACAATCACCCACTGCTGCCTACCAATTTCAAAATTACCAATTCAGCATACCAACCAACCGACCTCCGCATCCTCGAATCCTTATACATCCTTAGTACAAAACCAACCCTCAACGCCTATAATTCTGCCTTCAACTTAAACATAGCTAAATCATTTCTTCTGAACCACCTCTGAAAAGAAATCCGCTACCACTCTCCGGCTTCTAACATGAATACTTCAACATTCAACCATTCCCAACCTTAATACAATTAGATTACCGCCTCGCCTCGTATAATAACCCGGTAAGATGTGTTATCAGTTTTTGTATATTTTAGCCATTATCTTGCCTCTCTACATTTTATGTAACTTTTTTAATTATTATCATAGGACCGCATAAATGTATTGTATGAAATCTTTTATTCACTATCTTTATTCACCTTTTTACTTTTCATTTTTTGGCACTAATGATGGAAATTGAATTTCCGAAACGTCTGACTAATAAACATGTACCACCTTCTCGTCCTCTTATTCCTTATATATATATATATATATATATATATATATATATATTTATATATATATATATATATATATCGTAAAGAACGACGCTTGTATAGGAGATATTCCGCGCAAGACGAGAAAGAGAAACAACAAATGAAAAAATGAAGTACCACCTGGGAATCGAACCCGGGATCTTCCGATTGCCGGTCAGACGCGATAACCACTACACCGGCAATCGGAAGATCCCGGGTTCGATTCCCAGGTGGTACTTCATTTTTTCATTTGTTGTTTTCTCTTTCTCGTCTTGCGCGGAATATCTCCTATACAAGCGTCGTTCTTTACGTTATTTATACTGCGTGTTCTTTGCAGTTGAATGTATATATATATATATATTATATTATGTATGTGTGTGTGTATTCACAAGGAAAAAGAAAAAATTATTCCAAGGCCTTTCGTGTATTCAGCAATACACCGTCAGCAAGGCCTTGGAATCAGCAATCAGCAACACACGATTAACAGTGGGGCGAGGGGGATGAAAGCGTAGTTTTTGATTTGATATAAATTTCCGTTACTTAAAAAAAAATACCCCTTTCAGTGCGTGACAAAAGATGTTTTTCTTAAATTAAAAGATTTTCTTTGCTCAGTGGAAATTTTTGCTTAGTTTTATTTCATGATATGATGTAAAAGTTATTCACGGAACTACTAGTTAATTAAGCTCTTGCTCTTTATTTTATATCTTTATTCTTCTTCCCATGATGGACTAATAACTTCCGCAGGGATGCGTCCATCGTGTTCACAAACGAATCAAAGCTGAAAGTGGAATCATCACCGGAGTTGGAGTAGGTATCGCCATTTTACAGCTCGCGGGACTCGTAGCTTCCGCTTCTCTTTGCCGCGCTCTTGGAAGCCTTTCCGACTAGCAAGACGTCTCCTCATCTCGTCACTCTTCTCCCAGTAAACGCCCTTCGACTCTCAAAGATTCATCTTATCCAAGAGGAACTCTCCCCGGGGCCACCCTCTCCACTCAAAATGAAGTCCTTACGAAAGCAAACTTACGAAGTGTTTATAGAATCCACAATAATCCTTCCAGGAGTTCCACGCGGAGCGAGTCCTCTTTTCATCCTCATCATCCATCTTATTTTAAAAGTGGATCCGTTCCTAATTTACTCGTCCAGCAAAATAGTTACGCCCAAAATAGAAACTTTGAGAAAGTTCTGCCTGCGTTTTACCATTGTTCCTGCAGCTGCCGTCATTCTAGCAGGAAAGCCAATTCCCTTTATTCCAGCACTATCGTAAATCACGACTGTTGCGACTGCTCTACAAAAACAAGGTCTCAACCTCGAAGTGTAGGTGAAGTTTACGAACTAACTAGAAAAGAACAAATGCTCGATAACTGGACGCCTTGTACGTCGTCTTTGAAGGCAAACTCGAAACAGTTGGAGAATAAAAATTTACCTCACCACCAACGTCGTGTTGCGAGTGGAAGAAGAGGCGAGATCGAGGAGGAATACTTAGAAAAGGAGAGGAGGATTCACAGAGCCAAGCCTCTCCGAAACCAAATGAAGAGATTTCCCCCTGTGGAATCTCTAATGCAAAAGAACCGAGGAAACTCCTCTTCGGAATCCAGGGCAAAAAAGCTCGAAACAAATAACAACGATAAAGCTAATTCGAAAAAAAATGTCCAAAGACGGAATTCTTATCTGTCCAAACTGAAAGATTTCCAAAAATCCGTTTACAACATTGTAACAAAAGAAGCTTCCTCAGACAAGACATACCAACATTGTTGGCAAACCTTGGAGAGTTCTTCTACAAACTGCAATCAAAATGAAAAAACTTCTCAACCTGAAAATTTATCCCTCGGTTCTTCTGACGAATCCCCACAAAATTCAAACATTCAAAACTCAAGAGTAAAATTTTTGAGACAAAAATTTGAAAATATTGAAAATGAAAACGAAAAAGAAAGCGTAAAAAGCGAGGTTACAAGACTGTAAAATTACCTTTTTAATTAAGAGGTAGCAAAAATACGAATATTTTTATCAGTTGAATAACATATATATTTTATATAAATTTATATAATTCAAAATTTAGGCCTTAGAAAATATTATATATATATATATATACAAGGTGAGTCAAAAGTTTGGAAACATAGGGTTGTTTTTTTTTGTTCTTTTATTGGTTCTTTGACCTCTTTCGCAACATCTAAGGTCATATGATGGAGGGGACCTACAGCTTTACGTGGGACCCGAACCCCTGGTCGCTACATAATCTGTGCCCGGAGGACGGTCTCCCATCTAACTACTACCCAGACCCAATATCGCTTAACTTCGCTGATCTCCGGGAAGCGGTGTTACGACATTGGCCACGACGTAGCCCTGGAAATATAGGTACTATGCTTTTCAATATATATATATATATATATTGAAAAGCATAGTTCCTACTTTTCCAGACTTTTGACTCACCCTGTAACCTAAAAGTATACATTTATTTATTAAAATTTAAGCATCTGTATTAAATACATCGTACAAAAGGTAATCAAATACACTAACTTACTAAAGTTCTTCATGTATAAACCAATATTCCGCTTGTAGATTAATTTTTAGTGTTATTTTGTATTAAATTTATTTAGTTAATAGAGTTAAGTTTTTAGGAAATAATGGTTATTTTCACTTTGTAAACATACACACACAGTTCCAATAAATGTTGTTATTTTGAGTCCAATTATTGCCTCAAAAGTTTCACAATGGCACTCTATTGTATGTAATTCATAATAATAAGTTAAGTATAATGACTAAATATATATATAGTTTATATAAATTTAAAGTTAAGCACTATATTTAAGTAAATGCGAATTTACCGTATGTAGTTATTTATAGAGACAAAGCCTGTTTCATATCTCTGAAAACTGCGTGTTAAATTCATGAAGTATTATTGAATATCTCTGCAATCCGTGTGGTTAATACTAAATTTAGTTATAAAAGCTTTTTTAATAACACTTAACAGAGGCGTACTGGCATTAAAATTATTGCTAACTGCGAGTTAGTTTGATGATTGTGGGGCAAATGAGAATGAGGGGAAGTCAGGAGGTAAAAAACAAACGGGCTGCAGAGAGGCATGCATGCAAGAACATGCGCTCCAGTACGCTCTTGTCTATCTATATAAAGATTGCTTACAAATTATCCTATTTCATACGTATAAATTTTACTTCATTTAATTAATGGGCGCCAAATCCACCAAATTTAGTTCCAAGGGCCGAAATATCTCCTCCACGACCGTAAATGGCTTCATCTCTGTCTCGAATCGATTTAGGGTCGCTGAAGTTTGTGGAATAATTCGTACGGTAAAAGTTCCTCCACGGAGGTGCGAACCCTTGGATGTTGGTACTACTCGTCGGTCCGTACCTGATTGTGTTCAATCTTTTGACAGCGGTTTCATAGTTGTACTCATAGGCTGAATTCGAGTTGTACAATCCGTTGCTAGATCCAAAAGGGTATCTTTGATTGTACCCGTACATTATCGGTTGATGAGGAAATTGGGAAGGAAACTGAGTATTCGCAAAATACCTATTAGTTGATGGAAATTCATAATACTGCTTTGGTCTTTCAAACAATCTCCTTAGTTTTCTAAAATCCAGAAAGGGCGAACACAAATTCTCATGAAGCAGAAGTAAAAGGCACACAAGAAAATTCTGCAATAAAAATAACGATAAAGCCAAGGTTACTAATATATACAGTATATATATATAATATATATATATATATATATATATATATATATATATATATGGGATGAATTTCACAATAAAACACGTGAAATGAATGAATGCTGCAAACCCACAAGGAAAAAGAAAAACGATTCCAAGGCCTTTCGTGTAGCTTTGGAATCGTTTTTCTTTTTCCTTGTGGGTTTGCAGCATATATATATATATATATATTAGTGGTTAGCATCGTTTACTACGAACCGAAACTACCGGGCCAGGGTTCGATTCCCGGCGATGGCAGGCGGTCCTCAGATTACCCATCTGTTTATTCTTCCAAACAAAGACAACTGGTTGGTAGATAAGTAGCCTATTGGTTAAGACGTTGATCGAGAGGTCGTGAGATCGAGTCTGGGCGAGAACTTTGTAATTTCTGACCCCCTGTGGTGTGTCGTGGTTCGGATTCGACGGTAAGCCGTAGGCCTAAGGTAGAGCAGCAAGCTTGACCTTCGTCGGAATGAACAACTTGGACAGAAGCAAAGCTAAGGTTACCAAGATATATATATATATATATATATATAGCCTATACTAGCAGAAACCCGTGGTTAAAATACCACGCTTAAACAATCAACAGAGGCAATTTTACTTTTTTAATAATATTTCCTGGAATGAGCGCATACACAAATAAACAAACATTATCCGATTTCAGCTTTATACATATAGATAGATTATAATTTTATCGTAAATTTGGATTAATTTTAAGCAACTTTTACCTAGTAATTTTTTCTATTGAGGAGCCGTTTCCGTATTTTAGGGTGGGACAGACAGCCAGACAGACATCATTAGCCTATTATATATATATATATATATATATATATATATCACGCATGATTTTGCATACTGCAAAAATTGCCTTCATCAGGATTCAAACCCAACACTTTTTTAACAGAAGTGTTGGGTTCGTACAACTTGGTGCATATCTTAACACCCGAAGAAACACAACAAGTATAGGGGGTTTGTGCAGAAAACAACTCTGGACGAGAAAACGTTTTGTGTTAACCAGGGTGAAATATGCAGCAAGTTGTGTCGACTCATTTTTTCGTAGCGTAGTGGTAGTGTCCTCGCTTTGTACACAAGAGGTGCTGGGCTCGATTCCTTGTGGCGGTAATTTTGCATATATATATATATATATATATATATAACCTTTGGGTCAAAGCTTTGATTTTTTATAATATATATATATATATATATATATATATATATACACCTACCTTGGAAACGAAATAGAAACGCACTAGAATGAGAGAAGAGGCAGATTTTGTACTGCCTCAGCTAAGGTGGAACAGGGGCCATGAAAACGAGGATGGAAAATACCCTCGGAATACGAGGCCCAAAACTTTCTAATGTCCTGTCCAAAGAACTGGGGAACCTCCAGCACACCAGCCTGAATAATTTCAAGAACTAGCTGGACAGGTTCCTGGGCAAAGTCCCTGACCAACCATGCGAGGCTGGCTACGAGGGTAGGAGGAGATCGGAAAGAAATTCCCTCCTACACTAAATCTGCAAATGAGGCAGGATGTTGCAGAGGGTCGACCGCAGGTCGATCCTAAATCGTCGTCTAAACCCTCATAAAAAGTATTATAAAGTAAGTATATACGGAGGGTTGACAAAAATAAACAGACACCACAATGATTGTCCTCAAGAACAAATGACAAAGCCCATCGATGGTTTTCCAGAACGTGTGTAAACTTTGCATAATGCAAATGGGGAAAGCAACACGATTATAAATATATTGATTCAATAAATCTGTTATTATTCATTGATTTTTATTATCAAATAAAATACTATGGAAAAACCGAAGGTCTCTCTCTCCCTCTCTCTCTCTCTCTCTCTCTCTCTCTCTCTCTCTCTCTCTCTCTCTCTCTCTCTCTATATATATATATATATATATATACTGTACAGGGTGGGCGGAAAGTAGCTCCCTATTTTGGATTGGTAAAAAAATACGTATATTATCCATTTATTTCAGAAGAAATAATATGAAAAGGTAGGCATACATGGTAGGTTTTCTCTAAAATTCAATGTGGGCTCCAACTCTTTCCACCAGCTTCTGGAGCCGCCCAGGAATGGCGTCCACTGACTTTAGCAGGAACTCCGGCGGGATGGAGGACATGACTTCCCGAATTCGGTCCTCCAGTTCTTCCAATGTCCTCGGTTTGGTGCGGTAGACTTCTTCCTTTACCCACCCCCAAAGAAAGAAGTCGCACGGTGTCAAGTCGGGGCTCCTGGCTGGCCATTGATGTGGACCACGACGACCCATCCAACGCCCAGGGAAGTGGGCATCCAGCCACTCACGGACAACAAGAGCGAAGTGCGGAGGGGCGCCATCTTGCATAAATATCAGATCGTCGATGTTCTCCCATGTGCTGACAACCGGCCAGACCTCGTTTCGCAACATAGCAAGGTACCGCTCAGCATTCATGGTGTTGCGCAGAAGGAACGGGCCCACAACCTGATCTGAGCTCATACCACACCACACCGTTACACTGAACCGATTCTGCCGTTTTTCAGCGGTAACCGTGCGACTTCTTTCTTTGGGAGTGGGTAAAGGAAGAAGTCTACCGCACCAAACCGAGGATATTGGAAGAACTGGAGGATCGAATTCGGGAAGTCATGTCCTCCATCCCGCCGGAGTTCCTGCTAAAGTCAGTGGACGCCATTCCTGGGCGGCTCCAGAAGCTGGTGGAAAGAGTTGGAGCCCACATTGAATTTTAGAGAAAACCTACCATGTATGCCTACCTTTTCATATTATTTCTTCTGAAATAAATGGATAATATACGTATTTTTTTACCAATCCAAAATAGGGAGCTACTTTCCGCCCACCCTGTATATATATATATATACACACACACACACACATATAAGTACACTATGATATATATTATACAGTCTATAATTAATTTGTATTTTTTTTTATTTATTTATTTAATATTAATGTTTTCAGTTTGGTGAATAATTCTTTCATACAATCACATCTAGAGTAAATGTAACTTTTTTTTAATAACTATATATAATATAGCATCTCTTATACAAGGTGATTTACTCGCTCGTAGCCCCAGCGGATATATGAGCTATACTCTGGGGGTACCAGCGAGTGAATCACCCTATACAATTGACTTTGGTCAGATTTTCCTACAATCTCTTAAAATAACCATCTATAACGCCTACATATAACGTGTCATGAATCAGATCTATTACACTGTTCATTTATTCAAATACCAAAATAAAAATACACTTCAATACAGTTCAAAAGTCAGGCACCATAAAAATAAAATTTAAAAATAAATACGCAACATGTACCTGTAGTGCCCGACTTATGAACAACCCTGTATAATATAATATAATATATATTCATGTAAAAGATTAAAAAAAAAAACGCTAAAGTATCCTTACCAAATTCGCCATAATCACAGAGAAGTTTATGGCAGAAATGATTGTGATATTGAAAATCTCTCTAACTTATAACAATCTCTTAATGAATTCCAAAGTATAAGTTTTTCCAGTAAACTCACTTCCTACAATTGTTTTTCCAAGGGTGGAACTGTACATGGAAATTACCATAATTACTTGAAAAATAAAAATCTATTAATAATTCATATTGGAAATATCAGTTTTTTTTTTTTAATTTATAGCAACTTTTAATATTCAATGCAAAAGTTCATAATTGAATTTTTTTAAGATTTTATAGAGAACTATTTTTATAAATTATAATTTAAGTTATCTATATGGTCCTCAAACAGCGTTTTGTTTTTGTTTTTTTTATTTTACGCGGAACAAGTTCTAGGGTTTAAAGTTAACCTAGACAGCTATATTTTGGGGCCTCTTTGTTAGCTACCCGCAGACATGGGCAGTAAATACTTTAGATGTATTTAAATAATAAATACATTACTTGAAAATAAAAGTAATTAAATACTAAATAAAATTCAGGTTTTCAGAAAATATTTAAATACTAAATACATTACTCCTAAAATGTATTTAAATACATTTCAAATACAATTTAGATACTTTTCAAACAGCACATAAAATCACTGCAGCCAGGTTACAAATGTCCTCGTCTAATATGATCAATAGGGTAAGGCTAATTGCACAGTTAGCGCTGAACTTTACACAACCACATATAACGATGCCTCAGGATGGACTGCCGGCTGCCGCAATGCAGCTGTAAGTCTGTGACAACCAGCACTAGAGCAGGCTGGAAGTTCCATTTTTCAAGGTGCTTCCAGAAAGTTCCAGCCTGCTGAGCCTGGAACTTTCTGGAAGCACAAGCACCTTGAAAAATGTTTTAATGTGTTCTGTGGTACCAGTTAAATACTGGGTGGTTAGTACATCCTCGCAAAATTGAACAATTCACAAAAAAGTATTTTAAAAATGTATTTAAAAACAGGTATTTACAAACACTAAATACTTTTCGAAAGTATTTAAATACGTAATTAAATATACTCTCCAAAAAGTATTTATAAATACATGTATTTAAATACGTATTTCAGTATTTTCAAATACATTACTGCCCATGTCTGGCTACCCGTTGCCCGTGTTGGGCTTCCATCATGAAAAGAAAAACTTCAGTACTTGCCATCTACCATTACTTATCCGGACTAGAATGGGTTTAATATCCCAGAAGAGTCCCGTGATCTATGGGCATTAGTTTTGTGTTTTCCATTAAAAATTATCTCCGGGAACCATTTGGAGTTGGATCAAACTATTCAGACGTGTTAAGTGCCTTCAGAATGGACCTTTAATGTATCGGTTGAGGTTTAAGTATTCTGAGTTCGGCTCAGGGGCGCATTTACAGTGTGCGGGGCCTTGGGCAAACTATTTTTCGGGATGTATTATTTTAGTGTGTTAATGAATGACAATATTTTGTAATGCACATAACAGATATATTTTTTTAACACACACAAAACACATGCGGAAGCCATTCGGCTTATTAATGTGATATTAAAGACTATAACTTAACTATCTACACATACAGTTTATACAGCTACACTAGTAGGCTACACAGTTATAATGCACTTAATAAACATCTACACAGTTATTGTAATACACTTAATAAACAGCTAAACTGTACAGCTTACTGTACTGTAGATAGAGTGTAGATTTGTAATGAATATTACATAGGACGCTTCCTGGCTTTTTGTTTGGAAAACTGCGTGATTGTGTCCTCGAAACTCACCGACTGCAACACCTCATGCTCTATACAGAACATAAATCATGAATCTTCAACAGAAACAACAAGAAGTAAGTTAGTAACAACATTAGAAATGAGTAACACTAACAAGAACAACAAATTAAACACCATCAAAGCGGATATTAGAATGCCTGATGCCATGCCGCTTGCCGGAAAAAGTAAAACTCGTCGCAGATGGCAAATACGTGACGTTTAATTTTTTCAATTAAAATTTGCGGGGCCCATCGGGCGCGGGGCCTTGGACATTTGCCCGGTGCACCCCCCCCTAAACGCGGCCCTGGTTCGGCTATAAATACATTAGTTACCATTTTCGATGATGTGCATTCTATTAGTATTTGTCAGCTTCCATTACTTACTCGGACTAGAGAGGATTTAATATCCCAGAAGTGTCATTACATTACATTCCATTTGGAAAACATGAAGCTGAAGCCACTGTGGCCTACGAGGTTAACCATATCATGAGCTATATTCAGGGGCGTCCATACAAGGGGGCACCAGGAGGCCAAGCCCCCTCGTTTTTCAATGGTGCCCCCTCATTTTTTCGTCAACTGCTTGCAGATAGATTTTATCATAAACCCAAAATCCAGTTATAATATTTGAAGATAGTAATTGGTTACTATATATATTATTAATATTGTATAATTTCCCATATTGTTGATATTTACTATATATATTATTAATATTGTGTAATTTCCCATATTGTTGATATGAAGAGAAAATCCTGTGATTAAAATTAAAAAATGTCAAATTTGTTGTGGAGAACGCGACTACGAGATTGCCATTTTAGCGATTTTCCCTTTAAATCTAGCATTTTTAAATAGCAGTCTAGCAGAAGGAAATACAATTTACTCCCTATCTAGCCGGTTTTCAAGTCATAATAGCTACCTTAGAATATGCCAAAATTACCAAATTTATTCCAATCTGGCAGTTTTTATACACCATAGAGATTAGAGATTAATCTAGCCTTTATTTTTCTAGCGGAACATAAAATTGCATATGACAACACTGCCTCGAACCTCTCGTCACAACATTCTTCAGCCAGACGCCATAAGAAATACTGTTCCGCCACCACGAGGGTCTATCTAGGTTAGTAGATATAACATGTTCTCTTGTTGTACTGTACATAAACATGATAATAGGCTCTTTTCCGTTCTACCCCAGCAACGAAAAATGAAATTATATATTATTTTCTACTGTAGTTTTACTTGCTGAATTCAATAATATATATCTTATTTTGGAGAAATTAATAACAAAAGAGTTATAGTCCGTTTATTTTATTTAAAAGTAGAGATTGCATTTAAGATTTCAATAAAAATGTCCTTTCCTTTTTGTCTTCTCCACAGAAATTCACATAAATAAGAATCTATCATATTTCTAGATGTTCCCCAATGTCTCTCGTTCCTTTGTTTAGCTAAATCAAATGTATGCCCTTGACGATTGGTTAGGTTAGGTCGTGATATTTTCGTTAGTTAGCCTTATAAGGTTAACTAAAGAAGGCTGGGGTAGAACGTTATTTCCTTAACTATGTTTATGAAATTCCATTTATCATCCATAACAATATCTACAAAAGAGAGAAAAAAATTAATAATTATAACCATAACTAATTAAAGCAGGAATACTTTCTCCAAAATAAAATATATATATTATTGAATTCAGCAAGTAAAACTACACTAGAAATTGTTGCTGGGGTAGAACGGAAAAGATCCTGATAATACAACATATAAGTGATATGTGATAAGTATCGCGATTTTTTAAGTGGTGTAAGTGTATAGCAAGCCTACAAGCCATTAACGCAAGCATGTGTTGCATTTTGTATGCAGCTTATAAAATTTTGGAATGCCGTGAAATTTATGACAATTAGTGTTTAAGACGAGTTCTTGTTATTTTTAGCTTAGTAGGCCTACTTAGCAACATGAATTATTCGAGAAATGAGAATGTACAACAATAGCCTACTACTGCTATTCACGGGTCAAAAAATGCTTAAACGCAGAAACGTACGTTTGTGACAAAAATACATAATTATTTTTTTATTGTGCCATTTTTTATTATAAAAATATTCCAAGTAACTAATTAAAAAAGTAAATATAACATAAAAATATTATAATTAAAATTGCAAAAATTGTTTTTCCTCATATTTTATATTAAAAAACAAAAATTCTCTAAATTAATTTTTAGATTTGCCAGATAATTTAATTTTTATTCAGATAAGGCATGAACTAATAATTAATTATCCATGCCTTTGCGTTGTAGATTTTTGACCTAGAGCTGTCACACTGTCACAGCGTGGCATATGTGGTAAGTGTTGTTGTATATGTATTAAATACTTAACTGTGAGGCAACAACTAAAATTTTAAGTTTTCTTATGAGTAACAGATCTATTTAAATCTGATAATGTTTTAAATATTTAAATTATGTAGTTTATAGATGTGTTGCATGTTGTGCAATGCTGTAATTATAGCTAAATGTTGAGATCTGCTAAATATGAAATTCAAAATTAAATTTGTATTTGATGCTTTTGGCTTGTTTTATCTGATTTTACTAGTCTTTATTATACATTTCTTAGCTAAACTATATTCTTGGTTTCAAATTTGTATAGATTTAAAACATTTGCTAGGTTTAGATGGATTGGGGCATGTTTTTATTGCATAGCTATTTGCTTCCAGTTAAATTTATTGTTATTATTTTTGCTGATTTGATCATTTTTATCTTAAATATAATATAAAATAAGGATACACATATGATATGTGTATCCTTATTTTATATTTATATTATATTTAAGATAAAAATGATCAAATCAGCAAAAATAATAGATGGACCTGCAGGCCCATTAGATCTCGGGAAAATAGATGAAGCACCAGCTCAACCCAACTGCAGTCCATTTGCACCGAAGCAGTATGGTGGCAGGCAGCGTGATTTTCAATCGAGTTGGTACCATGGAAGAAAATGGTTAGAATTTTCTGTTGACAAGAGAGCTGCCTACTGCTACTGTTGCAGACATTTTTCAAATTCAAATGCGGACAATACTTTTACAGTTACAAGATTTACTAATTGGAAAACAGCCCTAGAGAAAGATAAAGGGTTAGATAGACATGCCAGCTCTATTGGACACCGTCAAGCGATTGCAACATGGAAAGAACGCCAGTTGCGCATGGACAAAGGTTCGAATGTTTGAACGTTGGTTAATCAAGTACAGCTAGATAAAAACAAGTATTACATCAAGTCACTTGCACAAATAATTAAATTTCTGTGTGTAAATGAATTACTCTACGTGGCCATAATTCAGCTGGCTATAAAACTTTGGACCCTAATGAGGAAGATGAACCTTCAGGCCTGTTCATTAGGGTGGCCCACTTTTCAATTTTTTTTGAAAAGTATAGGTGATCGTGAGTAGTATAGCCGAAAAATGTGAGACAGAAATGGATCAATTTGAAAATTTTCCCCCTCACCGTCCTTCATGGCGGTCCCTCCTTTATGAGGTGTCCTTCATGGTCCTTCAAAAAAAAAAAAATTAAAAAATAAATTTAAAAAAATAAATTTTAAAAATGATTCGTCTTCACCTTCCATCAAAAAAATTTAAGAAAGGATTGAGCCTCGCCTTCCTCCTTCAAAAAAGTTCTTTCATGAGGCAAACAAGAACAAACATGAAAAAACATACATACATTCAAGTACTTTCCGCAAATTAGAAGACAGTAGAAACGGAAACGAATTTAAGGTTTTAATAGGCCTAACGAGATTGCACATTAACCCAATTTTCAAATGTTAACAAATTGCGAACAATACATAAATGAAAATCAGAGTGATCATATTTTAAACCTAATACAAGTTCTTTGTTTAAGATCTGCATTATGAAAAATAAAATGAATATTTATCATTTTAATTTAAATAAATTAATTTCTCTCTTTTTTAAGGGAAACTGGCTTATTTTCAAACGAGATGACCTTCAAATACAATATATACATATAGTACACTCATATTTGTTTTACTTTTAAATATGTAGTTTTCTGTTATTTACGCTGATATATACCATTACATTCACTTTCACATGCTATCTTCTGGTATGTGAATTAATAATTTTACTATACAGCAAATTTCGTTATAAAATTGCATATGCTAAAAAGAACATCAAGCTGCGTAACACAGCTTTGAATCTGAAGCATCAATTCTGTTATCCTCCGCTAAACATCCACTTAAATATTATTACTAATATTGATTTATTGTTATTATTACATATATATATGTACACGTGTTAAGAGTATTTAAATTAAATATATTGATTTCAATTCCCTTCGTAATAAAAGCATCTGGCAACTATACCCCCAATCTTGCTATATATTTCTCTCATTAATTGTTTTCACGTTATTTGTTAAGTTTAACTTTCTTCTAAAGACTATTAGCTGCAACTAATCTTGTTATTATTATTATTATCATATATATATATATATATATATATATATATATAACATCCAAATAAGTAGGTTCGGGTAAAAAAAATTCTTATTAGATGCAATTAAAGAAAACGGGATGTCAAATTTATGTGGGTTGTCATTTTTAAATAGATGCAGCGGGAAATAGGTATTGAAAGTTGAGAGATTTTTCATTAAAAACCTTTCTACTTGTAGTTATAGTTAGGACTATTCACATTACTTTAATTATCATTTCTCTAATTTAACGGCTGTTCACAATTCCTCATAATTCTCATAATAAACGTATTTGTTTTCACACCAGTCAGGCCACTGTTTACATCAATCACACAGAATGTTCATGCTTATTGTTTTTGTCATTAGCTGTACCAATCATGTCTTTACAGACTGAAGCCTACCGTTACACAACGTTTAAAATGTTATAATTAATGCTTTATGATATCAGATCTCGTATAAAAAGTATTATTTTCTGTACAAATGGCCACAAAAATACTTTCAATCCTAATATATGTACGTATAGTATGCAACATACGCCTTTTCACCTGTATTAAAAACGTAAAATCATCATGCGATCTTAGTTTCCGCAATGACGTGAGCCCTAACATTTAATTTAAAATTATTTAAGAGATCATTCGAGGGAACTGTACATTGATCTCATTAGAACTTCTGACTCATAATAACCCGCTATGCATATTTACAAGAGTCGAATTTAAATAAATAAATAAATAAATAAATATATAATATAATATATATATATATACTATATCCCTTACTACACACGCATGCATCTTACACACTACACAGTCTTTTCAAAAAAGGTGTAATTTCAATAGTTTCGGAGATTCGCGATTGGCCCCTCCTTCCTGCCTGCATCGTATATAGTACCAAGCAAGTCTCTCCACAGTTTACAGGTTTCCTCATTGTCTAAAATTTATAAAGTTCTCTCTTATTGTTTTCCTTATTGTAACGGACATCACAACCGAATTTAAATAGTATTTAAGTATTATGTCGAGCAACATAGCTAGATAACCCCGCCACAGCCTAGTTTCTTTGCATAATCATGAAACAAGATTATATATATATATATATACACACGGCAAAAGTAGTTTGAAGATTTATTCCATCACACGACTGATTATAATTATACACTTTAGAGGAGTTTGAAAATTGCATATACTTAGACAAAAAGTATTAGATCTTATGATGATTTCATGTCATTATCAGCATGCTTCACTGTCCTTTCAGTCATTGTGACCGTAGAACGTACCAGAACTATGGTCTTGACAAACCACAATGTGTTAAATTTAAATATTGACTTATTGTTATTATTACATATATATGTACACGTGTTAAGAGTATTTAAATTAAATATATTGATTTAAATACATTTCGTAATAAGAGCATCTGGTAACTCTACCCCAATTTTGCTATATGAAAATGAAAATGAAAAGGTTTATTGCCAGACTATAGTCCATATGGCAAATATTATTCATACAATGACAGTTCATACACTAAGGGTAGAAATATATACAATTGATTAGAAATAATACTGCACTGTCGAAGTTAAGTGGAGCTACAGACAGACAGACGTTTTCGTACCAAGAAGTCCATAGCTTAGGCCTTAGAGGATAAATGGCAGGACTCATGGATAGCTTGGATGATCGGGTTGGTTGATTTTTTAATTCTTTGCATTAGAATGTGTTGAGCACGTCTTGTTACCTCCGGGAAGCTCGGGACATTGCGGGTAGCAAACATTTGCGAAGCTGAGCATCTCGGGGGTAATTTATGTAAGAGTCTAAAAGAACTGTTGTACAGCAAATTTAGGGTACTGCCAGAACCTTTTTTATAATTCACACAGAGCTGCAGACCGTATATATTACTGCAGAAAGTACGAAAGAGTGTGTCTTTAGCTTCACTTGTACAGAAACGAACGCTCCTTATGGTCATATTCGCTTTAGCATACAGGCTTCGAGACTGTTTTCTTATATCCGAGTCATCACTCAAGGAGCTGGTAATAGTTTGACCCAATTACTTAAACTCTTGTACTTCCTCAATTACTTCACCATTCATTTTAAACCTTATGTGAAAAATGCTCTGTATCAATTGGTCCACAATTAACCCACCCCTTATATCCACAATCTAACTATAGAGTAGATTAAGTCTAGCCTTGTAGGGGTCAGCCTAGAGATTCCGGAAATGGTCCAGAGCGGGCAGATAAATTGAGGTCCACAGTAGGATTCCTCACCAAATTAGGTTAGGGCAATCTACCTTCACCTTTGTTACGCTATGAGTTGATGCTAGGTCTTAGGCCACAATGTAGGCCTAATTTGTCTGACCCAGCTTAATTTACTGCGTTTACTTCTAACTGGGTTAAAAACACAATTAGTCACTTACTACTAGTTATTAGAGACCCTTTTCCCCTTTTGTTTAATTGTTGAGAGCGTACTTGCTGGTGGGGATCTTTTTTCCGTTGTTTGTTCTTCCCCCTTCCCTCGTTCCGTCTTGTAACCCCGTTCCTCGTTTTCGTTCCCCCTTGTCCACCTTTTCGCTGGGCTTTTTCCACCAGCGACCTCTTGGTTTTTTGGTTGGTTGATCGGTAATGTATATCTATGTTATTTTATTTATTTGTCGGGTTCGAAATCCCAGCTGAGCCGTGAACGGCCAAATTCTAAAGGGCAAGTTCTACCTAAAGCCCAAGTTAAGCTAAATTAAACTTTACGGATTTGAGATCCTATTAGGTCCTACCTCAGGGTAACCTCAGGGTTGCTGACTCGATGCGGGCCTACCTTAGACCTTAAATTACATGAACTTAAAAGGTAAACAAAAGGGTACTATTTGTGGTCTTCTTTATGAACCTTGCAACAACAACGCAACCTGGACTATTGCACGATGCAACAATCATGTATCTAAACAACCAAACTGAATTGCAAGAGAGCTCTCTATCAAACCACACCTTTACGTACGACCTTCCACAAACGAGTAGAAAAGACGCGCAGCGTCTCAAAATGATGCCAACAGTGTGACCAAACAATGATGCCACAAGAGCTCAAAAATGCTAGCTCTAAATTAATTTAATTTTTCACTAACCTTACAATTATGAGATGGATATATATACACACCTTAACTTAATATATATACAAGCAATGCTGCATCAATCAGCTTAGTCATCGTATCGCCTTGGGACAACAATGGTTCTTCCTCTTCTAGATTTTCTAACACTCCCCACCGAAGAGGCATTGTTGTCATTACCTTCTGCAAGGTTAGCCAAGCCTTCTTCATGAGGCTGTAACTCAAATGTTTCATCTTGACTATCTGTGTTTTTGCTGATTTCTAAAGCATAGAGTTTTTGTATAGGTCTCTTTAACTTTCCTCCTGAAGTCTTTACCAGTGCAGACCTAACTAAATTGTCTTTGCCAACAAACAACTCTTCAATTATGCCAAGCTTCCAGCATTGCCTTGGTCTTTCATCCCCAATCATTACCACTTCTCCCACCTTGATACAATTTGCATTGGAGCCCTTTACCTTGCCTGATGGGTAATAATTGAGTTCTGGCAAGTATTCCATCTGCCACCTCTTCCATAACTGATCTTGTAGCTCTTCAAGGTACCTGAACCGTCTGGTTAACTCTCCTTGAGTGCTCTGGATGGGCTGCAAGTCTTCTGGCACACTGGGGTTTGATGTTAATCGTTTACCACAAAGAAAATGATTTGGTGTCAATGGCTCTGCATCCTGCCTACTGTTGTAAACAAAAGTGATAGGCCTACTGTTCACCATTGCTCTCTTACTACATAACATAAAACAGTAGAGAATTCTTCTTTGCTCAAATGAGCATTAGCTAAAAGTTTCTTTAATGGACACTTTACACTTCTCACTAGCCTTTCCCAAAATCCTCCCTACCATGGTGCTCTCTCAACAATAAACTCCCACTGTACCCCTTGGTGTGAAAAGTAGGATTGGAATCCTTCCTCTTTTAGCAAGGACCAAATTTCTTGAAGTTCCTTTGCAGCCTTTTTGAAGGTTTTTGCATTATCCGATATGATTTTATTTGGGAAACCCCTTCTGTTCACAAACCGTTTAAAGGCCAAAAGAAATACATCACTACTTAAGTTGCTTACCAACTCCAAATGGATTGCTCTGGTGGTAGCACAGGTGAAAAGACATATATAACCTTTGTTAGACTCCCCTCGCTCATACACATAGACTGGCCCTGCAAAGTCTACTCCCACTACATCAAATGGGGCAGTATAGACACACCGTTCTCTTGGAAGTGGAGCCACCTTTTCATAATAAGGCTTTGCACTCCAACGCTTGCAAACCACACATTTATGCAAGACCTTTTTCACTACTTGTCTAATTTTGAGAATCCAAAATTGTTGTCTAATCTCTATTATCACTTCTCTAACTCCAGCATGTAACAGCTTATGATGAGTATCCAGGATCAAAAGGTCCACAAAGTGCCCCCAGAAGGTAGCAAAATTGGATGTCTTTTCTCCTCTGGAAGCCCAGAAAACTGTAGTCTACCTCCTACTCTCAATAAATCCTGATCCAAAAACACATCCAAACCCTTGAGCGCAGAATGTGTTGGTAGAACCTGTAATGGATGGCTAGTGAGCAATTCTCTCTCTTCACCAAATTTTTTCTTCTGCATATATACCACCCAGTATTTCCTGGCTTGCTGAATCTCATTACTGTTCAGAATTCCTTCCCTTCTTGTTTCTCCCTTAATGTTGTTGGTAAATCTATATACCCATGCTGTCACTCTTAACAATCTTTTCAGACTGCTAATGTCCTCAAGCCTCAATATGGGGTCCTGCTGCATAACTTGACAACTGTTCACAGCGCATTTTCTCACCTCACTCACCCATGCTTCTTCAGCCTGGCATTCTCCTACAATAGGCTGATTAGAAGGCCAGTTTTCACTTCCAAGTTTTAGCCACTCTGGCCCATTCCACGACAAACTTGATTGTGAAAGATCTTTCACCGAAATTCCTCGTGTTGGTAAATCAGCGGGGTTTTGGATGCCTGGACAATGCTTCCATTGCTTGGGATCTGTGTGCGCTTGAATTTCCTCCACCCTATTGGCAACAAATGGTTTCCATTTCCTTGCCTGACTTCTTAACCAGTGCCAAACTATAGTGGAGTCTGTCCAATAATAGCTTGGAATTTCATAGAGGGCCAAAGACTTTCGCACTGTAATTGCAAGCCGACTAGCAATAACGGCACCCATCAATTCCAACCTTGGAACAGAAAGCCTTTTCAAAGGTGCTACTCTACTCTTTGCAGCAACCAACCTGCAACTTACTTCTTCTTGCAATGCGCCTCTTATATAAATACAAGTTGCATAGGCTTCCTCACTTGCATCACAAAAGATGTGCAGCTCCAAATTGTCTGGACTATTGTTCAACTCTCCAAAGTACCATCTTGGGATTTCAATGTCTCCAAGATGTGCCAATTCTTTGAACCAATATTTCCACCTTACCACTATATGATCAGATAACTCTTGGTCCCAACCAAGTCCAATTTCCCAGAGGCTCTGAAACCAAATTTTTGACTTTATCACAAATGGAGCCAGGAATCCAAGAGGATCAAAGACCTTCGAAGCCAAACTAAGAGCTGTACGTTTTGTCCACCTTGTCTCATTCTCGGCCAGCTCTACTAAAGATTTCCCATTGAAGGTAAACAAATCATCATCTTGCTGCCAAACGATGCCTAGCACCTTTGCGTCTATTGCCCACAACTCCTTAATACCAGAATCCTCAATACTTTCTGCTGCATCAGGTACTACAGAGGAATGACTCATAAACTCTTGTAATTGCGAATGATTGGTCTGCCATTTTCTGAGCTCCATGCCAGCCTCCCTCATTATAGCTCTAGCCTCCATGAATATCTGTTTAGCCATTTCTGTATTATCCACGGAACATAGCAAATCATCAACATAAAAATTTTTCCTTATGTGTTCAATAGTGTTAGGATAGACTTCAGAATATTTCTTAAAATGGTACTGCATAGTAGCTGCCAACAGAAATGGACTAGAGCTGAGGCCAAACAACACTGACTTCATTCTATATGCTTGAACCTTAGGTTCATTTTCCAACAAGTCTTTCGTATCCACCCACAGATACCTTACTGCATCTCTGTCCTCTGGTTTTAACTTTATCCGCAAAAAAGCTTGCTTCACATCTGCAGTCAATGCTACTCTACCAAACCTGAATCTCAGTAACAAGGAAAATAAATCTGCATTTAAATTTGGCCCAGCATCCAAACAGTCATTCAAGGACACACCACCTTTGTCCTTGGCTGAGCCATCAAAAACTACCCTCAGTTTGGTGGTAGTTTTGTCTCGCCGTACCACTGCATGGTGTGGCAGATAATGTGCCTCCTGGCTCACCAGCTCACCTTGCACCCTTTCAGCATAGCCCTCCCTTACATAACTTAGGATGGCCTCATCGTATTCAATTAACAACTCCTCATTTTTTCTTAGCCTGTACAATGAAGTCTCCAACCTCCGATTAGCTAGCTGAAGGTTTGAACCGGGTTTGCAAGAATCCTTCCATGGTAGGCCAACTTCATAGCAACCATCTCTAAACCCAATCCCTTTTTCAAAGTGCTCTAAAACATCATTGTTCACTGTACTTGCCTGGTTGTCCTTTATACCAATAGATTCAAGTTCCCAAAATGCTTTCAAATGCCTTTCCAGACCATGGCTGTTCTCCTCAATCTTAACAAAGAGAGCCTTAACTTCCATTTCATTGCAATAACTACCATGTAGCATCCAGCCTAGCTTACTTTCAATAGCTACTGGGCCTTGAGATGTACGGACAATATTACCAGTGATGAAGTCCCAATAATAGTCAGCTCCAATCAAAAGACTAATATCTTCTGTTCCCTCAAACTTATTATTGCCCAAATTAATTCCTTTAACTTGCAATTCTTGGACACATGCCATATCTAAACAAGTAGTGACTGGAGCACAAAGTTCCTCAATCTCTACAGCTTGGACCTTGATAGTGGGACTTTGCGGTAACAACCCTTTAACCAGAACTTCTACCTTCTTAAATTTGGTTCGGTTTTGAACGGAACCCCCAAACCCAGAAATTTTTAAATTTTCCCTCTTAAGTTCTTTAAACTTCAATTTTCTGTAAATTCTGGTCTTAATAAAACTACACTGGCTACCACTATCAACAACACTCTTACAGTAGCTTCTCCCTCATTCCCAATTAATAAGGCTGCAGTTGTTTGCAATAATCCCCCTTTACTTTTACTCCCTTGCATAGCAGTGGCATGTGCCACTGATGTCTCTACTTCTGGGGTAGGCCTACTAAGAGTGTTTTCACACAATAATGGCTGATGCCTACCATGACATTTTTGCACAAAATTTTAAACTTACAAAACCTTGCTCTATGACCTTTCAAAAAACATTTAAAACATGCTGTGGACTTAGTTACCCTGTCCTTTCTCTCCTCAAAGGGTAAGGCCTCAGCCACCTCACATTTATATGACTTTGGTTACCTTCGCAAAATATACATTCCTTGATTCCCTTTAATTTATTCTCAGAGGAGGCATGTAGAGCTGACACTGTACCTGGGCTATTCCTTTTTGTGGAAACTTTGGTGCTGTGCCTGCCTTTGTCCTCTTGTTTACCATCCCACTGTGCAAACTCAACTCCCTCTCGTCTTGCTAATTCTGTGCCTAAAAGACTTAACATCTGCTGAAGGGGGATGTACACATGTTCTGCAGAGTGTCCCCTACTTAATTCAAGCAAAATTGAGCTAGGCAATTTAGACTCCAGTGTAGGAACCAACATTATACCATACTTTTCCATTCCTACACCCAAGTTGTCCAGAGACCTAGTTCTAATTTCAAATTCATCATATAACTGCCCGTAACTCCTTGACACTATTAGGATTATTAACAGGAGGTATAGTTAAAAGTGCACGGAGGTGGCTTTTAATTAAGATCTCTGACTTACCAAACCGTTTCTTTAATATATCCCAAGCCACATTATAATTAGCCTCTGTTAATGCTAATCCTGCTATAGTCTTTGCTGCCTCCCCTTCCAAGAGGGACCGCAAATAATTAAACTTCTCCACGGCACTTAACACTTGACTAGAATGAACTGCTGATTGAAACTGTTTGCTCATCCTTGCCATTCCTGAATACTCCCAGAAAATGTTTTGAGTACAAGCCTCGGTAATTGAACTACAGATCTGTTAACCTTAACTTCACAAGCATCATTTGTTGAGTGTTGTGTTTCATTATTAGACCTGGTCTCTAACTGTACTGAGCTGCTAAAACTCTTTTGCTCGGAGGCCTACGTTAGTCATATCATCAATAATCTCTTCAAAGTAAATTATGTTATTTTCTATTTCATCCTCTTCTATAAGAGCCTCAATTTTAACATTTACCTCACTTAGAGCAACCTTTTTAGTTTCTAATATGGCAAGCTTCGCAGTCACTAAGCGTAAATCCTCTTGCTCTATGGCAGAATCTATAGTGGCAATGACCTTTGTAATTAGACCTTTGTAGGCACTTCTCCTTTTTATAAATTTGTTCAATTCAGATGCACTCATCTTCAATGTAAACAACCCTTGGGCTCAATACCAAATGAGCTGAATTGGCAGAAATACTTAACCAAACTGATCAAACGCAAATTTTACTTTCAAATAAACTGAATTGCTGAGTGGGGTACTAACCAAACACCAGTATGGAATACCAAATTTTCCACCCCAGGACCTTAATTCAATAATGACCCAAAATTAACCAAACCAGAAAAAATATAGGCCAAAAAACGACCGACGACTGGCCAAGTTTCGCAATTGGGCGACCAAACTTTACCCTGGGACCTTAATTCAATAATAACCCAAATTAACCAAACCGGAAAAAAAGTAGGCCAAAAAACGACAGACGACTGGCCAAGTTTCGCAATTGGGCGACCAACTTTACCCTGGGACCTTAATTCAATAATAACCCAAAATTAACCAAACCGGAAAAAAAGTAGGCCAAAAAACGACAGACGACTGGCCAAGTTTCGCAATTGGGCGACCAAACTTTTTACCCTGGGACCTTAACTCAATAATACTCAACCCGTCTAGGCCTAACTTGGGATACAATTTGCACAATCAGAACTTTGCCGAAAAATGGTCACTGACTCAGTCTTGGGGTAGAAATCCGGTTCGAAGGACCATGTTATTTTATTTATTTGTCGGGTTCGAAATCCCAGCTGAGCCGTGAACGGCCAAATTCTAAAGGGCAAGTTCTACCTAAAGCCCAAGTTAAGCTAAATTAAACTTTACGGATTTGAGATCCTATTAGGTCCTACCTCAGGGTAACCTCAGGGTTGCTGACTCGATGCGGGCCTACCTTAGACCTTAAATTACATGAACTTAAAAGGTAAACAAAAGGGTACTATTTGTGGTCTTCTTTATGAACCTTGCAACAACAACGCAACCTGGACTATTGCACGATGCAACAATCATGTATCTAAACAACCAAACTGAATTGCAAGAGAGCTCTCTATCAAACCACACCTTTACGTACGACCTTCCACAAACGAGTAGAAAAGACGCGCAGCGTCTCAAAATGATGCCAACAGTGTGACCAAACAATGATGCCACAAGAGCTCAAAAATGCTAGCTCTAAATTAATTTAATTTTTCACTAACCTTACAATTATGAGATGGATATATACACACCTTAACTTAATATATATACAAGCAATGCTGCATCAATCAGCTTAGTCATCGTATCGCCTTGGGACAACAATGGTTCTTCCTCTTCTAGATTTTCTAACAATCTATTACCGAGCACGCTCTTGTCACACAGTATATAAATACTAGTGTGGAGAATAACTCTGGTGAGCAACCAATTGGTTTCATCCACCCAGTTATTGACATAAAAGGAATTTAATAATTGTTCGATTAACTACCTACCTACTCAGTGAACCATTTTCGTTACATCCCAACTACCCACACATCAGTTTTCCATATACTGGGGGCCCCGGGAGATAAAAATTTTGGTGTCAATGTCACCAATTTTTATGTCTGAGTATAGACTAGCTAACTATTTGACTGTAAATGCCTGTTAATCTGATTAACAGTGACTATCCTCACCATCTCATGGAGAAGATGTAGCATTTAATTAGAAGAGAAAATATACATCCATAAGATGAAACTGTCTATGGTCTTTACCATAAGAAAAGGAAAAGTGAAAGTTAGAAGATAAATTACAATTCCCCAGCATCTATTTTTTGTTGTAAAACTAGTCGCGCCTTTAATGCTGTTTGTCGCTGAGGTCATGTGTCTGTCAATGTTGTAGTAGGATGCGTTACCACTCCTACTGTCAAAGGAATAATTACTGGAAGTTCAGTGTCTCCAGTTGTTACTGGCGGTGGAGAAGGTTCTCCAAAGTCCATTGTTTTGGGTCCAGGCTCTAAGGGGTACAAAAGAGAAATGTCTCTTGTTGTGTCACCCGTTGAAGTCCTTAATTTGACCACTCTTGTTACCCCGTCTGCCTCTGGTCTGAGTTCTAAAACTCTAGCCAGAGGCCAGTATTGTCTTGGAGTACTGTCATGTATGAGAACAAGGTCCCCTACCTTAATTGTGTCAGCCCAACAATCCTTCTTAGTCATTTGGTTATGTCTCTCCCTTAGACCCATCAAGTACTCAATTTTCCGCTGTTTAATGAAATGAGCTTTAACTCTAGTTAAATGTTGTAACTTAGTCTGGAGCTCATCATGTCGTTGAGTCCAGTTTGGGTCTTCTGAAGAGTCTATATAGTAGTACGGCAGGAGACTAACTTGTTCTCCCCGAATCAAATGATTTGGAGTTAATGGTTCCGGGGTCATTAATGTTGTCACTTACATAAGTGAGTGGTCTATTGTTAATGATGTTCTCAATCTCAGCCAGGAGAGTGAGCAACTCAAACAAGTGTATCTGTTTTTTACCATTTGCTTTCTTCAAGCAGTTCTTTACTGCTTGTATATTCCTCTCCCAGATAGAACCATACCAAGGAGAGGCAACCGGAATATACTTCCACTTTATGTTTGAATTTTGTATATATAATTGTGTGAATTCATTGCTTAACAAATCGTGGATGACTTGTTCACCAGCCTTGAAATATGTAGCATTGTCAGTCCATACTGTCTTGGGTACTAAATATCGTGCACAGAATCTCTTAAAGACAGCAACAAAAGACTCTGCTGTAAGGTCCTCCACAACATCCAGATAAACAGCTCGTGAGGCAGCACATGTAAACAGTACAATGTACATTTTTTGTTCAGTGTCAACCAACCCCACAGTCAATGCTCCTGTATAGTCAATGCCTACAGTCTCAAAGGGTCTGTTGAGAGTAACTCTCTCCTCTGGCAAAGCAGGAGGATTTGGTATCCTATAGGGCCTAGCATGAATACGCCTACATGTGATACACTCACTCAGGACTGTTTTAACAGTGATCCTTCCCTTGGGTATCCAATAAGTTTTTCTTAATGTAGTTAGTGTCTGTGGTACCCCATATGATGTACATCATTGTGTGTGTTTGCCTGATGATTAATGTTGTCAAATAGCTAAATCTAGGTAAAAGGATTGGCTGTTTGCTTTTGTAAGACAGTTTTGATTTGTCTAATCTCCCTTTACACTTTAGATGGCATTCCTCATCTCTGAACAAATTTAGATCCACAACTACTGATGGTACAGGTTCTTTTGTTTGTTTCCCATTAGTCAAGAATTCTAACTCTTTATTGTACTCCTTTTGTCGTGCATACGCTATCCAGTACTTGGTTGCAACTTCTGTATAATTATGATTGTTTTTATTTAACTGATTGTTTATTGTAGTTAAACAGTTGTGAGCAAACCTCAAACAGTAAGCTGTGACCCTGACAAGTTTGCTGAAATCAGAATAATGTTCATAATTAGTGATTGGTTCAACCTTTTCATTTGAAAAGATTAAATTTAATGTCAAGTTAACTTGTTCCACAGGCCATTGGTATGTATTACAGAGCCACTTAGGTCCCATGAACCAAGTTTTGTTTGACTTCAACAACTTCTAGGATAAACCTCTGGTCAGAAAGTCTGCTGGATTTTGTTTAGTTGGAACATAGTGAAAGTTTACTTGTAGTCTTTCATTAGCTTCAGCTATTTCTTTTAGCCTATTTCTTGCAAAGATATTCTTACTATTAATGCTAGCATTCCGTATCCAGGCAAGACAAATCTGACTGTTAAGCCAGATGTGGATATCAGTTATGTTCACAACATGGCAAGCATCCTTAAGCAATGAATTGGTTTTAATGGCTAACGCAGCAGCCAATAGTTCCAGTTGAGGTATGGTTCGGGTAGGTTTGAGGGGTGCAAATTTCCCTTTTCCATAAATTAGATGATTTTCTGTAGGACTTACAAGGTATGCACAGTACCCATAAGCATGTGTGCTTGCATCAGCAAACACATGAAGTCTCTGTGGCTTATCCCTAAACCCACAGCACCTTTGAATTTTAATGTTCTGCACTTTTGTTAAATCAGCAGCTAACTTCTTCCAAAATTTTTGCTAGCCATTTGTTATTGGATCATCCCACCCAACATTTGTCATCCAAACTTCTTGGAGGAGAATCTTTGATTTTATTGTTGAAGGCAGGAATAGACCCATGGGGTCAAAAATTTTTGAAGCCTCTGATAATATTTATCTGGCAACTCAATATGAAAGAGAAATGTACTTTTGCGTAATTAGCTGTAGATATGATAGCTATGTGTTAAGATGTAGGTTACCACCTAATTTTTATTGCGAAAGAATCATCTATTTAATTTAAATATTTAATAATGCTACTACTTCAAGTTAAATTGCTATACTCGATGGTAGTGCCCCCCCCCCTCTGCGTCGGTCTCTCTTCACATGAAGGTGAAGCTGGTTAAAATGTCTTGGCCCACTGACAACCAGGCTAATTTCCTTCAGTGTTGAGGAGGTCTCTTGTCAGGCCTTTAGTTTGGGGATACTACACATTCTGACTTTCCTATTGTCCTGTGTTGTTTGGAAGGTAATTGGATTTATTTTGAAGTTTTGTATCACTCGTTGATTTTTCTGCTGATCTTTGTATCGTCCGTAATATTGTCTTTGGCTGCGCTGAGAGACATTGACTGAGACGCATTGTGTGGGATGGCGGGAGGAGACCCCCAAATGTAAACACCCTCAAATCACGGCTAGCACCATGTCACGATCACGGTTAAGTGTACAGTGGTAACAATTAGTAGGTTATGTTAATTCAATTGACGACAGTGAATCACGGATAAATGCACGAATAAAATGTGTGTATACGCAACGTTGCGGTTCCGTGCGTAGTTCTCTCTTCACACGAAGGTCAGGCTGGTGTCCCCTCTAGGCCTGTCTTGGTCGAGGGGCGAGTGCTTTCTTGTACTCTCCACCTCACATATCCATGTACGTCCCGTTCATCGGGGATTGTTCTGAGCCAGGCGTCTAATCATCTTTGAAGATGTCCACAGCAACTCCCTTCATGTTCCTTAGGTCTTTGGGCTTTTGTTTAGATAGTTTGTGTCGTCTCACCACAAAAACTATTGCCAAGCAAAGGGGGGGTGGGGGATGCTGTAGGTGCAATAAGGAAACTTGGAGGTGGCGTTATCCCCCAAGAGAAAGGAGAGAAAGGAGGAGAGGTGTTCACTTGGCTCCTCAGGTTAGATAAATATGCCGTACAAAGTGCCATTTCAAGGCAATTTTGAGAATAAATCTAAAAATGAATATGACAAGAACCAACTTAGGTTCTTATGGTTCAGGGATCCATTTGATTTGAATAAAGGGCTCATAACCTATAGATTTAATGTTGTGTTGTTTGGAGCCAATTGCTCACCTAGCCTATTAGCAATGACAATTAGACATCATTTGAACCAGTTTAATAACTCTTTAACAATGAATTTCCTCAAGGAACATTTTTACGTAGAGAATCTAATAGGCTCAACAACAACAAAATCTGAATTATCTGAGGTGAATGAACACTCTCAAAACATTATGCAACAAGGTAACTTTGAACTTAGTGCGTGGATTTCAAATGATGAGGAATTAAACAAAAAGATTTTAAAGGATAATAATGGTCTTACTGATCCATCAGACAGAGTTAAAACTTTAGGTATGAACTGTTATTTGGACGCATCTTCTATCAGTCATGATTCAATCTGTACTAAAGGTTTTAAACTTGATGAGGAAGTAAATATTAAAAGACAAATATTATCAGAGGCTTCAAAAATTTTTGACCCCATGGGTCTATTCCTGCCTTCAACAATAAAATCAAAGATTCTCCTCCAAGAAGTTTGGATGACAAATGTTGGGTGGGATGATCCAATAACAAATGGATAGCAAAAATTTTGGAAGAAGTTAGCTGCTGATTTAACAAAAGTGCAGAACATTAAAATTCAAAGGTGCTGTGGGTTTAGGGATAAGCCACAGAGACTTCATGTGTTTGCTGATGCAAGCACACATGCTTATGGGTACTGTGCATACCTTGTAAGTCCTACAGAAAATCATCTAATTTATGCAAAAGGGAAAGTTGCACCCCTCAAACCTACCCGAACCATACCTCAACTGGAACTATTGGCTGCTGCGTTAGCCATTAAAACCAATTCATTGCTTAAGGATGCTTGCCATGTTGTGAACATAACTGATATCCACATCTGGCTTGACAGTCAGATTTGTCTTGCCTGGATACGGAATGCTAGCATTAATAGTAAGAATATCTTTGCAAGAAATAGGCTAAAAGAAATAGCTGAAGCTAATGAAAGACTACAAGTAAACTTTCACTATGTTCCAACTAAACAAAATCCAGCAGACTTTCTGACCAGAGGTTTATCCTAGAAGTTGTTGAAGTCAAACAAAACTTGGTTCATGGGACCTAAGTGGCTCTGTAATACATACCAATGGCCTGTGGAACAAGTTAACTTGACATTAAATTTAATCTTTTCAAATGAAAAGGTTGAACCAATCACTAATTATGAACATTATTCTGATTTCAGCAAACTTGTCAGGGTCACAGCTTACTGTTTGAGGTTTGCTCACAACTGTTTAACTACAATAAACAATCAGCTAAATAAAAACAATCATAATTATACAGAAGTTGCAACCAAGTACTGGATAGCGCATGCACGACAAAAGGAGTACAATAAAGAGTTAGAATTCTTGACTAATGGGAAACAAACAAAAGAACCTGTACCATCAGTAGTTGTGGATCTAAATTTGTTCAGAGATGAGGAATGCCATCTAAAGTGTAAAGGGAGATTAGACAAATCAAAACTGTCTTACAAAAGCAAACAACCAATCCTTTTACCTAGATTTAGCTATTTGACAACATTAATCATCAGGCAAACACACACAATGATGTACATCATATGGGGTACCACAGACACTAACTACATTAAGAAAAACTTATTGGATACCCAAGGGAAGGATCACTGTTAAAACAGTCCTGAGTGAGTGTATCACATGTAGGCGTATTCATGCTAGGCCCTATAGGATACCAAATCCTCCTGCTTTGCCAGAGGAGAGAGTTACTCTCAACAGACCCTTTGAGACTGTAGGCATTGACTATACAGGAGCATTGACTGTGGGGTTGGTTGACACTGAACAAAAAATGTACATTGTACTGTTTACATGTGCTGCCTCACGAGCTGTTTATCTGGATGTTGTGGAGGACCTTACAGCAGAGTCTTTTGTTGCTGTCTTTAAGAGATTCTGTGCACGATATTTAGTACCCAAGACAGTATGGACTGACAATGCTACATATTTCAAGGCTGGTGAACAAGTCATCCACGATTTGTTAAGCAATGAATTCACACAATTATATATACAAAATTCAAACATAAAGTGGAAGTATATTCCGGTTGCCTCTCCTTGGTATGGTTCTATCTGGGAGAGGAATATACAAGCAGTAAAGAACTGCTTGAAGAAAGCAAATGGTAAAAAACAGATACACTTGTTTGAGTTGCTCACTCTCCTGGCTGAGATTGAGAACATCATTAACAATAGACCACTCACTTATGTAAGTGACAACATTAATGACCCCGGAACCATTAACTCCAAATCATTTGATTCGGGGAGAACAAGTTAGTCTCCTGCCGTACTACTATATAGACTCTTCAGAAGACCCAAACTGGACTCAACGACATGATGAGCTCCAGACTAAGTTACAACATTTAACTAGAGTTAAAGCTCATTTCATTAAACAGCGGAAAATTGAGTACTTGATGGGTCTAAGGGAGAGACATAACCAAATGACTAAGAAGGATTGGGCTGACACAATTAAGGTAGGGGACCTTGTTCTCATACATGACAGTACTCCAAGACAATACTGGCCTCTGGCTAGAGTTTTAGAACTCAGACCAGAGGCAGACGGGGTAACAAGAGTGGTCAAATTAAGGACTTCAACGGGTGACACAACAAGAGACATTTCTCTTTTGTACCCCTTAGAGCCTGGACCCAAAACAATGGACTTTGGAGAACCTTCTCCACCGCCAGTAACAACTGGAGACACTGAACTTCCAGTAACTATTCCTTTGACAGTAGGAGTGGTAACGCATCCTACTACAACATTGACAGACACATGACCTCAGCGACAAACAGCATTAAAGGCGCGACTAGTTTTACAACAAAAAATAGATGCTGGGGAATTGTAATTTATCTTCTAACTTTCACTTTTCCTTTTCTTATGGTAAAGACCATAGACAGTTTCATCTTATGGATGTATATTTTCTCTTCTAATTAAATGCTACATCTTCTCCATGAGATGGTGAGGATAGTCACTGTTAATCAGATTAACAGGCATTTACAGTCAAATAGTTAGCTAGTCTATACTCAGACATAAAAATTGGTGACATTGACACCAAAATTTTTATCTCCCGGGGCCCCCAGTATATGGAAAACTGATGTGTGGGTAGTTGGGATGTAACGAAAATGGTTCACTGAGTAGGTAGGTAGTTAATCGAACAATTATTAAATTCCTTTTATGTCAATAACTGGGTGGATGAAACCAATTGGTTGCTCACCAGAGTTATTCTCCACACTAGTATTTATATACTGTGTGACAAGAGCGTGCTCGGTAATAGATATACATTACCGATCAACCAACCAAAAAACCAAGAGGTCGCTGGTGGAAAAAGCCCAGCGAAAAGGTGGACAAGGGGGAACGAAAACGAGGAACGGGGTTACAAGACGGAACGAGGGAAGGGGGAAGAACAAACAACGGAAAAAAGATCCCCACCAGCAAGTACGCTCTCAACAATTAAACAAAAGGGGAAAAGGGTCTCTAATAACTAGTAGTAAGTGACTAATTGTGTTTTTAACCCAGTTAGAAGTAAACGCAGTAAATTAAGCTGGGTCAGACAAATTAGGCCTACATTGTGGCCTAAGACCTAGCATCAACTCATAGCGTAACAAAGGTGAAGGTAGATTGCCCTAACCTAATTTGGTGAGGAATCCTACTGTGGACCTCAATTTATCTGCCCGCTCTGGACCATTTCCGGAATCTCTAGGCTGACCCCTACAAGGCTAGACTTAATCTACTCTATAGTTAGACTGTGGATATAAGGGGTGGGTTAATTGTGGACCAATTGATACAGAGCATTTTTCACATAAGGTTTAAAATGAATGGTGAAGTAATTGAGGAAGTACAAGAGTTTAAGTAATTGGGTCAAACTATTACCAGCTCCTTGAGTGATGACTCGGATATAAGAAAACAGTCTCGAAGCCTGTATGCTAAAGCGAATATGACCATAAGGAGCGTTCGTTTCTGTACAAGTGAAGCTAAAGACACACTCTTTCGTACTTTCTGCAGTAATATATACGGTCTGCAGCTCTGTGTGAATTATAAAAAAGGTTCTGGCAGTACCCTAAATTTGCTGTACAACAGTTCTTTTAGACTCTTACATAAATTACCCCCGAGATGCTCAGCTTCGCAAATGTTTGCTACCCGCAATGTCCCGAGCTTCCCGGAGGTAACAAGACGTGCTCAACACATTCTAATGCAAAGAATTAAAAAATCAACCAACCCGATCATCCAAGCTATCCATGAGTCCTGCCATTTATCCTCTAAGGCCTAAGCTATGGACTTCTTGGTACGAAAACGTCTGTCTGTCTGTAGCTCCACTTAACTTCGACAGTGCAGTATTATTTCTAATCAATTGTATATATTTCTACCCTTAGTGTATGAACTGTCATTGTATGAATAATATTTGCCATATGGACTATAGTCTGGCAATAAACCTTTTCATTTTCATTTTCATATAGCAAAATTGGGGTAGAGTTACCAGATGCTCTTATTACGAAATGTATTTAAATCAATATATTTAATTTAAATACTCTTAACACGTGTACATATATATGTAATAATAACAATAAGTCAATATTTAAATTTAACACATTGTGGTTTGTCAAGACCATAGTTCTGGTACGTTCTACGGTCACAATGACTGAAAGGACAGTGAAGCATGCTGATAATGACATGAAATCATCATAAGATCTAATACTTTTTGTCTAAGTATATGCAATTTGCAAACTCCTCTAAAGTGTATAATTATAATCAGTCGTGTGATGGAATAAATCTTCAAACTACTTTTGCCGTGTATATATATATATATATATAATCTTGTTTCATGATTATGCAAAGAAACTAGGCTGTGGCGGGGTTATCTAGCTATGTTGCTCGACATAATACTTAAATACTATTTAAATTCGGTTGTGATGTCCGTTACAATAAGGAAAACAATAAGAGAGAACTTTATAAATTTTAGACAATGAGGAAACCTGTAAACTGTGGAGAGACTTGCTTGGTACTATATACGATGCAGGCAGGAAGGAGGGGCCAATCGCGAATCTCCGAAACTATTGAAATTACACCTTTTTTGAAAAGACTGTGTAGTGTGTAAGATGCATGCGTGTGTAGTAAGGGATATAGTATATATATATATATATATATATATTATTTATTATTTATTTATTTAAATTCGACTCTTGTAAATATGCATAGCGGGTTATTATGAGTCAGAAGTTCTAATGAGATCGATGTACAGTTCCCTCGAATGATCTGTTAAATAATTTTAAATTAAATGTTAGGGCTCACGTCATTGCGGAAACTAAGATCGCATGATGATACTTTTACGTTTTTAATACAGGTGAAAAGGCGTATGTTGCATACTATACGTACATATATTAGGATTGAAAGTATTTTTGTGGCCATTTGTACAGAAAATAATGCTTTTTATACGAGATCTGATATCATAAAGCATTAATTATAACATTTTAAACGTTGTGTAACGGTAGGCTTCAGTCTGTAAAGACATGATTGGTACAGCTAATGACAAAAACAATAAGCATGAACATTCTGTGTGATTGATGTAAACAGTGGCCTGACTGGTGTGAAAACAAATACGTTTATTATGAGAATTATGAGGAATTGTGAACAGCCGTTAAATTAGAGAAATGATAATTAAAGTAATGTGAATAGTCCTAACTATAACTACAAGTAGAAAGGTTTTAATGAAAAATCTCTCAACTTTCAATACCTATTTCCCGCTGCATCTATTTAAAAATGACAACCCACATAAATTTGACATCCCGTTTTCTTTAATTGCATCTAATAAGAAATTTTTTTTACCCGAACCTACTTATTTGGATGTATATATATATATATATAATATATATATATATATATGATAATAATAATAATAACAAGATTAGTTGCAGCTAATAGTCTTTAGAAGAAAGTTAAACTTAACAAATAACCTGAAAACAATTACAGAGAAATATATAGCAAGATTGGGGGTATAGTTGCCAGATGCTTTTATTACGAAGGGAATTGAAATCAATATATTTAATTTAAATACTCTTAACACGTGTACATATATATATGTAATAATAACAATAAATCAATATTAGTAATAATATTTAAGTGGATGTTTAGCGGAGGATAACAGAATTGATGCTTCAGATTCAAAGCTGTGTTACGCAGCTTGATGTTCTTTTTAGCATATGCAATTTTATAACGAAATTTGCTGTATAGTAAAATTATTAATTCACATACCAGAAGATAGCATGTGAAAGTGAATGTAATGGTATATATCAGCGTAAATAACAGAAAACTACATATTTAAAGTAAACAAATATGATGTGTACTATATGTATATATTGTATTTGAAGGTCATCTCGTTTGAAAATAAGCCAGTTTCCCTTAAAAAAGAGAGAAATTAATTTATTTAAATTAAAATGATAAATATTCATTTTATTTTTCATAATGCAGATCTTAAACAAAGAACTTGTATTAGGTTTAAAATATGATCACTCTGATTTTCATTTATGTATTGTTCGCAATTTGTTAACATTTGAAAATTGGGTGTTAATGTGCAATCTCGTTAGGCCTATTAAAACCTTTCATTCGTTTCCATTTCTACTGTCTTCTAATTTGCGGAAAGTACTTGAATGTATGTATGTTTTTTCATGTTTGTTCTTGTTTGCCTCATGAAAGAACTTTTTGAAGGAGGAAGGCGAGGCTCAATCCTTTCTTAAATTTTTTTGATGGAAGGTGAAGACGAATCATTTTTAAAATTTATTTTTTTAAATTTATTTTTTAATTTTTTTTTTTGAAGGACCATGAAGGACACCTCATAAAGGAGGGACCTCCATGAAGGACGGTGGAGGACCGCCATGAAGGACGGTGAGGGGGGAAATTTTCAAATTGATCCATTTCTGTCTCACATCATGCGGCTATACTACTACCGTGGTTTTTCCCATTATTTGGCACTATACTAGCACATTGGTACCATTTTTACAAAAATTGATCAATATTTAGGGGTCTCGCATCGACCTTGAAATTACTAGTTTTTTTTTTAAAAATGCGTACTTTTTAACTTTTTACTGAATCAAGATAAATCATTAAGTAGGGATGTTTTCTGAATCCTCTTAATGAGAGAAGTCGTTTGGTGTGCCTGCCAATGTCATACGACTAACGGTTTAAAGGTTGTGCCTGTATACAGGTAATACCAATGTGCTAGTATAGTGCCAAATAATGGAAAAAACCACGATCACCTATACTTTTCAAAAAAATGAGTCACCATACCCGGGCGGAATGTATAATGTATATAGGTAATTAGAAAATGCACTATGCCGGTGCCAGGTACCTAACCTATTTCTTTTTTTGCAGATCATAACATTTTGAAATTCTGTCTGAGTTCCTTATCCTTTGTCATGGACAAATCGATGGCAACCATAACTGGAAGAACTCTTGAAGCTACAAATAGAGAGTCATCAAAAGGAAAGGCGAAAATAACATCGCTATCTTCTCTAAGATCGGCCTCGGAAATTTTTTTAGTTGGCCAACCGTCGTCCTCCATCAGTGGTAGCAAATTGACAACAACACGGCAGGTTTTGCAATACTTCTTCAGTGTTATCCAGTACACTGCTAACAGGAAAGGCGCATTCAAAGAAACCGTAAACAACGTCTTAAAGTTTTGGAACATGGCCCGCATTAAAACAATCACAAAGCTCAACTGCGAACGGAAGCTAGAGGCATTGTGGAAAGAGTGGCACTTACTCCTAAAGAGCAGAAAACGAGGAACTGACGCCGGAGGAAAACGGCAGAAGTTTTCGGACAGTGTGGACAAGCTGTGGGATATCGGAGCATCTGACGCTGTCGAAGATATAAAGAAGAATCGACTGCTGTCCGACAAGGACAAGAAAGAAGACATTGACTTCTACCTCGATCAACGTGGTCCTCGGGTGGCAACGATGAGCGGGAACGATAAAGTTTTCGCTGTAAAAAGAAAGCTACAGGAAGGAAGAAAACGTCCTCGCCAGGAGCCGCAAACCTCAGTGTGCATACGAAACCGGAGATGAGGCCATGGAGAATGATGATACTGGCATGTCAGGAGAGTCGGAGACAGAACTAGCGTTCCCCCTGCCGAAAGAGCCAAGTGTGTGTGTCAATCTTCCTCGCCGCATCTTTAATGCACCTGCTGTCATGGAAGTGGCTGATCGTTTCCGCATGTCCAATAATCAGGTGCGTATTGTGTATAGTATTCATCGATAGCGTCAGTTTTAAAGTGTCCCGTAACCCACATGTATTCTTGACAGTTTCCTTTCCACTTTCCATTCTCTACATAGGTAGTAAGCATTGTGGCTGCTATCACACGTTCGGCGGATCCACCAGCAGACCTCAATCAGTTCAGCATCTCGAAAGAAACGGCTTGCCGGGGAAGAGTGTCACATCGCCGTGAAGTGGCGACGGCTGTGAAGGACTCCTTCACGCCACCGAGGCACACTGTTGTCCACTGGGATGACAAAATGGTCAAGGTCAGTTGATTAAGTTTTCATAGCTATCAATTTAGTAATGAGATTCATGAAGCATAATGTCAATTAAAAAGAGAACTGAATGTGAACAAAAATAGGTTACTTTACAACCATGAAATTGAAATATATGGCATGTGTTTCAGAACTTCCTTGGAACGGCGGAGCACCGCCAAGCAATTCTCATCTCCGGGGCTCCTCATTGCACAGAAGGAAAGTTGCTGTCAGTCTCAGCTGTTGCTGACGGCACCGGACTGTCGCAGGCGCGGGCAACCATACATGCTCTCGAAGATTGGGGATGTGAGGAGAGCGTCATCGGACTCTGCTTCGACACCACTTCCACCAACACGGGGAGGGTGCAGGGTGCAGTTGTCCGGCTGGAAAACATGCTCGGGCGACCGCTACTCCAGCTGGGATGCCGTCATCACGTCCTAGAGCTTATCGTGGGGGCAGTAGCCGTCACCCTGCTCGGAAGGACTACGGCACCAACTGATCCTTTGTTTCAGCAGTTGAAGAGAAGGTTAGTTCATTTTTTGTGCAAGGTAAAGTTAGGACGCACATGATATTCCACTAGTTTATAAAACAGCAAGCCAAACCGGAACTTCAAAGTTTTCTCACACAATTTTCTTGTTTATTATTTTTGAAGATGGGACGAGCTCGATCTCTCGACCTACTGCAAGCTGCAGGTCGAGAATCTGGCGGAGAGTACGTGGCTAATAGAACTCCGGGACGCGGCGGTCAGCTTTCTGAGCACAGCTTCTGGTTTCGTCAGAGACGATTACCGGGAAGTGGCAGAGATCACGCTCCTGGTACTCGGGACACAACCACGCCGTGGCATTCACCTCATGTGCCCAGGAGCCTACCACCACGCAAGATGGATGGCTAAAGTTAGTATTTTCAAACAAAAATAATCTAGAGATAAGTTTAAATGTTATTCAAAGATAAACATTTCATTACAACGCAAACAAAGTAATTGGTAACAATAAACCTGTCTTACTTACAATGGTGCCTATTCTGTTTCAGGTCATCTACTACACAAAACTGCTGATGTTCAGTAGGCAGCTGGAGCTCGACGCCGAGCTGGTCGACAAACTGCACAGGATCGTGGTGTTCATCGCTCTTCTGTACGTACCAGCTTGGTTGGCGGCCCCTGTAGCAGCTGTTGCGCCGTTGAATGACCTGGTACTATACCAGCGTTTTCTGAGGTATAGGGCAGTGGACCGCGAGGTGGCAGAAGCGTCACTGGCAGTGATGAGGCGGCACTTCTGGTATCTGAGGCCTCAGACCGTCATCTTCGCTCTATGCAGCAACAAGGTGGATGGCACTGTGAAGCAACAGATGGCAGAGAAACTGTCCCACCTCCCAGTACCCAAAGACTTCACATACGAGAACGTCTCAGTCGACGAGATGACGCTACTCCCCGACCTGATCGACGAGTCCTCCTGGTTCTTATTTGCAGGTCTGAAGATGTATGGGTCTTCGTGGCTCACCCTGCCAACTGATAAGTGGGACGAGAACGAGGACTTTTGTCGTCTGAAGGATGTGATCTCTAATCTCCAGGTCACCAATGACGTCGCTGAAAGAGGAGTCCAACTGATACAAGACTATGCGAACACGGTCACAAAGGACGAGGCACAGCTGCAGGATCTTCTGCAAGTGGTGGAAAAGAACCGGAAAGAGCTCGGCGACTTCAAGAAGTCATCACTCGCCACGATGACATAGCACAGAGGGACAACGTTGCAGCCAGTGACGTGTGATAGTGGTCAATACAATGCAAAAGTGATTGTTTAAGTTATAGTTTCTTTCTTCCTTATTTGTCTGCTATTTGCTGATTTTTTTGAAAAGATAGGTGATCGTGGGTTTTCCCATTATTTGGCACTATACTAGCACATTGGTATTACCTGTATACAGGCACAACTTTTAAACCGTTAGTCGTATGACATTGGAAGGCACACCAAACGACTTCTATCATCAAGAGGATTCAGAAAACATCCCTACTTAATGATTTATCTTGATTCAGTAAAAAGTTAAAAGGTACGCATTTTTAAAAAAAACTCGTAATTTCAAGGTCGATGCGAGACCCCTAAATATTGATCAATTTTTGTAAAAATGGTATCAATGTATCAGTTAGGATGCAAAATGAGATCATAGATATTTTTAAAGACAGTTGTAGATGAGATCGTGGCTACCATTAAGAAGGCTGATATCCCCTACTTTACATTTATGGCAGATGGTACACGAGATATTTCAAACACAGAAAATATTTCTATTGTCATTCGCTTTGTAAAGGTGGGTAAAGCTAAGGAAGAGCTTATAGCAATGTCAAAGTCAGATCATTTGGATGCTTCATCACTGGCAACAGTGATACTTCAAACTTTGCACGATGTTGGCTTGGATCCACAAAACATTATCTCACAATGCTATGATGGTGCTGCAGTAATATTTATACTGTTTCCTTAAATTTTTATTAACAATTGCAATTTTAATTTGTAATGGAATGTTTATGATCCAATATGAGAGCACAAGAAATCAGGAATGTGCAGAAGGCTTACTGAGCTTTATCTGAATGATCCCTTACCTAATTGTATAGCTATTCTGGAATTTTGTCTACTATACGTTACAACCCTCATTATCTTACCTATTCTTATAGCTATCCTTGAATCTCGCCTACTATGAGCTACACCTATCATTAACTTGCCTAATCTTACAGATATATTCTTGAAACTTGCCTACTATGAACTACAACTATCATTATCTTGCCTAACTTTTTTCTACTATGCATTTGATCTTAACCCTTTGACCCAAATGATGACTTTTCTATCTTGTAGCCAGTCGATATTATTCAGATTAGGAAGGATATCTTGTACATTACTTAAAGAGCTGAATACTGTCTTTAACCTTCTCAGTCCCCTGACAATTATTTATATGCATATTATGTTAGAATAATAAACTTGTATATCTACCAAGTTATTGTGTATCTGGTTTCATTCTAATATCATGGACATATAAAGGATGTCTAAAAAAATCCTTATTTTTCAGTATTTGAAGCCCTATAATTTGCTCTCCTAACTGCCTCCAGAAGGCAGGAAATGCTGTCCCAGACAACGTAAATTTAAAAAATTGCCCGGGGAGTATGTCCCCGGACCCCCCTAGAGCTCGCACCTGTGGCGCTAGTAAATACTTGTGCACCCCCTGTATTTGGAAGTGCCCCCTTACTTAATTGATCCTGTGGACGCCCCTGGCTATATTTTATAAAAAAATTGGGCAAAATGTCAATCTCAAGTTAGGTAATTAACATACAACTATTTATAGAGCTATCAGAGTTGCCTACATAACTTAAGCTAAGAACATACAGTATTTACAATCTACAAACTATCTCTTTCATTCATGAAAGTGTCCAAATTTTTCTTAAAATTAACTAACGAGCTACTGTTTACCACATCATATGGCAAGTTATTCTAAAAATCTACTACTCTATGACTGAAAAAGTACTTTCGTAGATCAAGTCTACAAGTCTGTTTTCTAATTTTCTTATTATGCCCACGAGTTATCCCATCAGCCTCTAGTGAGAAAAAGTTATGTACATCCAAACCGTCCAAACCTGAAAACATCTTGAACATCTGTATCATAGTTCGACATTATATTTTTCATTAGTTGTATTTTTGTCCTCGGTATTTGAATTTCCATTGTATTCTTTTGTCAGTTCGTAGTTCGTATTATTAATACCAACTAAAGTGGCCATTTAGCTAGACCTGTGGTACTGGGGCTTTTGGCCTCAGTAATTGGGTGCCTGTGGCCCCCCAGTTACTGGCGAGTCAATTATTCGGTCAATAAAACTATAGAAAAGAACGCGGCCATGAAAATCTTAAGCTTCACAAATCTTGATACAATAAGTTCGAATGTGACACTTAATATTTTCATTGCTGCGTTCTTTTCTAGTTAAAGTGGACCCTACAGGGCCATTTAGCTAGACCTGCGGTGCTGGGGCCTTTGCAGAGGCGGATTAAAACACCTCGGGACCCCGGGGCAATGAAGAATATGGGGGCCCTTTTCTATAGCGTTTTATTAACAATACATGTACATGTACACTTGTACAATACATAGTACATTTACACGAATTATATGTACGGTGCTCAGGGTAATTGAGAAACAAACTTAAAAGAACCTTAACACAGTGTATTTTGCTGCTTGCTAAAACCAAACAGTATTAAACAAATTTTACTTTAGAGCCTATAAAACATAAAATAAAACAGGGTATTTGTCAGTTTGTGTATTTTTTGGCAGACTCTACCTCAATTATATTATATAGATTTGTCATAAGAACTAATGGTCTGCCAATAAACTTTTTTATTTTCATCTTCATATACAGGGTGTCCGAGAATTATCTGTACAATTTTTGGCTGTTATTAAAAGTCAACCATGAAGTGTAGAAATTCCAGTGTTGTCCCATTTTACAGAGAATCTCATTAAGTTTTTTCTGATACCAAGTTTTGACAAGTTTTTCAGAAATTCCAGTGTGTCCGAAAATTATCTGTACAATTTCATCTTTTAATAAAATTCTTGATAACACACGTAAAATTCTTAAACAAGATTATTTAGAATCTGTATTTTCAAAAGTTTCTTTTATTAAAGTAACGTTGTTACAAACATTCGATATGTGCACCATCAGTGATTCGCAAAACATCCAATCGATAATCCAAATGTTGCCATGTACGCTGCAGCATATCCACATCAATTCGCTCAATAGCAGCTGTGATTCTTGCTTTTAAATCATCAATGTCTGTCACCCGCGTACAAAAAAGAAAAAACTTGTCAAAACTTGTTATCAGCAAAAACTTAATGAGTTTCTCTGTAAAATGGGATAACACAGGAATTTCTACACTTCATGGTTGACTTTTAATAACAGCCAAAAATTGTACAGATAATTCTCGGACACCCTGTATATATATATATATATATATATATATATATATATATATATATATGTATGTATATATACTGTATATATATATGATGAAAATAACCACGAAGGAAAGAGGAAACAGAGAATGGTGCTCAAGCGCTTTCATCTAATGACATCCTCAGGAACACTGTGTTAGCCAAGTTAGCTAATATTCATCATAAATTCATAAATATTATTCATTTGTTATTTTCGTGAAATAATTTTCACATATATATATATTTTTTTCACTAGAAATTTAACATATATATATATATATATATATATATATATATATACAGGGCGTCCCCAAAAAATGTATACACACTTTAAATAATTATAAAGGCAGTGTTTATTAAATACATTTCATTTTCAAAATGTAATAGAATCTACAGACATTATTTAATTGTTTTGTCAACGCCTGTTTTCAAACTGACGTCCGTTCTGGTCCAGGCACTGCTGATAACGCGAAGCAATGGAATCGCAAACATCACGAAACATTTCGTTTGGTATTTGTGTGCATTCTCGTTCAATGGCTGCTCTCAATTCAGCGACTGTTGCAGGTTTTATAGCGTAGACTTTGTCTTTTAAGTATCCCCATAAAAAAAAGTCTAGTGGTGTGAGGTCTGGTGAACGCGGAGGGTATTCTACGAAACCCCTTCGTCCAATCCACATCCACATCGTGCCAAGTACCACTCGCAATACTCCACTCTTCGGTCCGGATCATCTTCATTAATAGCATGGACTAATCTTGGAATGTAACTTTTCCATTGACAGCGCTTCAAAATGCGTTGGACAGACGATTCTGAAATTCCTACCTCACGACTCGCTTGCCACACAGATTTTCTTGGACTTTGGTGATACGTTTCCAGTACTCTTTCTTGCTTTGTGGGGCTTGTCGATGTCCGTGGTCTTCCGGAACGCTTCTTGTGGACATTCTGAACAGTTCCATCGGCTTCAAACTTATCTCTAATTCGAGTGATGGTAAGTCGCGTTGGTGGATCTGTTTGAAACTCCCTCCTAAACTGTCTTTGCACTTCAACTGCGTTTTCACACTTCCAGTAGCATTTTAGAATGAATTTCCTTTGTTCAAAGCTTAGTCTGACTGCCATTATTAATTCTAATGGGTTTAACTTGGAAAGAAAGAAACATCAATTGAGCTATCAGCTGTTAAAGTGTGTATACATTTTTTTGGGACGCCCTGTGTATATATATATATATATATATATATATATATATATATACAGGGTGGGCGGAAAGTAGCTCCCTATTTTGGATTGGTAAAAAAATACGTATATTATCCATTTATTTCAGAAGAAATAATATGAAAAGGTAGGCATACATGGTAGGTTTTCTCTAAAATTCAATGTGGGCTCCAACTCTTTCCACCAGCTTCTGGAGCCGCCCAGGAATGGCGTCCACTGACTTTAGCAGGAACTCCGGTGGGATGGAGGACATGACTTCCCGAATTCGGTCCTCCAGTTCTTCCAATGTCCTCGGTTTGGTGCGGTAGACTTCTTCCTTTACCCACCCCCAAAGAAAGAAGTCGCACGGTTACCGCTGAAAAACGGCAGAATCGGTTCAGTGTAACGGTGTGGTGTGGTATGACCTCAGATCAGGTTGTGGGCCCGTTCCTTCTGCGCAACACCATGAATGTTGAGCGGTACCTTGCTATGTTGCGAAACGAGGTCTGGCCGGTTGTCAGCACATGGGAGAACATCGACGATCTGATATTTATGCAAGATGGCGCCCCTCCGCACTTCGCTCTTGTTGTCCGTGAGTGGCTGGATGCCCACTTCCCTGGGCGTTGGATGGGTCGTCGTGGTCCACATCAATGGCCAGCCAGGAGCCCCGACTTGACACCGTGCGACTTCTTTCTTTGGGGGTGGGTAAAGGAAGAAGTCTACCGCACCAAACCGAGGACATTGGAAGAACTGGAGGACCGAATTCGGGAAGTCATGTCCTCCATCCCGCCGGAGTTCCTGCTAAAGTCAGTGGACGCCATTCCTGGGCGGCTCCAGAAGCTGGTGGAAAGAGTTGGAGCCCACATTGAATTTTAGAGAAAACCTACCATGTATGCCTACCTTTTCATATTATTTCTTCTGAAATAAATGGATAATATACGTATTTTTTTACCAATCCAAAATAGGGAGCTACTTTCCGCCCACCCTGTATATATATATTAGTAGCACGTCTATAAACATGTTTAAAAATCGATTAGACGCATATGTTGATAGATTGGATATAGTTTAAGGTGGTAAAATTAAGGGTGGATAAGATAGATTGTGATTCTCTTTTCATTAAAGATCACAATAACCAGACTAGAGGTCGTAGTATGAAATTATTTAAGCCAAGATGTAGAACAAATTTAAGAATATATATATATATATATATATATTTTTTTTTCACGTGTTACTTTCGTGAAATAATTTTCATATATATATTTCATTACGGTATCCATCAATACCAGTACCTTGCCAACCAAAAATAAGTCACGGTCCATTAGGAAATATCATACTTTTCCGAGTCCGAATTTCACTCTGGCTAATATGTATTTTTATGTAGAATTTAATTCTAAGAGGGGTTTCTTTTCTGCAACTTTTCCCAAAAATCGCGTTATCATGTTCAAAATTGCAATTTTCTGTTTTATGTTGAAATACCAAATATTCAATTGAACACAACCTCATATTTTTAACCCTTTGTCGTAATTTGTTGCCATTTAGACACATTAACTTTGCTTAACTCTTACACAGGTTTAATACATATATACATAAGAAAAAAAAATCTACTCCATTTGAATCTTTGTAACCATTTGGACGTAGAAGGCGAAGTTCAACATTCTCTCAATAGATGGCCAAGGAGGAAGTAATGGCCTCATCAGTTGAAGCTCTCACGCAGAGGTAAGAGGAGGAGAAGATCTCTGGGATATTCTTTGATGGCAAGCAGGATAGGAACACAAAGGTGTTGAAATATGACGAAGTGACAGGGAGATTTCATCCTGGCAAAGTGATCGAGGAGCATTACACTATCACGTGGGAGCCTCAGGGAAAGTACCTCTTCCATTTCACTCCCGAGGAACCTGAGGAAGGAGAAAAGCCTGCTCATAAGATCGCTCAGGGCCTGCATGAGTGGCTTCTGGATTACGGAGCTGACGAGAGCCTTGTAATGATTGGAGGAGACTCTACCAACACCAACACGGGGTGGTCTGGAGGCGCCATAGCCCCATTGGAGAAGATGCTGGGTCGCAAGTGCCACTGGATGATCTGTCAGCTCCATGTGAACGAGCTCCCCCTGAGGCACTTAATCATCAAGCTGGACGGCCCTGTAACTCCCCGGTCAGGCTTCAGTGGGCCTATTGGAAAACTTCTTAAGAAAGTGAATGAACTTGAGGTCAACTTCAACTTCAAACCAGTAGAAGGAACTGAAGATATCATAGAGCTGCCAGTAGAGATAGTCAAATCTCTCTCCACAAACCAGCACAACTGCTATCTTCTGATCAAAGCCATCAAGTCTTGAAGTCTCAGTCCACCAGGAGTGGCTCGCAGGTAGGCACTGTGGAACTGCAGCACCCCCATGATCTTATGATCTTTATATTTAAATATTTAAAATAGCCTCTCTGATTGTTTTTTTTCAATGAACTTTGAGTTTTTAAATCAGATTATATCCTTTTTTCCTTAAACTATTTCAATGCCGAACGAATGAATCACGAAAGTAGCTTCAGCCTTCCCGTGGAACTGCGTACTTAACAGTTCCAAATTTTGTTCGAAACGCTTGAAACCTCGGTGGCGGACGTACGAAGAGCGAGTCAGAATCGCGGGTTTAAGAGGATCCAAAGCACTGTGGACAGAGTAGTGCCGATTTGTTTGTTTGACGTGGTAGTTGTGTTGCTGTATTGTTTGCTAATTCGAAATTTAATTTCCGAATTGCATTTATCAATGATTCGTTATCATTTATTTTTTGTCGTGAGATTGCAGTTAATTATATAATAATTGGATTATTTACAATATATGTATAGCTTTCATTTCTTAGAATATTTTTTTCGCAAGTGACTTTTTGTTTTTTGAAATTTTAACTAGGCGCCTATTCTATTATCATGGCTGCGCTAGCCCCAGAAGTGAGTCGGGTGACAGTGAGTAAAATTCAGTCTCGTAATTTTTCACAGTTATCTCTTCGAGAAAAAATAGCTATTAAAACTGAAGGACGCCCTACACCAGAAATTCAAATATCTCAGCCCGGAATAAGTAACAATAAGAAATATATTCGTAGTTTTAATTCAGAATGGTACCAAAAAAAAAGTTGGCTTTGTGGTTGTAAAGTTAAAAATGCATTATTTTGTTTCCCGTGTCTACTACTCGGTGGTGACTTGACGTAGACAAAAAGTGGTTTTACAAATATAAACAAAATGAAAGAAAAAACTGAAAAGCATGAGCTCATAAAAATTCTTTTGACCATCCCCATGACTACATCCGAGGCCGAACGCTGCCATTCAACATTAGAAAGAATAAAGATGTTCTTAAGGAGCACTATGAATCAGGAAAGACTAAATGCTCTTGCAATGATTTCAATAGAGAAAAATTTGATCAACAGTACACAGAATTTCAATGAAAAAGTAATAGACCTTTTCGATCAGAATAAAAACAGAAGAATGGAATTTGTTTATAAATAAAATTGTTGGCAAATTCGAAATTACCCGTTAAGCGTAAGTACCCTATAATTGATTTTATGATACTATTTTACTTATTTTTATGACTGAGTAGTGAGTAGTTATCTATTTATCTATTCGACTTCTCTCTCTCTCATATATATATATATATATATATAATCGACACAATTGTTCGCAATTTCTGAGGCAGCACCCCCATAACTGAAAGTCACGAGCCGCCACTGCAGTCCACAGTTGGCTGGTCTCAAGTGCGGACCTCTGAACCAATCCAGGTGGCTCACTACTGCACAGGCCATCTTGCTGTTGTGGATGAGGGAGCACGGACTGAAGGGGGAGGTGTTGAGGAGGCTCGAGGTCCTCGTGAAGTTCTGCCTTAACTTCTGCTTCAAAATATACTACGACATCAAAGTGAAGCACCACCTCAAATTTGGCCCTGCACACATTTTTTCAAGCCTGAGGCTGCTGAGGAACCAGACTACCGAGGTCAGGAACATCATCTCTGCTGCAGTGATAAGAGGAGCTTACCACGCACATCCTGAGAACATCTTGGCTTCATTCCTGTGCAGTGAAGATGATCATCAGAGAGCTTTTGCTGTGAGCCAGATAGAGAAGATCAGAGAAGGAAGAGACTTTGGTGATACGACAGTGAGGCCCCATAAAAATCCCAAAGTCAATCTGCAAGCCACTTCACCTGACGATCTCATCAACTGGGAATCAGAGAATATTTACGAGCCTATTTTCACCTGCAAGACCTTGACTGAGCTCGAGGATCTCAGGAAAACTCCACTCAAAGTGGACGCTTTCTTTGTTCATATTCAGTCCTGCGAGAGAGCTGTACAGGAAGTCTCAACTGCTTTCCAAGCTGTGTACGGTCACGAGAGGAGAGATGGGTGGGTGAGAGCCAGGATAGACCATCGAGAAATGCTCCCAGTGTTCAGATCGAAGCGGGACATACTTAAGAGCTTTTCAGGTTCGAGTGGCTGATGAAGAGGCTGAAGCCATCGTTAATGTTCATAAGAGTTGAGTCCCCATAAGATCATAATATAAGATCTTATGAGGCCACTTTTTTCAGGGATCCAGGAAGAACAGGCGTATAAACCTACACGTGGAGGTGGCAAGTCTCCCGCTACTCGATCAGAGTAGAGCTGGTGAGCGCGCCTATTCTTTGAAGAAAAACTTAAAATTCTTAAGATTTACGTGAAATCTAAACATTTTTTTCAGCACCCAGAGGTGTTGAAACACACAAGAAAGCAAGGATGAGGTCAGAAAAGCAGTTTTAGACTAAATCATATGCAGAACAGCTGCGCACTTTGGTTTGGGTGCCCTGAGGCTGCGTTAGGCAGCCTTCAAATCAGAAAATCACGATTTTGACCATGAAAATGAGATTTTTCGGAAAAGTGGCAAATAATAAACCCATCTTAGAATTAATTTTTACATTGGAATACATATTAGCCACTTTGTTTTTCCAAAATTTCAACCCTGAACCCAGAGTATGATATGTCCTAACGGTCCATATCAATTGCGGACCAAGTCACAATTTACAACTATATACATTACAATATATATACTTAGGAGGAAAAGTGTAGGTGTGCTGTAAAGACTGTACAGGAATGTAGAAATGTGTGTGCACCCATTATGGGTCTCCCATTTAAAGGTGTTTGTGGGGCAAGTGAAGATCATGAGTTTTTCAATACCTCACAGTACTATTGGGGGCACCGCTCGGCAGAGGAATCTCTTTAAATGGGGTGTGTAAGGACAGAGAGTATCCCCTAACCCAAGATGCTGCCTCCCTATATCCCACAACACTTGTAAAACTGTTTTCTTAAATTTGTTCTACATCTTGGCTTAAATAATTTCATACTATGACCTCTAGTCTGGTTATTGTGATCTTTAATGAAAAGCTAATCAAAATCTATCTTATCCAACCCTTAATTTTACTACCTTAAACTATACCCAATCTATCAACATATGCGTCTAATCGATTTTTAAACATGTTTATAGACGTGCTACTAATTACTCCTACCAGCAAACTATTTCAGCTATTTACTATTCTATGCGTAAAAAAGTTTTTGGCAACTGCTGTCTCGAACCTTCTACTTGTCAACTTAACCCGTTATTTCTAGTCCTATTATATTGAGATATTTCGAAAAAGCTATCTCTGTCTACGTTATTGAACCCATTCATAATTTTGAAAACCTGGATTAGATCACCCCTTAGCCTCCTAGTCTCGAGTGTAGTCAATTTTAACTCTTTAAGCCTATCCTCGTACGACTTTGACCTCAACGACGGAATCATCTTAGTTGCTCGTCTTTGAACTCTTTCGATTTTGTCTATATCTTTGCGCATATGCGGATTCCAAAATTGGATCGCGTACTCCAAATGGGGTCTAACTAATGATTTATAAATAGGAACTATAATATCGCGCGATTTGTACTCAAAATTCCGAACTATAAAACCTAACACTTTGTTCGCTTTATAGACAGCTGCTGTACTTTGTTTCGCTACTTTTAAATCACCAGTGACTATAACTCTTAAATCTTTTTCCTGCTCTACGCTTATCAACTCTTTCCCTGACATACTATACGCAAAATTACTGTTACGCGAACCTATATGTAAAATTCTGCACTTATCGACGTTAAATCTCATTTGCCATGTGACTGACCAATCAACGATTTTATTCAGATCATTCTGGATTTTACCTCTATCTTCGTCATTAATCGTCCTACGACCCAGCTTCGTGTCATCCACAAACTTTGAAACTGTACTGACTAGGCCGACTTCTAAATCGTTAATATATATAAGAAAAAGCAAGGGGCTCAATACAGAACCCTGAGGAACGCCACTCGCTACTTGGTTAAATACCGTGACTCGGGACTTGTTGGGGGAACTTGAGATACCGGGTTTTAAACTCTTTACTAATGATAGGTTACATAGATTTGGAGGCGGCGTTTTGCTGTACATTCGTAATTCCCTTAGGGCTATCGAGGTTAAGTTAGATTTTCCGGCAGCAATTAATGCGATCTGTGTTGAAGTTAGGGCGCGTAGTATTAGTTTTATTTTTGTTGTTGTTTATAGACCTCCCGTTCAACCCCTCGATATAGATACTAGATTTTACTCACTACTTGGTAATTTTATTGACAATCGGAATAGTATAATTGTCGGAGACTTTAACTGCCCTAATGTTAATTACGAGAATTTTACGGGTAATGAAGAGGGTTTGAGATTGGTTGAGTTTATGGACGATAACTTTTTACGACAGATAGTTACCGAACCAACGCGCGGTGATAATATTTTAGATTTGGTGATGACGAACGGCGAGAATATAGTCGAAGGTTTAGAAGTAGGCGAGAGTTTAGGATGTAGCGATCATCAAATTCTTAGGTTTAAGTTATTGATAGAAAACACTAAGGATAGTAACGTAATAGAAGTCCCTGATTTTCGTAGGGCTAATTTTGATAGTTTCGCGGATAGGATGAGAGTAGTGGACTGGGATAACTTATTTATGGGTAATGATACAAATTTGCGTTGGGTGGCGTTTAAAGAAAGTTTTAGGAATATTGAAAGGGAGTTTATTCCTCGTAGGCCCAAGCGCGCTAGTAATCGTGGTAGACCGAAGTGGTGGAGTAGGGAAATAGGAGAGTTTATAAACGAGCGTAATAGAGCGTATAGACTTAGTAAGCGTAATGGCCAGGTAGCTAACTTTAATAGATATATCGAGCTTAGACGTCAGGTTAAAAGATCAGTTAGGAATGCCAAGCGTAATTTAGAGATACTTATAGCTGCGGATAGTAAACATAATCCAAAAAGTTTTTTGAATACGTTAATAATCGTAAGCCGGTAAAAAATAACATAGGCCCTCTAGTGGATGTTAATGGCGCTTTGGCTTCTGACGCTCAGGCGATGGCGGGTATTTTCAATAACTTTTTTGCGACAGTTTTTACCGTAGAAGACGTAAATAATGTCCCCGACGTGGATGATATCGTTCCATTTAGTAGCGAGACTATTTTGGAAGAAATAACTGTTTACGAGGCTGAGATTGCGCATTATATCGATAGGCTAAAAGTTAGTAAGGCTCCAGGCCCTGACGCTTTTTATCCCAGACATTTGAAAGATTTGAAAGAAGTTATCGTTGGCCCCTTAACGAAGATCTTTAATCAGTCACTCCAAACGGGGATTATTCCTGAAGACTTTAAATTAGCTAACGTCACGCCTATTTTTAAAAAAGGCGACCGCGCGGTAGCTAGCAATTATAGGCCCATTAGCTTAACGTCAATTGTAGGTAAACTTTTGGAATCCGTAGTTAGGGATCGTATTATCGATCACTTAGAAAGTAGAGATTTGATTAATAGTAGTCAGCATGTTAACGAGGACGATAGAAATAGGATTCAAGACGATGTAAATAGGATTATGGAGTGGACAGATAAGTGGCAGATGCAATTTAACGTAGACAAATGTAAAGTTTTGCATATAGGTTCTCGCAACAATAATTACGCGTATACGATGGATGATAGGGAGTTAGCGAGCGTTGACGAGGAAGTAGATTTAGGCGTACGCGTATCTAAGGATTTAAAGGTTAGGAACCAGTGCCTGGAGTCTTGCGCAAAAGCTAATAGGATGTTAGGTTTCATAGCGCGTAATTTCGAATTTAAATCGAAGAATATTATATTGCCCCTTTACAAGTCCCTAGTCAGGCCTCATTTAGAATATGCAGTTCAGTTTTGGTGCCCGTACTTGCGTGAGGATATTGATAGGTTAGAAAGGGTTCAGCGTCGTGCCACGAAATTTATTCCGTCATTGCGCAATAAGCCTTATGAAGATAGGATTAATGAGTTAGACCTGTATTCACTCGAAACTAGGAGATTAAGGGGGGAGCTTATTGAAATTTTCAAAATCGTTAATAACATCGATAACGTAAATTTTGACAAATTGTTCACTTTTGATAATAGTAATACTCGCAATAACGGATTTAAGTTGCGTGGCAGGCGTTTTATTACTAATATCGCTAAAAACTTCTTTACGTTTAAAGTAATTGATAAATGGAATAATCTTCCCGCGTCAGTCGTTCATTCTACCAGCGTTAATATGTTTAAGAACCGTCTTGACAGACATTTTAAAGGTATTAACGTTGTTTAATTTAAAAAACAACAAAGTTAGCAACAGAAGCTCTGGTGGTGGTGCTCGAGGATGAGTCTGTTGACGATGAATGCCAGCTTGTGACATGCCAGCGTGTGATGCCAGCAAAAAAAAAAAAAAAAAAAAAAAAAATTAGACTAACACGAATGTAGATGTAGCTCATAGCGTAAACTAACCCACTTTTTGTTTAACTTACCTACTTTTTTTTTTCTTTTTTTTTTCTTATCCTCTCCTTACTTTGCATGTCTCTAACTCTTTTCTTGCATGTTTGTAGTTTGCATGGTATGACAGTGAGTTAAGACTATGTTTGCATGGTTTGTAAGCGTTCTTATTTTACTTCTTTTCATCTTTCACCCCTCTCCTATTCTCTCCGACTATTTTTCTGACTTGTCGGCAGTGGCCGGCGGATGATGATGGTGAGACACTTTTCCTCTTTTTCTGAATGAATGTTAACCCATGAGTGATAGGTGTTGCTCTTACTTAACCCCTTATTCTCTTCTCTTCTCTTAACCCGCTACTCTTTCCTTTCTCTCGGGCTAACCTTAGAGTGGATCTTAGGGTCTTTGTTAGCCTTAGCTTCTGTAGATCTGTAGATCTGTAAACGTCAACCACACTTTGAAAAAATTCTAAATGATTAGTTAAGCAAGATTTGTTTCGCCTAAAACCGTGCTGCGTATTTCTAACTAAGTTATGCAATTCTAAGTGTTCGACTATACGATCCCTAATTATTGATTCCAGTAGCTTACCTACAACAGACGTTAAACTGTTTGGCCTATAATTTCCCGCCGTACCTTTATCGCCTTTCTTAAAGATAGGTGTTACGTTTGCTAACTTGAAATTATCTGGTACGCATCCCTCAGAAATAGACGCATTAAAAATCTTTGTTAGCGGCACAACAATATTATCGTTTAATTCTTTTAGTTGTATGGGATATATCGAATCCGGCCCCGGTGATTTAAGCGTTTTCATTTTATCAATATAGCGCATTACCTCCCCTTCACTAACCACAATATTATCCAAAATATTACCATTATCAAAGGGTATTATGTCTATGGCCGTAGGGATATTCGTTACATCTTCTATAGTAAAAACTGACCTAAAGAATTCGTTTAACAAGGTAGCCATTTCCTTGTTTTCAGAAACTAGATCTGTTAACATTTTTCAACGGCCCCAAGACACTTTTTACTGGATTTCTATTGTTGACGTATTGAAAGAATCGCTTGGGGTTTTCTTTACCCTCACGAGCTATGGAGATTTCAAATTCGCGCTTGGACTTTTTTATCACACTTTTCGCTTCACGCCTCAGAGATATGTAGTTGTTTCGTAACCACAAATTGTCCTTATCGCACTTATGTAGCCTATAAGCCCTATCTCTACTCTTTATAATGTCTCCTACTCTAGAAGTAAACCACAAGGGCTTGTTATTTACTCTCGCAAGCTTAATTTTGTACGGTACACATTCCTCACTTATAGTCCTAAATACTGTTTCAAACGATTCCCACATTAGTTTTGCATTTTGAGTTCCCCATTACGTTTTCCCAATTGACGTGTGACAATTTATTTCGAAATTTACAAAAGTCTGCGTGCTGGAAGTTAGGAATTTTAGTCGAGTTAGCTGGTTTCGAGTGACTTACTGAGAGGACAAACTCTATCATATTGTGATCGCTATTGCTTAACGGTTCTATTACTTGAAGCAATTAGCCTATCATCCGAAGTTATTACTAAATCTAAAATACTGTCCAACCTCGTAGGTCCCCCAACCTTTTGAATAAGAAAGCTATCCTCGAGAAAATTAACGAAACGATTACCTTCCGCGTCTCCCTGCATTGTATCGTAATTCACGTTGGCGCAATTAAAGTCACCCATAACTAAAGCCTGCTCACTACCTATTATTTTCTTTAGTTCACGATATAACGCTTCGTCCGTATCAGCTGTTTGATTAGGGGGCCTATATATAACCGCAACAAGAAGTTTGAAATCGTTCAATTTAAGTTCTGCTATAGTCGAATCTATTGGTTCTGGAGTTGTGTGCTTTACTTCTATAACGTTCGCAATATTATCTTTGATATACAACATAACACCGCCTCCTCGCCTACCTATTCTGTTTTTAACAAAAAGTCTATAACCTCTAATTTGATACTCCCCTACAAAGTCACGTGTTTCAGTGCTAAGCCACGATTCATTTATCGCAATTAAATCAGTCTTTACAAGCAATTAAAGAAAAAAATTCGTTCATTTTACTTCGTAAGCTACGAGCATTTAAGGATAGAACCTTCAAATTGTTTGTAATTGCGACACGTTCGCGAGTGCAGGGGAAATTTGTGGAATTTACGTACGTGGGACAGTTCGAGTTACGGCAGCCTGAAAAGTATACCTGTTAAAACAATCTTATTAGTTTTTCTCTTTAATCGCTCTAGTAAGTCCTTGTACCTAGCCAGCAGTTCTTCCGATCTAGAATTTAAAACGTTATTAGTACCGACATGAATAACATACGTTGTGTCCTCGGCGGTACGGTCTGTAAAATGGTCAACACTATTAGTTATATCCTCCACCCTTGCACCAGAGTGTCAGTAACGGCGCCTACGACGAGGGTTTCTCCCACAGAATTCCTCGAGCTGCCCTCGAACAATGGAATCGACAACGAGTCGTATTTCCGGTTCATCAGCATCTTCGAAACCTAAAACAGAAAACTTATTGTTTGTTATTACTGGTAGACAAGTCTTAGGCTTTCTCAATGGGGCTCCATTACGCACTTGAACGAAGGGTTGGGAACTAGGGGAAGAGAGAGGGCTATTAGTACTATTTATATTATTACTAGAAACTGGGGCATGAGGGGTCGTAACTGGAGTCTCAAGAGATTCTAATTTTGCCGTCAGGAGCATCACGCTTTCTTCAAGCCTAACTCTGGCCTCCCTCTCACGTTCTAATCGTTCCTCAGCACTTCCATGCTTGAGCACCACCTGCAAACTAACTGTTCATTATTATTAGCCATTGTAAACGCGTAAGCGGCAAATTTCCCTTCACAGCGACAGCAAGAACTTGACGGGGGTGCCATGCTCTTAATTAGTTAAAAAAAAACAAAAAAAAACGAGCGCTTGGAAATTAATAAATTACAACGTAGGTCTACCGCGTGCTTATTGCGCCGTCACCTGAGCAAACCCGCAAAAATGTTCCTGAAACGCAGAAACATATTCTTGTAACACAAATTTATACTAAATGAATATATAATTAAGCTACCGACGAAAGATCTGTAAAAGAAAGAGTATTAGTAGTACTTATCTGTCCGCGATTCGACCGACTTTTTTCCTTTTTTTCCCACGATGTGTGACCACACTCTACCTGACCTCCCGAAGGAAGGGAAAATAAACCTTATGACTCCTCGTTTTCTGATAGATTTGAAAAACAAACAAGGCAAGCCACGTGCACTATCCTTAGTTTAATCAAATAATATAGTACTGAATAAAGTCAATAGATGAAATATATTCGTTAATGAATGATTAGTAACACGAAGTAATTTAGTTAAGAATGCACCAAACACTATTTTTTTTTTTAAAGACACCTCAACGAAAACCACTTATTCAATTGATAACACTGGACACTCGATAAAACACGTCTATTCACAAGGAAAGATTGATCACATCTCCTAAGGAAAGACTGATCACAAACCACAGAAACATCACAATTCACAACCTTCGGTTTTCTCCAAATATGATATAAAAAATTCACTAGAAATTTATATATATATACTGTATATATATATATATATATATATATATATATATATATATATCGTAAAGAACGACGCTTGTATAGGAGATATTCCGCGCAAGACGAGAGAGAGAGAACGAAACAAATGAAAAAATGAGGTAACCACCCGGGAAACGAACCCGGGATCTTCCGATTGCCGGTCAGATGCGATACCATTACACCATGGGCCTCACTCTTCCAAATGCTGTAATTCTTCTACATACTCGCAGAAACCAATGCCCCAAGGGGGCACCTCCCGCATGCCGTAACATTATATACATTCAACTGCAAAGAACACGCAGTATAAACAACATAAAGAACGACGCTTGTATAGGAGATATTCCGCGCAAGACGAGAGAGAGAGAACGAAACAAATGAAAAAATGAGGTAACCACAAGCGTCGTTCTTTACGTTGTTTATACTGCGTGTTCTTTGCAGTTGAATGTGTGTATATATATATATATATGACAAGCAATGTCAAGCAATATTATTATTGTTGGAGATTTCAATTATAGGCATATAGACGGAAATATTACAAACACCAGACAGTAATGAGAGATTCTTAGACTGTATAATTGAGAATGGTTTAACCCAGTTAGTAAAGGAGCCAACCAGGGCCGATGCCATTCTAGATTTAATTCTAACAAATAATCCAGATACCTTCCAGGATATCTCGGTTTCAGAAACACTAGGTTCAGGTGATCATTTTATCCTTCGGTTTAATATTGTTTGTAATTCAAGACCTAGTGAAAATAAAGTAGAAGTTCCAGATTTTAAAAGAGGAAATATAAATGGACTAGTAAATGATCTGTGTCTAATAAATTGGACAGATATTCTACAGCCTGAACAGACAGTAACTAGTATGTGAGAAAAATTTAAAAGTATAATAATGAACATACAAAGGAAGCATATCCCACAGTGTAAAATCAGAACTAGAAAAAATAAAAAACAACCTTGGATAAACTGCAATGTAAAAAGAGCAATCAGAGAAAAAACAAAAGCATTTCATAAATTCAAAAGAACTAAAAATGGCACAGACTCCGAAATATATAAAAGTAAAAGAAGCATTTGCAAGAAAGTAATCAGAGATAGCAAACGTGACCTGGAAAAAAGCCTAGCCAAGAATTCAAAAAACAATCCTAAGAAGTTTTTCAGTCACTTCAATTTGAAAAGTAGAGTGAAAAAGAAAATTGGCCCCCTCCATATAGATGATAAAACTATAGATGATGATCTTGAAATAACTGAAGAACTAAACAAATACTTCTCATCAGTATTCACAAATGAAAATTTAAATAATATTCCTGATCTTATACTACCAGGACAAGATAGAGAAATAAATGAATTAAGGGTAACAAAACTAGATATCTTAAAAGCAATAGATAAATTAAAAATGGAAAAATCTCCAGGGCCAGATGAAATACATCCAATAGTCATAAAAGCTGCCAAAAAGAATATAGCACAGGCACTAGAAATTATTTTTAATAAATCATTGATATGTACTGAAATTCCAGAGGATTGTAGAGGACAATGATTATGTTTATGTTTATATTTTATTCAAGTGATTACTTATTATGCTTATTCCTTTTTCAGAAGACCGTTGTCATTGTTTGACTTTATATAAATAAATAAATGATTACAAAGAGTTGGTTCTCATTTATGACAACGGTCTTAGGTACAAATGACTGATTAATTAAATAAATAATAAAATAAGTCTACATACGTGGTAAATTCAAGCAACTGTCAACCACCCCAACCTAATTAAGCAACTTCAACAAACGCTATCCACAATGCCTGCCGTAGAATGTCCTATCACAGGTTGTACCTATGTCACAGCAGACCTGGACCCAGCCATTGCAGCCGCACTTATAACAGCCCACTGCACGACCCATGTCCCAAGCCCGACAGTCTCTGCAAAGGTTGAGAAAGTAAGACGGCCAACCATTTCGGCTGCAGGTACCAGTGAAGACTGGGCATATTTTACGTCGCGTTGGACAGATTATGTGGAAGCTACAAAAATCACTGGTAGGGACAAAGTGGTACAACTACTTGAATGCTGCGACGATTCACTCCGCAAAGATTTGACAAGATCCGCAGGTGGAAGCCTAACAAACAAAACCGAAGATGAAGTCCTTGCTGCAATCAAGAAACTAGCTGTCCGAGAGGAGAACACCATGGTAGCCAGGGTTACCCTACACAATATGCGACAAGACCGCGACGAAACTGTGCGCAGTTTTGGAGCCCGTCTTCGTGGTCAGGCCGGAGTCTGCAAATTTCTTGTTGAATGCCCAAGCTGCAACAGCAACGTAAATTACACTGACCCCATCCTTCGCGACGTCCTTACCCGCGGAATTGCTGACCCGGAAATACAACTGGAACTCCTCGGCAACAGTAACCAGGAGATGACCCTGGAAGACGTCTTTCAGTTTGTCGAGGCGAAGGAAGCAGGCAAGCGCTCAGCATCACGACTGCTGGACTCCCATGCCGTGGAGACCGCAGGCAGCACATACAGGAGAAGTAAGCAAATACCCCCACAAGACAAAAATGCCCCTTGTTCATATTGTGGTAAAAAAGGACACGGCAGAAGAGCCCCAGTCCACATACGCAAGAAGGATTGCCCTGCGTACAACCACAAATGCAAAATTTGCAAGCGCGACAGCCATTGGGAATCCGTATGCAGGAGCAAAGACAAGGACAAGAGCCTTTCAGCCACTCCTAATAAAGCTGATGAGTGCGAAGGTGCGGTATTTGATCTTCTCTGCGCCACAAGCAACACTACCCGAGCCACATAAGAAACGAGCAATCGCCCTCGACCATCACATTTACAATGAACTATCGGACATGTGGATCAAGGAAAACTCACAAACCACAGCCACACATCAACCTGACAGTCAGGGCTCTCCCCGAAGACTACGAGGCGCTTGGGGCAACCCTCAATGCCCACCCAAAAACCGTGGTACTGCCTGCCATGGCAGACACAGGCTGTCAGAGCTGCCTCACCGGTATCAAGGTTATCCACCGCCTCGGGCTTCTCCAGTCTGACCTCATCCCTGTGACCATGAAGATGCACGCCGCCAACAACAAGGGCATCAAAATCCTTGGCGCAGCCATACTTCGCCTCACTGGCAAGGATGAACAGGGCCAACAAGTAGAAACGAGACAGGTAACATATGTTACAGATTCTTCTGACAAGTTCTTCATCAGCAGAGAGGCATGCGTTTCACTCGGCATTATCTCGGGGAGATTCCCTACAGTGGGGGAAGTCCAACTGGATCCAGCACAATACTGTAACAACAGTGCCAGCACGCCACACAGTGACAGCGGACTTGTAACTAACTGTGACTGTCCAAGACGCCAACATCCTCCATCACCTCCAATCGAGCTACCACTACCGCCTGTTGCGGCGAACCAGCAAAAGCTCAAGGAATACCTGCTGGACTATTACAAATCAAGCACCTTCAACACTTGTGACCACCAAGCGCTGCCCATGATGGACGGCCCCCCAATGAAATTGATGGTGGACCCCAATGCCAAACCAGTCGCACATCACACCCCCGTCCCAGTACCAATCCACTGGCAGGAGGACGTGAAGGCTGGCCTCGACCAAGATGTCAGACTGGGTGTCCTTGAACCAGTACCCGTTGGTGAGCCCGTAACCTGGTGTCACAGAATGGTGGTGTGCGCCAAAAAGAACGGAAAACCAAGGCGTACCGTTGACTTTCAACCCCTCAACGCTCACGCCACCCGCGAAACACACCACACTCAATCGCCATTCCACCAGGCCAGATCAGTACCGCAAGGCAAAAAGAAAACAGTGTTTGATGCATGGAATGGATATCACAGCGTACCAATCTGTGAAGAAGACCGCCACTTGACCACCTTCATAACGCCCTGGGGTCGCTACCGTTACAAAACCGCTCCCCAGGGTTACATTGCATCTGGTGACGGTTACACAAGAAGGTACGACGAAATTGTATCGAGCATCCCTAACAATACAAAGTGCATTGACGACGTCTTGCTCTGGTCAGACACAGTGGAGGAGAGCTTCTTCCAGGCCACCCAGTGGCTTGACACCTGCGGCAGACACGGAATCACACTGAACCCCGACAAGTTTGTGTTCTGTCAGGACAAGGTTGAATTTGCAGGCTTCGAGATCACATCTGACAGTGTCCGACCCTGTAAAAAATACCTCAAAGCAATCCTAGAGTTTCCATCTCCAAAGAACATCACCGACGTTCGATCATGGTTCGGGCTCATCAACCAGGTGTCGTATGCCTTCAGCATGGCCAAGAGGATGCAGCCGTTCCGCCTACTTCTGAAGCCAGGAACACCTTTCAAGTGGGATGACGAATTGGAAACCATCTTCGAAGAATCAAAGGATGTCATCATCACAGAAATAGAGGAGGGGGTTAAAATTTTTGACAAAACCAAGCCCACATGCCTCGCCACAGACTGGTCGAAAACAGGCATCGGCTACTGGCTACTTCAGAAACACTGCACCTGTACACGAGTCGAACCCTTCTGCTGCCATACTGGATGGCGTGTCACATTGGTCGGCAGTAGATTCACTACCTCAGCTGAGTCCCGCTATGCACCAGTAGAAGGAGAAGCACTTGCTGTCGCCGATGCCCTTGACAAGGCGAGGTACTTCGTGCTGGGATGCGAAGACCTAATAATTGCAGTGGACCACAAACCTCTCCTCAAAGTGTTTGGTGACAGATCCCTAGAGGACATATCTAATACACGCCTCAGAAACTTGAAGGAAAAAACCCTCAGGTACCGCTTCCGGATGATCCACGTACCAGGCGCGAAACACAAAGCTGCTGACGGGGTGTCACGATACCCCACTGGCGACCCCATACCACTGACACTCCCCGATGACGTAGCAGCCATCCATCAACCATGCGAGGGAACGGCGTTCTTTCCCCCCCCCCCACCTTCCTAGCCGGCATACGGACATCACTGACAGATGGTAATGGCATGGAAGCCTGCGTCATTTCTGCAGCCGCATCAACACTCAACTCGCTGAGCCTGGCATCAGTGACATGGGATCGAGTACGCACCGCCACGACCAGCGATGAAGTCATGAATAGTTTAGCCAATGTCATAGAGTCCGGCATGCCTGAATCCCGCCATGCACTCCCTGCACAGCTGCGGGAATATCACCAGTTTCGCGACGACCTCCGCACTGTTGACGGCGTGGTAATGTACAGGAACCGCACGGTTATCCCGCCGGCCCTCAGGCAAGAAGTACTGGCTTCACTCCACTCAGCTCATCAAGGTACTTCATCCATGATCTCCAGAGCAGAAGACTCCATTTTCTGGCCTGGCATCACACCAGCCATCACAGCACTACGGGCTAGCTGCAACCACTGCAACCGCATGGCACCAACCCAGCCCAGCGCTCCACCCACTCCACCAACATCACCAGAATACCCCTTCCAGTGCGTCTGCGCGGACTACTTCCACTACAAAGGAGTAAACTACCTGGTCGTGGTGGACAGATACTCTAACTGGCCAATAGTAGAGAGGTCATCAGATGGTGCTGCTGGACTCATCGCCTGCCTCCGACGGACCTTCGTCACCTTCGGCATCCCGACGAACTGGCTTCCGATGGGGGCCCTGAATTTACCGCAGCAGCCACACGGCAGTTCCTCAAAAACTGGGGCGTACACCACCGACTCTCATCAGTGGCTTTCCCTCACAGCAACTGTCGGGCAGAAGTTGGTGTCAAGACAACGAAACGCCTAATAACCGACAACACTGGACCAAACGGCGACCTCGACACCGAAAACTTTCAACGGGCCATGCTTCAATACAGAAACACGCCGGATAGAGATACAAAACACTCCCCAGCAATGTGTGTATTCGGCCGCCCTATCCGGGACTTCATTCCAATCCTTCCCGGCCGATTGTTTGACTTTATATAAATAAATAAATGATTACAAAGAGTTGGTTCTCATTTAGATTGGAAGAAAGCAAATGTGGCTCCAATCTTTAAAAAAGGAAATAGAAACTTGGCAAAAAACTACAGACCCACCAGCCTCACCTCCATTATTTGCAAATTGCTCGAAAGTATCATTAGAGGTAAAGTTACTGAGTTCCTTGAAGAGTGCAACCTTATAAATGATAGCCAGCATGGCTTTCGAAATGGAAGGTCCTGTCTAACCAACTTGATTGAATTTTATGATGGAGTCCTATTGCATTTGGACAATAAAGAGCCAGTAGATATAGTATACTTAGATTTTGCAAAGGCATTTGATACTGTTCCTCATGCAAGATTGTTGGTAAAAGTTAGAGCCCATGGTATAAGAGGTCATATAGCTGATTGGATAGAAGAATGGCTGAGAAATAGAAAACAGAGAGTTCATCTAAATGGAAATAAGTCTACTTGGAGACCCGTATTGAGCGGAGTCCCACAGGGGTCTGTTCTGGGACCTCTGCTTTTTGTTGTCTATATAAATGATCTACAGGGTGGGCCGTAAGTTTCCATACATAGGAAAAATAAACATTTTTTTATGGACAACCATTTTTATTTATATAATATGCTCTACATGGTTGCCATTGTTTTGAAAACACATTTCAATACGTGTTCCCCACTGTTGATGAACACGCATTAGCACAGTTGACGTTATGCTTGTAATGGCGTTGGTGATACGTTCCTTTAGATGATTTATGTCTCGTATCTTTTCCTGATACACCATGGCCTTCAAGTGCCCCCAAAGATAGAAATCAAGGGGGGTGAGATCTGGGGATCTGGGAGGCCACTCCACAGGACCACGCCGACCAATCCAAGCATCCGGAAACTGCTGATCCAAATACCGACGCACGTGAAGACCATAATGAGGTGGAGCTCCATCTTGCTGGAAGTAAACTGGGAAGTTACCTTCCTCGTTTAGCAGGGATGGGAAAATCTCTTCTTGCAACATGTTAAGATACCTTTCGGCATTAAGATTTCCACTGACAAAAATTGGTCCAATAATTCTGTCACCCCATATCCCGGCCCACACCATCACTTTACCAGCACCTTGCATCTTCGTCGGACTCAGCCAGTTAGGGTTAGCATTACTCCAATAACGTATGTTTTGCCGATTAACCTCTCCATTGACGTAAAAATTTGCTTCATCAGTAAACAAGATCTTACGTCAAACGCATATTCTTAGGGTATCTGAAACATAAAAACAAACGTTTAATTTTTCCTATGTATGGAAACTTACGGCCCACCCTGTAGAGAAGGGCCTATCATGTAAAACCTCAAAATTTGCTGATGATACAAAATTAGGCCATAATGTTAAGTCAGTAGCAGGAGCAATGACAATACAAAAAGATTAGACAGAGTAACAGCCTGGGCAGATAAGTGGGAGAATTTGAATACAATATGAATGGAATTTGGATTAAAAATGATGATAAAGAGAAAGACTTGGGTGTCACTGTGACAAATGAACTTAAACCCTCAAATCACTGTATGGTAATCAGAAATAAAGCAAATGCTAGACTCAATCTCATGCAGAGACACATTGAATACAAATCACCCAATATTATAAAGCAACTATACATTTCATATGTGAGACCCCTCCTCGAATACTGCATTCAATTTAATAGTCCCTATTTGATACAAGATATTGAAAAACTGGAAAAAGTACAGAAACGAGCAACAAGAATGATCCCATCTCTAAGACAATTGACATATAAGGAAAGACTGGCGTATCTAAGCATGTTCTCATTAAAAAGGAGGAGGTTAAGGGGTGATATGATAGAGGTGTATAAAATGATAAAAGGATTGGATAAGATAGATTTTGAGTCTCTTTTCATTAAAGATCACAATAATCAGACTAGAGGTCATAGTATGAAATTATTTAAGCCAAGATGTAGAACAAATTTAAGAAAACATAGTTTTACAAACAGAGTAATTAAGTTTTGAAACAGTCTGACAGAAGAAGTGGTGACTTCAGATACGCTTGATTCTTTCAAAAGAAAGTTGGATAGTTTGATGTCTGCAAGGGACATCTGGTGATGGTGTTTAAGCCCATTTTTATTGCATGAATGGTACTAGTTTATTTCATATATATTATGTGCATTTGGGTGATAGATCCCACAGCTCAACACAGGTGTTGTGGGATATAGGGAGGCAGCATCTTGGGTTAGGGGATACTCTCTGTCCTTACACACCCCATTTAAAGAGATTCCTCTGCCGAGCGGTGCCCCCCATAGTACTGTGAGGTATTGAAAAACTCATGATCTTCACTTGCCCCACAAACACCTTTAAATGGGAGACCCAAAATGGGTGCACACACATTTCTACATTACTGTACAGTCTTTACAGCCACACCTACACTTTTCCTCTTAAGTATATATATTGTAATGTATATGGATGTAAATTGTGACTTGGTCCGCAATTGATATGGACCGTGACTTATTTTTGGTTGGCATGGTACTGGTATTGATGGGTACCATAATGAAATTGACTGGATTCTTTGGATCTGATATATTTGCATGTCAGTTATAAATAGATATAGTGTGTAACATACTTGTGGATAGTAGCCTATTATGACTTTGATCCTCTGGATCCAGAGATTCTATCTTTAGTTTTAAATTGATAATTAATTAGTTTTAAATTGATACTTAATTAGTTTTGTAAAAATTGGTTATTGCCAATGTACAGGCAGTTTTTACATAGTGGAGCCACCTCGATGGGCCGAAGTGGCCCCTAGTGTGCCCACTATAAAAATTTCTTATGTTTTTATGTTCTTATATATAGTTAAATTTCTAGTGAATTTTTTATATCATATTTGGAGAAAACCGAAGGTTGTGAATTGTGATGTTTCTGTGGTTTGCAACACTATTCCACTCTCCAGTCTCTGGTCTCTTTATATTTCTAATTTTCTATCATCTGGTAAGAAGCCACGCTGATATTTACCTTAGTTCTACGTTTTATATCTTTTATTACGATCAGTTGAAGTAAGTTAATTTCATTAAATTTTTTTCTTTTTTCTTTAAATCAATGTTTATAAGTGTACTTAATTGGTGTTACATTACATTAAATTTCATTTGGAAAACGAAGCCACTTGGGCCTCTCAACGTTATCAGTCATGAGCTGTATGGCCCACATTATAATTACAAAAAATTGTGTAAATGTCAATCTTAATTCAGTTAATTAGTATACAACTATTTACAGAGCTATCAAAGTAGTGTGCGCAAATTGTTTTAAAATTATTTTTAGTAGAATAGCCGGGACTAGGTCTCATGCTGGGGCCTAGTATTTTGACTATCGTACGCCGTGTTTCCAGTAGGCTTGGAGCCCACTATTAATTGAGTATTCTGTTTGTCCTATAGGCTAGCAATTTGACATGGGCTATAGATGTAGTCTTAAGTTAGCCAAGGCCCACGCTACGAGTTGGCCGAATACTTAAACATCCCATTTAAAGTTTCCTCTGCCGAGCAGTCCCCTCGAATAGTACTGTGAGGTATTGAAAAACTCATGATCTTCACTTGTCCCACAAACATCTTTAAATGGGGGACCCAAAATGGGTGCGCACACATTACTGTACAGTCTTTACAGGGTAATTATGTGTATTGAGTAACTCATTTTACACACCAAAATACATTTTTCTAGGGTTAATATGAGTTTTATCGCACTCAGAATATCAAAAGCAAATATAATTATAAAATATTAAAACAATTTTCTCATCATTTTCATATAAGTCACTATGCTCGCAGATGCGTACTTAACAAATTATGTACATTTGAATATTGACATTTTTGCATTTTTTTTTTTCCCGCCCTTCCAATATTTTGATTGGTGACGTCATGAGAACATATGAGCTAGATTTTTTAAGTTCTTAGGCCTTTTAAGTTGCTAGTCTACTTCTGTTAGGTTTTGATAGATGTTTGTGGCGATGACATGTGAACGGTGCAAATATTATTTTGAGGATTTAATATACTCTAGGCTAGGTTAGCCAGGGTTAGGTAAGGTTAGGTTAATACCAAAATTAATTAACCTAACCCTGGCTAACCTAGCCTAGAGTATATTAAATCCTCAAAATAATATTCGCACCATTCATATGTCATTGCCACAAACATCTATCAAAACCTAACAGAAGTAGACTAGCAACTTAAAAGGCCTAAGAACTTAAAAAATCTAGCTCATATATCATGTTCTCATGACATCACCAATCAAAATATTGGAAGAGCGGGAAAAAAAAATGTAAAAATGTCATAATATTCAAATGTACATAATTTGTTAAGTACGCATCTGCGAGCATAGTGACTTATATGAAAATGATGAGAAAATTGTTTTAATATTTTATAATTATATTTGCTTTTGATATTCTGAGTGTGATAAAACTCATATTAACCTTTTCTAGTAGTATTTGATGTGATTTGTTCAAATCTGACCTCCATTTCCGTCGGAAATGAGATCAACAAAGTTATAGTATTTTGAAGTTTAGCTCATTTTCAAGGGAAATGGAGGTGAAAATCTAAGCAAAACACATCAAATATTACTAGGAAAGTGTATTTTGGTATTAATTAACCTAACTTAACATGAATGTTATTACATTATCACTTGTATAATTTAGGTCTCTGGGGTAGGGGGGTGGAGCCCCCGTAAAGATCAGGCATGACAAATTGATTGATATTGATCGACATTTTAGTATTGGAAATTCAAAAAAAATATAAAACCTTATACCAATCAATTTGTGATGCGTGATCTTTACGGGGGCTCTGCCCCTATACCCCCGAGACCTAAATTATACAAATGATGATGTAATAACATATTCAATATTTCTATTGCTCGGGAGTCATTAAAATGCACTTCATATATTAAATCCTCAAAATAATATTTGCACCATTCACATGTCATCGCGACAAACATCTATGAAAAACTAACAGAAGTTGACTAGCAACTTAAAAGGCCTGACAACTTAAAAAGTCTAGCTCATATATCATGTTCTTATGATGTCACCAATCAAATATTGGAAGGGCAGGAAAAAAATGCAAAAATATCAATCAAATCTACATAATTTGGTAAGGATGCATCTGCGAGCATAGTGACTTATATTAAAATGATGAGAATTATGCTTTAATATTTTATAATTATATTTGCTTTTGATATTCTGAGTACGATAAAACTTGTATTCAGTGGTGGATAGCCTTATAAGCTGCACAGGCTGAAGCCTAAGGCCCGGATGTCTTAGGGGCCCACCAAAAATTTGTGTATAAGTAAAAAAAACAATCAAACAAAAGTATTTATTTCGGTAAATGAGATATATAAAAATTGAAATACATATATAATAATAGAAATATTTAAAATTGTAATTTGCGACACTTTTTGACTGCGAATTCATTAATAATATCCTGACAGTCAATTTTATGCAAATGCTCCCACTCGATGTGCATCAATGACAAGTAGTTCAACCTTTCATTCTTGTTTTGTGCGCTATTATGCATTACTCCCTCAATGAAAATTAAATTTTTATAGTATGTGAATAAAAGGGCCCGATCATACATACTAAGCCTAAGGCCCAGAAAATGTTAATCCACCCCTACTCGTATTAACCCTTTACAGCCACACCTATACTTTTCCTCTTAAGTATATATATTGTAATGTATATGGGGTTAATATTAGTCTTTTAACCTGCTCATGCGCAGTTAAAACAGTACAATATATTGAATTGCCATTCAAAACTAAGAAAATATATATATATATATAAATATATTTATTCATTTTTTGACCTCTATAATGAGCAAACTTTTCTGGTCAATTTTGGTGTGTTCTGCACGAATCTGCCATCCATTTCCTGTGCAGATGCGTAGTTTTAGAGATATTGTCATCTTGAAAACTACGTATTTGCACAGGAAACAGATGGCAAATTCGTGCGAAACACCTCAAAATTGACCAGAAAAGTTTGCATTCATGCTAAATACAACCTAACCTAACCAGTCACCTTACTTTGGAGGATATAGTTCTGCAATTGCAGTAGGGAAGTGATGCAGAACTGTAGAATCAGGATGTTCTGCCAGGAACAAGTATCGTGCAAAATATTTCCACTAATGAGGGTGTCTGAAAACCAAAGCTGGGCACTTGCGTTTTTTTTTGCGGTACTACCGCACTACCAAACCGGTACCGCATAATGCAGTACCGCAAAGGATTGCTGAAAGTACAGCAGTACCGCTACCACATTTTTTGCATTATGCGGTACTGGTTTGGTGGTGCGGTAGTACTGCAGTACCGCAAAAAAAACCGCAAGTGCCCAGCTTTGCTGAAAACCCACGATTTCACATCCTTCCACAAGCATTCAATGTTTTGCGTGTGGATGGTGTGGTCTTGGGGATCCACAAAATTTTCATTGTGATTAATTTGCTCGTGTGTGTAGCCCTATCTTCATCGAGGCCAACAAGGTGGATTAGGTCTTCAAAATAAAGTTCATAAGATTGACACATCATGGTTCTAGAACAAAAATCACCAAACTAACGAGTAATAAAGAAGTAGGCAAAATCAAGGAAAAGTAGCCAAAAAATAAACAAAGTAACCTATAGTTGAATGAAAATCTCCAAAAAAAGGTAGCCAAAATAGACAAATTAACCGAAATTTATATACCTACATATTAGAAATGAAATATTTTTTTCATAAAAAGGTACATTTTATACAAATTTGCACAAGATAATATATATATATATTTTCTTAGTTTTGATTGGTTATTCAATATATATAGCTGTTATAGCTGGGTGTGACTGGGTCAAAAAATGAATAATAACCATCTTGTGCAGATTTGTATAAAATGTCTTTTATTAAAATGTATTTCCTATTCATGTTTTTTTCTATATAATATATATTATATATATATACTATTTGGTGAATATTTCCTATTTTTGGTGTTTCTGGCTACTTCTGCGTAATTCAATTTGTCCTGTTTTAAAATTAAATCATTATTAGCAATTGGTCTATTAGTTTGGTGTTTTTGTGACCACAAGTACGATGTGTCAGTTTTACATATTTGACTGAAGATGTAATCCGCCATATTGCCCTCGATGAAGATAAGAGTTTAGACCATTTTTTCAAACACGGAATAATTAAGACATCCGTGACCTGCCCTAAATGCAATAATGCTTGTATTTTAAGAAAAGACCAGGTCTTTTGGTACTGTAAAAAAGTCCTAAAAATAAACGTGTCATTTTGGTGTTTAATCTTTAAGGGCACGCGAAATTTAGCAGACTACCCTGGCAAGGTGGGCACATATCATTTGTATAATTTAGGTCTCGGAGAATGGGGCTAGAGCCCCTGTAAAGATCATGCATCACAAATTGATCAGTCCTAATATTTTGTGGACAGTTCAGTACCTGACACTGGTTAGATCAATTGAATACCTGGTTAGGTCAACTGTATGCCCTTGATTGGTTAGGTTGTCATATTATTTTTTAGTTTAAACAAAAATAATGATGTGCAAACTTTTCTGGTTAATTTTGAGATTTTGTACAAAACTGCCATCCGTTTCCTGTGCAAATGCTTAGTTTTTGAGATGACAATATCTTGAAAACTATGCATTTGGCACAGGAAACAGATGGCAGATTTGTGCAAAACACCTCAAAATTGACCAGAAAAGTTTCTCCTCATAAAAACAGACTGGGGTGTAAAGATGAATAGTTACCAAAATAATTAAGTTTCCTTGCTAGATAATTTTCTTATTTTGATAAAAATTATAAAACTGCTTTTGGTACTTCCCTGTTATCCTGGACCCCAGGATATCCTCACTTTTATGATCCTAAATTCTAACTAATAATGTGAGTCCTAAATTATATAGAACCAAATTTATATATATATAAGCACACCGGACAAAAAATTAGTCACCCCTAATAGCACTGATAGTAGGAAGTTCAAGGTCACACAGAGGGCACTGATGTAGCATTGGTAAGTGACAAGTAGTGGTGACGTAGCACAGTGGTTCCCAACCGGTTTTGGCTTATGGCCCCCCTTAGGAACCTTATTTTTTCCCGTGGCCCCCATAAGCATTATTTTCAGTAGGTAATATGCAGATTTAACTCTATTTTACAAAATAACATTTTCCTGTGGCCCCTGGTTGGGAAACACTGACGTAGCACACAGGATCAGATCTGTTTCGTGAGGTGGTGAAGAACAAAGTGTGTGTTGGATATAGTCTGCAAAATGGGTCATGAGGCAGACGTTACTCAGTGGCAAAAAGGAGCCATCGTGTTTGGCAGAGCCCACGGACACAAAATGTCTGAAGTAGCCCAATTTGTTGGTGTCAATGCATAATGTCCAGTGAGTTTACAAAGTGGTGTAGTTCGCAATCAACTGAAAATTGATGGCGTAACTGTGGCTGGAAAACAATTCTCGACAATAGTGACCGCTGCCATGTTTCTCATCTAGTAACTGCAAATCATTTTCAAACCAGAGAACAATTGCTCCAAGAAACCAATGAGGTTCTCCAGTGACCAATTTCTGAACGGACATTATGACGAGAACTGCATGCGATGGACATCTGGAGCAGGGTACCACGGAAGAGGCTGCTGTTAACAGCAAGTCACAAATTGGCACGTTATAAATGGGCTCAGAGGCACAAAAACTGGACTGCAGCAGATTGAGTTTATTGGTAAATCTTGGTTTTAGGGCTGATAGTTTTTCTGTTCTCTTGATTGGGATGAATGTTATTAATTAGGATACATGGTTGCTGTGCAGCCTTAAAAGCAAGGTTTACCAAACTAAGGAGCCACTATTTACATATGGCAAATCATTCCAAAAGTTGGTTGAATTGCAGGTTAAGTGTAGTTTTGTCTCCTCTTTCCAAATGCAGAATCTAAATTTGTCACAAATAAAAGTTACAGCTATTTAAAGTTTACTTATCAATATTAAAACCTTGCTTTTTATGGTTTGGTGATTTCCAAGAGGAAGTTGTGAAGCACTATTCTTTCATAAAGATGAGCTGTTCTAAAGAAGTAGCTAGCTACCTGGTGGAAGTATTATTTCCAACAAATTTGGTTTCTGTATTTAGAAAGAGGAGCCAAAACTGCACTTATTTTGACTTAAACCAGGGTTGTGGAGTCGGAGTCATGGAGTCGTACGTTTCAGGGCGGAGTCGGAGTCGGTAAAAAACTTCCGACTCCGACTCCAATTTCTGTCCTGTCACCCTTAATTTCTAAATCCTAAATACTAACATTTAGGTTATTTAGTTTTTTTGGTCAATAAACCTTATTCATTGATAGCCCCTAGATTAAGTTTTTTTAATATTTTTTTTTTACATTTTCAGAATATACAATTAATATTTATTTAAATATAAAATATAAAATTTCACACTTAGTGTGGTGGTGATGAAATGTCTTATTATTATGATAATTATAGAGTGAAACACTAGAGGAGTCTGAGTCGTATTTTTTACAATGTGTGGAGTTGGAGTCAGATTTTTAGATTTTTTACAATGTGTGGAGTCGGAGTTGAATTTTTGACAATGTGTGGAGTCGGAGTCGGAAAATTTTGGACCGACTCCACAACCCTGACTTAAACTACACGTAACAAAATAGGAACACTTGATAGTTAATACATTTTAGCAAATTTATATTCCACTTCTGAGTACTGTAACCAAATTTTTAAAGAAAAAGATGGTGATAGCTTGGCATGTCATACCACTGAACCAAATAGAAAACTAAAGATAATGTCAGTCAGTTTCTTCTGGAAGTATTATCAGTGACATCACACGAAATATTCGTTTGTTTTTACACAAGGTCTGTTATTAGTAAGGTACAATTAATAGCAGTTACCCTATATGACTGAAAAAGTATTTTTATAGATCCAGTCTACAAGTCTGTTTTGTTTTGTAACTTTCTTAATATGTCCTTGGTTTTTCCATCAAACATGCAAGTATCTTTTTCCAAAAAGTTACCTACTGTACATCTAAACTGTCCAAACCCAGAAACATTGAGCATTATATCACCCCTCGAACAAGGTCTCAAAACTAAATACATAAGTCCTTTTAATCTTTACCTGTATTCCAATCATCATAGGTTATGGATAAGCTTGGTTGCCTTGTGTTGCACACATTCTAGCATATCAGTATCATGTTTAAGGTGAGAGGATCAAGCTTGAATACAGTGTTTTAAGTGAGGCATAACATAGGTGTATAATTTACAGATGACTTCCTTATTCTTACAACTAACATTCCTCTTAATACGTAGCATTTTATTTGCCTTATTTGTAGCCTTAAGCATTACTTGGAAATTTTTGGATTACCAAAAAAGTTAATCTTTTTTTCTGTAACATCCTGTGACCAGTTTCCTTGCATCTCATAACTAAAGTTTTCATTATTTCTGCCAAAATGGATGACTTGCATTTTTTAAGATTGAATTCCATTTACATTTACTATCCCAAGCACAACTAATCAGATCTTTTTGTAGGTTATAAAAATCTTCCATATTTGTAACTGGGCTGTTAATTCATTTATTCATGAATATTTTTCTTCAGCCCAGTAAGTATAAGATTCTTGTTCAAAAATTAAATATATCTTAGTAACTAGTTACTTGCATTACATATGCTCTGGGTTCCTTTTCCAACAAACTTAACTAATGTAAATGTGTAGAAGCATTTGTAGAAATGTTCAGGATCAACCTCTGTTCAACCACTTGGTAGCATCCACCCTCATTTTGTGGAGGGGGTTATGGTACTCATTTATCTACTATTACTGAAGAAAGGGTGAACAGCTAAGAGAGCTTCATTCCTGCATTGGGAATGAAACCCAGTCAATGAATTCAGTGATGCTGACTACTGCACTACTAATTATTATAAGTATTTTGCTCCTTGAATTGGTCACTGACGGAACTTATTGCCTGACTTTAGTCCTACAGCATAGAATCTCAACCATGTCCCACCAGAGAAGTAAAAAATTAAAAATTCCTTGCCTGGACTCAATCTCTCGACCTCCTAATCAGCAGCCCAACATCTTAACTAAGCCAGGGTACCCATCTATTTACGAACTTTTTTTAATGGATGGATGAACAGCTTGGGTAAGCTGCATTCTGTGCTTTTGCTGGGAGTCTAACACAGAGCTGGTGGATTTTTAATCAATGCTGCTAACTGCTACACTACCAATTTTATACACACACACACACACACACACACACACACACACACACACACACACACACACACACACTAGTACAAAAACAGTTGGTTTGCACTGTTAAAAAAAAAATAGGTAACCCATTTGAAATCACGTATTGCCCAGTAATAGTTTTAAGTTAACATTTCATTAAGCAATGTAATTATTAAAACTTTTATTTTTCAGTAAACAAGAGACAAAATGGCTGTTCAAAAGAAGTCTGTAAGTATGATCGATTTTTTTTTTTAGTTTTTTATCTTTATTTTTTTAAACCAAGTAAGTTCAGAGGGCTCATGCTGGATTGCACTTGTCAAGTTGCGGGTTTGTCACACTTTTGTGACTATAATTTTGAAATGCTCATGATTATTGAACTTTGCACGTGGATCACCACAAGTTGATCCAGATCCTTGCATCAAAGGTCAAATGGAGTATTTTTGTGTCTGCGCTATAACTTTTGAATTACTTGACATAAATTGATAACTCCAAACACAAATGTATCATCATGAGCAAAAATCAGGTCTCAAATATAGGCTGGGACATTGATTTAATTTCTTTGGTAGGGTAGATGATATACTTAGGATATTTTCCATTTGGCAGAGACTAAAAAAATTTTATTTAATATTTTAATTATCAGTTTTGCAGTTTGAAATGTCTTTCAAATCTGATATCTGTACTTTGAGAGTAGAAATGTAATTGTCCATTTCATCCCCATATTTTGTCAAGTTTCAAAATGTGGCAGTATAAGTGGATAAAATAATAGAAGTTAAATGCTGGTGATTTAAAATTTAAATTACCATTCCAATTTTCTTCTTACATGTATTGAGGATGTTATTCTAACTTCTTGTAATCTTAACTTACGGGGAGGGGAGGGAGTTTCCTTTGTAAATTAAGGTATTTGGAGAGTATATAACTAATAATGAATTTTTCTTTAGAAAAAGGCAATGGAGAGTATCAATACTAGACTGGGTCTGGTGATGAAGTCTGGAAAATACGTCCTTGGTTACAGACAAACGCTGAAGTGTTTAAGGGCAGGAAAAGCAAAACTCGTGATCATCGCCAATAACACCCCGTCTCTCAGGTGAGACTGAGAAGTAATCCACCACATTTAAATAAGTGAATGGTTCATTAGAGTTTGTGGTCCTATTTATCACTTCATTTAATTTGTGATGGTTTATGGAGTCTCAGTGGTCTTCTTGCAGTTGCTTGTTGAATCGTAAGTTCTTGGAAATAAGGAATATTTCTAAAAAAGATTAAGAACGTAGTGAACCAACATTTTCTTGTCAGTTATGGGTTTAGAAATGGTGAAATTGTTTGACATTATAAAAAAATTGAATCAAAATAAGAATGACTTTGATAGATTTTAGTACTCTGCATCAGTCGTTATTTTAGTTCTACAAACCAAGAAACGACTACCGTTTTTGAAATGTATGTAGATGTAAAAAAAATTTTTTTTTCGACTAAACGCATTTAATCACAGGTCTCGGTTTTGGTAACCCAATTTAAAGTTATAATGTTTTAGACCAACAAAGACCCTAAGATCCACTCATGGCTGGTCTACCTAACTGTTCATAATTGTGTATTGTGCATGTCCTCCGTGGTGGCGTAGAGGACCTACAATTTTACGTGGGTTCCGAACCACAAAGCCTTAATTTTACTACCTTAAACTATACCCAATCTATCAACATGTGCGTCTAATCGGTTTTTAAACATGTTTATAGACGTGCTACTAATTATTTCTACTGGCAAACTATTCCAGCTATTTACTATTCTATGCATAAAGTTTTTGGTAACTGCTGTCTTGAACCTTCTACTTGTCAACTTACACGTTATTTCTAGTCCTATTATATTGAGATTTCAAAAAAGCTATTTCTATCTACGTTATCGAACCCATTCATAATTTTGAAAACCTGGATTAGATCACCCCTTAACTTCCTAGTTTCGAGTGGTCAATTTTAACTCCTTAAGCCTATCTTCGTACGACTTTGACCTAAGCGACGGAATCATCTTAGTTGCTCGTCTTTGAATTCTTTCGATTTTGTCTTATCTTTTTGCGTATATAGATTCCAAAATTGTGCAAAATTCCGAGCTATAAAACCTAGCACCTTCACTTTGTTTCGCTACTTTTAAATTACCACTGACTATAACTCCTAAATGTTTTCCTGCTCTACCCTTGCTAACTCCTTCCCTGACATACTATACGCAAAATTACCGTTACGCGAACCTATATGTAAAATTCTGCACTTCTCGACATTAAATCTCATTTGTCATGTGACTGACAAATCAACGATTTTATTCAATCTTCCTGAATTTTACCTCTGTCATTAATCGTCCTACCACCCTACTTGTCATCCGCAAGCTTTGAAACTGTACTGACTAGGCCGACATCTAAATCGTTAATATAAGAAAAAGCAAGAGGCCCGATACAGAACCCTGAGGAACGCCGCTCGCTACATTAGCCCAACACGACTCCGCTCCATCAACGACCACCCTCTGTTTTCTACCTCGCAACCACTCTTCTATCCAATTTATTACTACACCCCTGATTCCATGAGCCTTAGTTTTTCAGTCTTTTGTGGGGTTCGGTGTCAATCGCTTTTTGAAAATCTAAATACACTACGTCAACCGCTCGATGACTATCGTAAACTTCAACCACGCTTTGAAAAAATTCTAAAAGATTAGTTAAGCAAGATTTGTTTCGCCTAAAACCTTGCTGCGTACTTCTAAGTTATGCAATTCTAAGTGTTCGACTATACGATCCCTAATTATTGATTCCAGTAGCTTACCTACAACAGACGTTAAACTGATTGGCCTATAATTTCCCGCCGCACCTTTATCGCCTTTCTTAAAGATAGATGTTAACATTTGCTAACGAAATTATCTGGTACACACCCCACAGAAATACATTAAAAATTTGTTAGCTGCACAACAATGCTTTCTTTTAATTCTTTTAGTTGTATGCGATATATGGAATCCGGCCTTGGTGATTTACGCATTTTCATTTTAGCAATATAGCGCATTACCTCCCCTTCATTAACAATATTATCCAAAATATTACCATTATCAAAAGGTATTATGTCTGACCATAGGAATATTCGCTACATCATCTATAGTAAAAACTGACTTAAAAAATTCATTTAGCAAGGTAGCCATTTCCATGTTTTCAGAAACTAGCTCTCCGTTAACATTTTCAACGTGCCCAAGACACTTTTTACTGGATTTCTATTGACTTATTAAAAGAATCGCTTGGGGTTCTTTACCGTCACGAGCTATGGAGATTTCAAATTTGCGTTTGGACTTTATTACACTTCGCTTCCAGCCTTAGAGATGTGTAGTTGTTTCGTAACCACAAATTCTTTATCGCACTTATGTAGCCTATAAGCCCTATCTCTACTCTAGAAGTAAACCACAAGGGCATGTTTACTTTCGCACGCTTAATTTTGTACGGTACACATTCCTCATTTATAGTCCTAAATACTGTTTCAAACGATTCCCACATTAGTTTTACGTTGGAGATCCCCATTACGTTTTCCCAATTGACCTGTGAAAGTTAGGAATTTTAGTCGAGTTAGCTGGTTTCGAGTGACTGAGGAGACAAACTACCATATTGAGAGCGCTATTGCTCTATTACTTGAAGATCCGTGATTAGCCTATCATCCGTAGTTATTACTAAATCCAAAATACGGTCCAACCTCGTAGGTTCCCCAACCTTTTGAATAAGAGAGCTATCCTTCAGAAAATTAAGTAAATGATTACTTTCCGCGTCTCCCTGCATTGTATCGTAATTCACGTTGGCGCAATTAAAGTCACCCATAACTAAGGCCTGCTCACTACCTATTATTCTCTAGTTGTACTTATGGTTAACCATTTCCTGTACAAATCGACTTTGGCCAGGCTATTGATTGCATTTCTATTAGACTTGAACGATTTCTTGTCGATAAAAAGGGTATAGGTTCAAGTGTCCAAATTGAAATGAACATTGCTTGCTTTGCCAAATAAAAGAGGAATTTAAAGTCTCCCATATGTGATCAAGGACAGGAAAAGCAAAACTAAAATTTTAATTTGTACCAGCTAGTTACCAACTTGTTGCTTTAATTGTATGTACGCAAGTTTGTTTTTTCTCACTTGCGCACGTTATCAGTTTAGTGACGTTCTCAAGTGTGATCCACTTACGAAAACTTTTTACTTTTAGGAAATCTGAAATTGAATATTATGCCATGCTTGCGAAGACGGGAGTTCATCATTATTCAGGAAATAATGTAGAATTAGGAACAGCTTGTGGTAAGTACTTCAGAGTGTGTTCCTTAGCCATCACGGATCCCGGTGATTCGGACATCATTAGATCTATGCCTACTGAACAATAAAGTGTTTGGAAAAATTTCTCTCATTTTCCTCTTAAACTCGAAAAATTTGGATGTTAAATTCACCCATGGGGGTGTTAGTATAGTTTGGATGGAACTATTTTAAATTAAGAATAAGAAATTTTCTAGATCAGGGATGGGGAACCTTTTTTCATTGGAAGGCCGCATTTCATTTAACCAAGACCCTATTAGGCCGCATGCTGAGTATTTAACATATACAGTACAACAAAATGTCATATTTTAGTCTACAATCTACATATTTACTAATTTTAAATCAAACTTGATAATACGTGAGGGTTTTTATAATAAATAAAAAATTCAGCAAGTGCATTTATTTTTTTTGGGGGGGATAAATGATATTAAGTGAAATGATAATATAAAGTGATAAACCATTTAATGACTTTTTTGTGACTGCTTATTGCGGGACAGGAGTCGTACATTTGGTTCCAACATCGTTAACCGTAGTTTTAGTTGGTCCTACAGGTGCATATTCGTCATCTGAGATCTCAAGCGCGTTTTGATTTGTCACATACAAAAACGTTGATTCACAACAGTAGGTTGTGCCGAAACAAGACAACATTCGACGAGCACGTTGGCGCAGACGTGGGTATTCAACGGCATTTTTCCATATTTCAACAGGATCCTTCTTAGTATCAAATAGAGCCTTAAGGATATTATCTTCTAATAGCTCAATCAACTCGATCTGTAAATGTTCAGGTGCTTTGGAGATATCAACCATGATCTAATGAAATAGCCTAAAGCCCTAAAAGGGTATCAGTTGCTGTCCATTATCGTACGGTATGAATTCTGAATGTCAAGTAGGCAGAAGGCCGCAGGTTCCCCACCCCTGTTCTAGATCAATGTAAATTGGCTCGGTTGGTAAGAAATGTAAGGGTGGAAGCAAATTTGGAGACTAATTGGGTCGTGACGAAGAAACTCAACCTATATTAGATTTTGATTCATGGTGGTAACCATTAATGGTAATATTCTGCCACAAAGTTGCTTCAAATTTTGGAAGTTGAACCAACCTTAAATATATTCTGGATGGTAAAAAATTTCATCGTGAAGGTCTACTTCTGAACTATTTGAATACTCTAAACCGCTAACCCCTGATATGGTTTTGGTTTGTGAAGAAATTAATGGACCTACAGATTCTACTGCTTAAATTTGGTTTGGGTCAACTAAAATACCAATTTTCTTGGTCCATGTAGTGGTAGATTATCGAGGCTAAACCCTTTACCGCCCAAATATTTTGTGGGGTTAGAAGTTATGAATGCGTGTATTTGAATTCCTAAATTCGTCCTTTTGGTCAGTAAAGGGTTAACTCGGGTTGGTTCGGTAGTTGTATTGATCGTCGTTTGCATTCGGATATGTAGTAATGACTCCGTGGCTCGGATTTTATGCTATAACCAGATACATGTTAGAAAATCTAGAAGAACCATTGTTGCCATATTTTCTGTACCTTACCAATGAACTAAAAACTGCACGTACTGGCTGTCATTGGAAAGGAAAAGATTAATTTAATGTATGCTGATGACCTTGTTCTGTCATCGTACTATTAGTGTGAACAAATGGTATAGAAAATGGCATCACCTATAATGGGCAGAGTTGTATTTTGATTTTTAGGTGTAATCTGAAACGTGTTTCATGGTATTTTGAAATGAATGGTCAGACAATACCTGTCAAAGACACTTGTAAATACTTAGGTCATGTAATTACTCGAGCTGCTTGAACTTAATATCGAGAGGCAACGTGAAAAAGCTGTGTGCACAACACTGTACAGGGTAACATGCTAATAAGGAAATTTGGTGTTCAGAATCGGTTAACTTATCTTTTTGGAACTTACTGTATTGTATATATCCCATATGTGGTGCAACTGTACAGAAACTATGAATAAACCCTGTTGCTTATATTATTATTCGTATACTATGTAAGGAACCAAAATGGTGCAGTGCCAGTTTTGTTTACTACGCATAACCTACCTACCAGCCAAATGTTAATCCGGGAGAATATATATTTCATTACTATGGTCCAAAACAGCTCTTCTTGTGCAGTGTCCTGTCTTCAGATACTGTGTACTTCTCACCTATAAGGCAATCTTGGTTCAGCCAACTGCTGGTTTGCAATACCTTATTTTTGTAATGTAGCAAAAATTATAGGCATATTGTATGCTGGCTTAAATGGCTATGCTGGCCTTATTTTTGTATTAAGTTCAGTGTGTAATACGTAAGATTGTACTTGTATGTTAGGTTAAGTAGCTATGGATTGTGAATGATGGGACAAAAAAAAATATCTATTGCCAAAGGCGATAAGACTACTAAGCTGATTGATGCAGCATTGCTTGTATATAATTGTAAGGTCTGAAAAATTCGCTTAATTTAGAGCTAGCATTTTTGGGCGCCATTGGCGCTTACAGGGCGTGGTCTCAGAGTGCTTGCAATTCTGTTTAGTTTAGATAAGTGTTGCAAGTTTTAGGAAAAAAAAAAAATAAGGATTTTTTTTTTTTTTTCTACTGAGGCCTAAAGTAGGCCCACAGCGAGTCAGCAACCCTGAGGTAGGACCTCCAAGGCGTAAGTTTTGTTTTAGTCGAGCTTAACTTAGACTCAGTTAAAGTAGCACCACAGAGCTTGGCCGTTCAAGGCTCGGCTGCGATTCTGAACCCAATCGAAATAAATAAAATCCTATCCGTTACAGGACCGTGTTAATCTGGCATGGTCTTAACTCCCTTAAGTTCCAACTCGGGAGCTGACGAGTTAAAAATGCGAGGTTAGTGAGCACTGGAAATTGAGGTAACGCGGCCTACTACATCTAATGCGAAATTGCTACCGGAGTCTAATAGTCTCTATACTACAGTCCTGGGTATGAACATTGGCGCTTGTAATTTATTTAGGAGTGCTACACTACTTGCATTCCCTAAGTCAGGAGTTCTTAACCATGGGTAATTATCTCCAAAGGGGTGATTTGGGATATTCAGGTAGGTAATGGAAGTCATACCTATTTTATTTAATAGTAGTGTTTAAAGATAAGCACACCGGACAAAATTAGTCACCCCTAATAGCACCGATAGTAGGAAGTTCAAGGTCATAGAGGGCGCTGATGTAGCATTGGTAAGTGACAAGTAGCGGTGACGTAGCACACAGGATCAGATCTGTTTCGTGAGGTGAAGAACAAAGTGTGTTGGATATAGTCTGCAAAATGGGTCGTGAGGCAGACGTTACTCAGTGGCAAAAAGGAGCCATCGTGTTTGGCAGAGCCCACGGACACAAAATGTCTGAAGTAGCCCAATTTGTTGGTGTCAACGCGTACTGTCCAGTGAGTTTACAAAGAGTGTAGTAGTTCGCAATCGACGGCGTAACTGTGGCCGGAAAACAATTCTCGACAATAGGGGCCGCCGCCATGTTTCTCGTCTAGTAACTGCAAATAGTTTTCAAACCAGAGAACAATTGCTCCAAGAAACCAATGAGGTTCCTGCGACGAGAACTGCATGCGATGGACATCTGGAGCAGGGTACCACGGAAGAGGCCGCTGTTAACAGCAAGTCACAAATTGGCACGTTATAAATGGGCTCGGAGGCACAAAAACTGGACTGCGACAGATTGGAAACGTGTAATTTGGTCCGATGAGTCCCGTTTTTGTTTGTTCTCCAATGATGGGAGGCGACGAGTACATCGCAGGTCCAATGAAGCCTTTAATGAACGCGTCGTTGTTGTTGTTCAGGCTGGAAACAGAAAATGAAGCGCAGAATAGACACCCACGGACTCTGGCGGAACTTCGGGACCGGCTGATGAACGAGTGGCAGCAAATCGATGTTCAGTACATGCACAACCTCGTAGAGTCTGTCTCGCCGGATTCGTGCGGTTATCAAGGCCAGAGGCGCCGTCACGTTATTAGGTACATTCTGAGAGGGGTGACTAATTTTTTGTCCGGTGTGCTTATTTGTATGATTATGAACAACTAACTTTTGGTTAAATTAGCGTCATTAGGGTACTGCAGCCTATTTCAATTTCTTTTCGTTGGTTTCAACGAATAGAAATCTTCGGCCTAGGGTTATATAATTTAAAGGGAACTTTTCAAACAAGGTTAGGACCAGTGTTGGGCACTAAAGCGTTAATCCGATAACAGTTGATTAACGAAGTTAACTTTTTTTAACAGACTATTAACGGAAGTTAATTTCCATTTATCGTTATCGGACCAGTAACTTCCGATAACTCGATATTTAGTCTGTTAAAGTCCGTTAACACGTTAACTGCGAGGAGTCATTCACGGAAGATCACCGCTCCGCGAATGAATTCAAACCGCCATAACTTCAGTCTGCCAATTCCGTCCTCTGCCGCAGTGGAACGGCTCTTCTCTCTCGGCAAGGCCATCCTGAGGCCCAAGAGGTCAAGACTGGCAGTTGGGCCTAACTTTGAGAAGTTGGTCTTTCTGAAGGGCAACCAGCACATTGTGTCAGTCTAATAAATGTGCCTAAAATTTAATTTTACCTTTCAGTTCCCGCCATAATAATTCTCTGGTAAATTAAAATTTAGTTATTGGTTAGTGGTTACAAGGGTTTCAAAACATGTAATCAGTACATTTTTTATTAAAAATAAAAAAAAAGTTAAGCCAAAAAGTTGCAGAACTTGATAAAAATAGTTAAATACTTATTTATTGTTGGATTTTGCATAAATAAAAATTTTCTATGGGTTTTAAAGCTTTTTTTCAGATTTTTTTAAATGTTAGTAAAGAAAGTTATCGTTAACTTCCGTTAACTTTGTAGTAAAATTATCGGATTATCGTTATCGAAGTTAACTTTTTGGTTAACGGTGCCCACCACTGGTTAGGACATATACTTTGCCCCTAAATTGACGCGTTTGGTAGAAATTTTCTAATGAAGTAAATCTTTACAGTGTGTGTTTAGGGTGATTTTATTTTGGACAAGGCTTATCTGAAGAAACCTTTATAGCTTTCAGTTAGACTATGAGAAAAACCCACTCTAATAGACAGAGTAAGGTACTTTATAAATGTAATAATTATGTCAAAAGAAAAATAATAGAATCTGTGTGTATAGAAAAAGTAGATAATTTTAATTTGTGCGAAGGTACTTATAAGTTAGACCCTTTAATGAGATTCTTGGTCAATAAATCCCTTACGGAGTCGTGGGAACGTGTTCGAACCTAAGTGTGAATTTCTTAAATGTCTCTGGATTGGAATGTTTCCTTACTCGCTTTTAGTAAATGTAATAATGGAAGTAATTAATGTGGAAATAAATATATGCAGTAATTATGTCAAAACATTAGGATCTGTATGTATAGAACAAGAAGATATTTTTAATTTGTGGAAATGTAGTTATAAGCTGACCCTGTAATAAAATGCCCTTCTGGTTTCGGGAGAACGATATCTAACCTAGGTGCGAATTTCTCAATGGTCTCTGGATTATTTCCTAATCGCCTTTTTTCATTCGTTTTTCGGTTTATAATTTCTGTATAATAAACAACAATGTAATAATAAATTTATAATTTCTGTAATTAATAATTATGCAATATTAAATGTAATAAATTTAATTATAAATGTAATAATTATGTAAAAATAATAGAATCTGTATGTTTAGAACAGGAAGATAGTTTTAAAATTTGTGCGAATGTACTTAATGAAAATGCCCCTCCTGTCTCGAGAGAATGGAATCCAACCTAGGTGCGAATTTCTTAACGGTCGATCCCTGAACTGTTTTTCCCTCTTGTTTTGTTTCATTTGTGTTTCTGTATCCACCCGAGGAGGATGCCAGTGGGCGTCGAAACTGTCGTGGAAATAAACTCTGTCTATTAGAGTGGGTTTTTATTCTCATATTTTGACCTTCACGTAAAAAAGTGAAGTTTTTTGCATTTATTTTCAGTTAGACCATTGTATGTGTTACTGTCTAAAATCAGGCAATTTGTAAATTGACTGAAATTTTAGGTAATGTCAAATTGATGATACACACAGCCTAACCTAATGATTTTTTAGGCAGCATATTGGGAAGTACCAGTGGGCATGCATATGCAGCATTATCAGAAAGGTTAAGTTAGGTTTTGTGGGTATCAATAATTTGACAGTGCCTAAAATTTCAGTTAATTTACAAATTGCCTGATTTTAGACATTGACTGTAACATATATATACATATATATATTCTCGACCTAAAACAGTAAAACTTTACTCCTTTTATTACGTAAAGAGTATAGTTTTTACCTTTGTCAATTCTGATAAATTCTGTAGAATACACATTTATACCAACGTTGCAATATTGCTTTCCTTAAGATTAACGAGGTTAAGTGACGTTCTGATCAATTAATGGATGAGTGACCGTCCGTTGCCTTCAGAGATGGTAGCGACTCGTGGTTCGATTCCACGTTAAAGCTGTACGTCCCATCTGTTACATAACCTCTGTTTACAAAGGAGTTAAACAGCCCCAAATGATGATGTACCTGGCTATGTGAGGTGGAGAGTACAAGAAACCAACTCACTACTTCACCAGGCGAACTTGAGAGGAGGGGCGACAGGCTTGACCTTCGTGAAATGAGGAATCGCACGAAACATTTGAAAGGTATGGTGGTTATGCCTCTTACACCTGAAATCATTCAGCTTATCAACTGATTAAGAGCGAAAGGTATTTTTAGATGTCAATTTTGTTTCCAAATTATTATTGTGCATTCATCTATTTTTATAAATTTCATTCTAGAATGTTCCTTTTAGTTGTCTATTTTTAACAAAAACTTTCGAATTCTCCTAATTCTTTTATAGCAGTACTTAACTTTTTTGCTAATCCCTCCTAACAATTTTCTTTACGTTGTACAGACATTTATATTTTTGGCTCCTTACCTTCCTTTTTATTCCCTGACAAGGTGTACTGTTGAACACACGAAAGTCCTTCGAATCACTTCTTTTTTCCTTGTGGGTGCATCTTTTGTTATGCAGGAAGGAGGGGCCAAGGACGAACGCCTGCCTTTTTTAGAAAGGAAATGGCAAGAATGTTAAGAGGAAGGATTGAGTTGTGTATTGTTGAAGGTAAGGGGATAGTCGTGCGGAAGATTGTAACGAGTAGACAGATGAAGGAACAGTTTTTGAAGCATTGAAAGCCACAGGATTTTCTCTGCCCCAATCAGAGATGATAGAAAGATCAGGTCAGGTGCACCATAGTCATCCTATCCTACGCGAATCATGTAGTGACTTGAGAAGGACGCTTTGTGAAACGTGAAGTGAAGGGTGGAGTCATCGGCAAAGGAGTGGATAAGACAGGAAGTGCGACTTAGTAGATCATTGATAAATAAAAGGAAAAGAGTAGGTGATAGGATGGAACACCACTATTAATAGCTTTAGAAGAGCAGTGGCCATCTACAACCGCAGCTACAAATCGGCTAGAAAGGAAAGCAAAGATGAAAGCACAGCTAGAAGGCTAGAAACCGAAGGAGGGCAGTCTGGAAATTAAGGGTTTGTGCTAAGCTTTTGATATGTCTAGCGCAATGGCAAAGGGTTCACCGAAATCCTGAAAGGAGGATTTATTTCATGTTTAATTATGAAATTCATCCCATGTAGTTTCACATGTAATCAAATACAAGATCAGTAAATAAATTATGTATATGGGTTTGCATTTGTTAAAGATTACTTCGTGTTTTGACAGTTACTTTGTGTACCGAATTAGTTACTAATTAATCTCGAATAAATAACTAGGTAGTTTCTAGTTGGTGTCCAAAACAACTAGTTAAGACTTGCTGTTTAAAAAAGGCTACTCTAGTTACTCCAAAAGTTACTTTCAACATTTTTCCTGGCTTTAGCGAGAATGTGACCCCCTGATAAAAGTAGGGCCTACTTTCCCTCATAGTGATACTTGCGAAGATTATTAATTTATTTCAAATTGATTGTGATCTTCAAATTTTGAAAGATTAATGTGGTAATATTCAATTTTTTGGGAGTGTACTTCATGTTGACAGTTACTTTCATTTCACTGATAAGCATTTATCCAAAAATTGACTCGTAGTGCGCTCTAAAGTGAAGTATACAAATCACAAACTTCATTCACCAGTATGAACTATGAGGTCGGGATAGTCGGACCCGCGTTTGGAATGGCTGGTAATTTCCAATTCGAGCCAGATTTTGTTACATATTGTGCTGCAACTTTTTATTACTTTAAGAGGGATAAAATGTTGTGTAGGGTATGTTAGTTGTAACTAGTAGTAGTAAGTTATAGAGTATCGTATATTCGTTTTCCTATGACAGCTCATGAGTGGGATGAAGAGACATGGTAAATTATCATGTATTAGACAATGGTTTCCACTCCATACGCTAGGTGGAGAGTATCTAATATTCATTTGGAGGGATAATGGGAATATAGACAGTTTCGCATCTTGTTACATACAATCTTTGGCTCAGTGGTGTAGTGGGTAGCATCGCTGACTACAAACCTACCGGCCCCGGGTTCAAAACCCGGTGACCGCAGGCGACGCGCAGCAAACCCAGTTGTTCATCCTTCCACACAATAAGAATGGGTTGTAGATAAATAATGTGGAGCCACAGACCAAATGTTGATAATGAGAATCTCTAGATTAGGCTTTATTCAGTCAAATTCCAACGACATTCATTAAATCTTAAATAGATCAGACAGTATCTGAAACAAAAACATTTTAATCAAAGACAATGCAGATGTAATAATGAACAAGAAATCAATAGAATAAAATAGCAAATCAATAGAATGAAATAGTACAACTAAGGACCCTGGTTAGCCTAATGGTTAAGACGCTGGGCCAGTGATCGGGAGGTCGTGAGATCGAGTTTGGGCGAGGACTAATTTCTGACTGCCTGTGTTGGGTCGTGGTTTGGATTCTACAGAAGCTAAGGCTAACAAAGACCCTAAGATCCACTCTAAGGTTAGCCCGAGAGAGAGGAAAGAGGAGAATAAGGGGTTAAGTAGCAAAACCTATCATTCGTGGGTTACATTCATTCAGAAAAGAGAGAGAAAGACTCCCAATCATCATCCGCCGGCCACTGCCGACAAGTCGGAAAAATAGTCGAAGAGAATAGGAGAGTGGTGAAAGATTAAAAGAAGCAAAATAAGAACGCTTACAAACCCTGCAAACACAGTCTTAACTCACTGTCATACCATGCAAACTACAGACATGCACTTAAAGAGAAAAAAAATGTGGGTTAGTTTACGCTACGAACTACGTCTACGTTCTTGTTAGTCTAATTTTTTTTTTATATAATTTTATTGCTGGCATCACACGCTGGCATGTCACAAGCTGGCATTAATCGTCGACAGACTCATCCTCGACCACCACCCCAAGAGCTCCTGTTGCAAATTGTTTTTTATTTTAGCCATTTTAAAAATATTAACGTTATCTAAATGGTTCTTAAACATATTAACGCTGGTAGAGTGAACTACTGACGCGGGAAGATTATTCCATTTATCAATTACTTTAAACTTAAAAAGTAAAGACGTTTTTAGCGATATTAGTAATGAAACGTCTGCCACGCAACTTAAATCCGTTATTACGAGTATTGCTATTATCGAAAGTGAACAGTTTATCAAAATTTACGTTATCGATTTTATTAGCGATTTTGAAAACTTCAATAAGTTCCCCCCTTAATCTCCTAGTTTCGAGTGAATGCAAGTCTAACTCTTTAATTCTATCTTCATAAGGCTTGTTGCGCAATGACTGACGGAATTAGTTTCGTGGCGCGACGTTAAACCCTTTCTAACCTATCAATATCCTCACGCAAATACGGGCACCAAAACTGAACGGCATATTCTAAATGAGGTCTGACTAGGGACTTGTAAAGGGAAACTAGGGTCTAAAATGGAGTGACAAGCTTGACCTTCGTCATAATGAACAATTCGGACAGAAGCAAAACCAAGGTTAACCAAGAACTTGAACGAGGTCAGCTCAGTGCATGTTGCTGATAAGAGCACACACGACGACAATTTTTCCAGCCTGTTTTTAACCACTAGAAATCTTCGACTTACATTTACATAATTTATTCAATTTTCTATTGGTCCAACTGACTTAACGTCAGATCTCCGAAACTTAAGTTGCCGTGTTCTGTTGGTCAAAACAATGGTTCAAACCAAAGCCCATGTAATAGGCTTTGTTCAATCTCGGGATTCGACTAAACTGTACGTGAGCCTGTTTCGAAGGTGATTAAAAGAAAACCGTTATTTTTCTGTAAAACAATCCGTCATCTGCAGAATGAAAGATGCTTCGAGAATTCACTTATTTATTTTTAAAAATTTTGTAACGATTTTAATTAATCAACTGATATGCTGTGCCAGATCAAATTTAAGGGTACTTTCCTGTTATTCCGGATCCCAGACTTTTTGCCAGATTCGTACGCCACTTGCCAAATTTCATTGCCAATTTTTTTTTTAATTTAAGTAACTAACCAAACCTAGCCTAATCTAACAAGAGGTTAGGTTGGGTTAGGTTAGTTACCAGACTGCAAATTTTTTTTAAATGTTAAGTAAGTGGCGTCCAAATATGGCAAAAAGTCTGGGGTCCGAGATAACAGGAAAGTACCAATTTAAGTACTTATAAGCTTTAAAACTTTTGTATTAAACAAACAAAACATCTTTATTGTGGATCATTCACGATCCATAGCCATTTAACCTAACATACAAGTACAATCTTACATATACACTGAACTTAATACAAAAATAAGGCCGACATAGTCACTTAACCTAGTGTACTGGCATACTGTTTGATTAATTGACAATTTTATGTATATTGTTATTACACGAGACATCTTATAATAACGTAGCCACTTATTATAACACAACTTAATATGCATATATAACCTTTGCTACATTACAAAAACAAGGTATTGTAAACCAGCAGTTGTCTGAACCAAGACTGGCATATACGTGAGAGGTACACAGTATCTGAAGACAGGACATTAGAGCTGTTTTGGACCCTAGTCAGGGCCATTTCTAGCCATTAGGGGACCCTAAGCAGTATACTCATTTGAGGCCCCACCCCTCCATCCACCAACCCACGCCTTACTACACCACCTAAGCACACACATACAAAAAATGGCTGTGTTAATAAAAAACAATTGTGAAACAATTTTAATGAAACATGTCCAAAACAACAGATATGTACTTTCAGAAGACAAACAGAAAAAATACTCATGAAATTCCTGAAAATTAGCTTATACATTATTTAAAATAAATGAAAGAGAACTCTGTATAAAAAAATAATGCAGTTATCAACTACCAAACAATTACTAACTCTACGATAGCTAACAGTTATACAGAACAGTTTGTATCTTCAAAATTTTTGCCTCCTAGATTTTTCTCTGGTCGAAATCATCAATAACATCATCATATGAAATCTCCCTGCCAACGTCCTGGTTGATGTTTATGATGCCAAGGCCACTGAGGCGATCCTGCCCCATTGATGATCTGAGGTAGTTCTTGATTAGCTTCATCTTAGAGAAGCTCCTCTCGGCTGACGCTACTGTCACAGGGAGAGTGCAGACAATTCTTAGTGCAACCCAGAGATTGGGGTATAGTTCCTCCAGTTGCTTCTGATGAATGAAGGAGAGAAGCTCCAATGCAGTCGTGTGTGAAGGTAAAGTCGGCAAGTTCTTAATTTCGAGGGCCAGTTCTCTTCCATCAATGCCAGTCAGCTCCAGAGCTCAGTATCTTAGAGAGCTTTTCACACTTGCAGGACAAGTCTTCCTTGTTCATTGTGGTGAAGTTTAGAACCCCAAATATGTCCCTCACATCATCTAATGTTTTGAATCTCTCATTTATTGACCCGATGGCACAATCCACCACCACATTGAAAAATTTGACTTCCAGCCTCTTTAAGGCTTCTGTAAATGGTTCGTAAGCAAAGTATATCATAAGAATATACAAGTGGCACACATCACCTGTGCTACTGGAAAGCTTCTCTATTTTCTTCTTTTTCCGTTTTTCAGCTCCTGATGGATAATTAATGTTTCATTTTCCAAGATGCACGAAGTCACATCTAGTTAACCACAACTAATCTGCTAAATAATAATAATCATGATAATAATGATGATGATAATAATAATAGTTATAATTGCAACGTTAATCAAATACATTCAAATAATCAGACCATTTATGTTTTAACCAACAAAATTCACATTATCTGAAAAAGATGAGAAAAGAATTAATAAACTTGAAAACATAACAAAAATAATCCTAGGTTTTAAAGTGTTACAAAATCTCTTAATAATTAGTAAATTAGTGAAATAATGTTTTACAATACTAGAAAAATTAAGCATTTAGGAAATTATAAGCATATAGTAAGAATAAAGTTAAATAATATAGAAATAAGATCTCGCAATAGTTATTTACACAACGACGAAAACGTTTCGTTTGTCTCCGTTTTATGACATTTGTCTCATACAAAATCTTTAATTATTATAATACGACTAATAATAATAATAATAATAATATTAATATTAATAATAACATCAGCTATATTCCTATTCTTGCCCACTGAGCTATGACCTGGGCGCCTGTCTAAGGGCCCCCAAGTAGCAGCGGGGTCCTACGCGGCCGTTTACTCTGCTTATGCCAGGAAACGGCCTTGACCTAAATAATGAAATTATATATATTCAGTTCAGTGTATACGTAAGATGTATTTTTATGTTAGGTTAAGTGGCTATGGATTGTGAATGATCCGCAATAAAGGTGTTTTGGGTTAATATTCGTTTTAATGCTTTGTTCGTTTTCGATAGAAGGAGACATTCTATGACAATTTAACATATAATTTGTTTAAGTAGAAAACTGTTTTTTCAGCAGTGACATTTTAGGCCAATAATGTCTGAAGCTGGACCAGGGTTTTGTTTACATCTGACGTAGGCAAACTCAAGTTACGTGTTCTTTTGGTCCACAAATTTGACTTGTTTAATCATACAAACAACAAACAAACAAAGCATCTTTATTGTGGGTCATTCACAATCCATACTCCAATGTTTAATCAAATAAGGGATCAATAAATAAATCGGTAATGGTTCAGAGTGCGTCACTTTTGAAGCTAAGCTCTTAGTTTCAGACCAGACTTCAGAATCTGCCTGAATTTAATTATTGAATGTTTTACCAACAGTGACCATGAAGGCCAATAATTACCAAGTTTAGTATGTATATGGGTACTTACGGGTACTCATTTATTATCAGGACTACCAAACTGTTTATTATGTATTTTTGCTCATCATTTTTGTTTAAACTAACGAAAATATCGCAACTTAACCTAACCAATCATCAAGGGTGTACAGTTGACCTAACTGGGCATTCACTGAACCTAACCATGCATTCAACCTAACTGGGAATTTTCATACAAGATGAAGGAACTGAATGATGTTGGTTTTAAACATTTCAAGGTCAATCATAAGTACAACTTCATTGACCCTGACACGGGAGTGCACACACAACACATTGAGAGGATTTGGGGGTCAGCGAAATGGAGGAATAAGAAGCACCGTGGGACTGTCCACCCTCACTTGGAGTCCTATCTAGTGGAGTTTATTTGGTGTCAAAATCTTGGTTAGGTCAACTGAATGCCCAGTTAGGTCAAATGTACCCCCTTCATGATTGCTTAGGTTAAGTTATGATATTTTTGTTAGTTTAAACAAAAATGATGTTTGGTAGTTCAAATAATACGTAAGTACCCATATATATTATCATGGGGTTGGGTGAAGCCCCCCCAGTTAGCACACGCAATCAGAGAACATACGGGTTATGTTTTATATATACAGTATTCCCTCGAATATCGCGGGGGTTATGTTCCAGAACCCCCCGCGATAGGTGAAAATCCGCGAAGTAGAAATGATATGTTTATTACGTATTTTACGCCTTTATAAACCCTCCCCGCACTCTTATAAACCTTTCCCACGCTCTTATAAACACTTTCTACACTCGGAGTATGAAAGAGACTAACAGTATTTTAAAAAGAAAACATTTGTATATACAGTATTTTTTAATAATTTTACCAACATTAAAATTTCGTATGGGTACTCACCAGCGAAGATACTAAAACTTGAATGATGACGATGACGATGAATTAGCTGTGCAGTACTGAACGATGAAGGTGATGACGATGATGAGATGAATGTACTGCACAGCAAAGAAGAGCATTACATCTCTTCTAAATGAATAACACGTGGAAGCAAACTGAGCAAGGCGAGATGCTGAATGCTTCGGTAGGCTGCAGATCGAGATGCGACGAACGCTAAGCCAATCAGCGCCCAGGATACTGAACAGCGTGCTCTGATTGGTCGCGTCTCATCCATCGGCCAATGGTGTGCCGTGTACGGTATCATATAGGCAAAGTAGCTCAAGCAGCACAAGCTTCGCTGGTTTTCCTATCTCGCGGTTCTTTGTCAACTCAATTAGAGTACGTATTTTATTTCAGCTAGAAAAAACCGCGATGTACCGAGTCCGCGAAATGTGAACCGCGATATGGCGAGGGACTACTGTATATATATTCCTAGCCCATTTGGTTTTTGTTAATATTGAAAATATATTTTTTGGTAATTATTCGTTTTTACTCCCAGTCTGTTTTTATGTTGAGAACAAACTTTTCTGGTCAATTTTGAGAGGTTTTGCACGAATCTGCCATCCATTTCCTGTCGAAATACGTAGTTTTCAAGATATCATCATCTCAAAAACTACGTATTTACACAGGAAACGGATGGCAGTTTCGTACAAAACACCTCAAAATTAACCAGAAAAGTTTGTTCTCATCATTTTCATTTAAACTAATGAAAATATTGCAACTTAACCAATCATCAAGGGGGTACAGTTGACCTAACCGGGCCTTCAGTTGACCTAACCGGGCCTTCAGTTGACCTAACTGGGCCTTCAGTTGACCTAACCGGGCCTTCAGTTGACCTAACTGGGCCTTCAGTTGACCTAACTGGTTAATATTGGTTATTTCACCTAAATACCTTCTGATCTTTTCGTATTAGGCACTCTCTGTCACATTTTGGGCAAGTTAAGGATCATATGTAGAATTCGGACCCCAGGTAACCCTAATGGAGAATACAGACCCCAACTTTCCCCTAATGTAGAATCCAGACCCCAACTTTTCCCTAATGTAGAATCCAGACCCCAACTTTCCCCTAATGTAGAATCCAGACCCCAACTTTCCCCTAATGTAGAATCCAGACCCCAACTTTCCCCTAATGTAGAATCCAGACCCCAACTTTCCCCTAATGTAGAATCCAGATCCCAACTTTCCCCTAATGTAGAATCCAGACCCCAACTTTCCCCTAATGTATAGATTATAGAAGTCAGACCCCAAATGAATCGTATAACGACATCAATAAACAATTTAAAGGTTCATAGAAAATTTTATTATTATTATCACAAATAAAAATCATTAAAATCACACAATTGTAAAATCTTATATCAAATGTAGAATTCGGACCCCAGCCTTCTTTAGTTAGCTTTATAAGGCTAACTAACGAAAATATCACAACCTAACTTAACCAATCATTAGGTTAACTGTACGCCCTTGATGATTGGTTAGGTTAGGTCATGATATTTTCGTTAGTTAGCCTTATAAAGCTAACTAAAGAAGGCTGGGGTCCGAATTCTACATTTGATCCAATCTTATTAAGTGAAAGTGACTCGAATAGTTAAAGCATAGCTTAAACATGGCCTCGGATGTTAAGGCAAATGTAGAAACTCAAATAGTTAAAGAGTAGCTTAAACAAGCCAAATGGAGAATACAGACCCCAACCTTCCGCTAATGTAGAATTCGGACCCCAACCTTGGTAGGGGTCCGAATTCTACATATGATCCCAAGTTAAGGATGAGAGAATAACACCGTAATTGATAAAAACATCTAATTCTTTGTCTTCATCTAGGGCACATGACGAATCAAGTTCTCAAAGTCAAAATCACATGAATGGTATGCCATAATTCTATCACAAACACCACTAAACTGAATCCAATTAGAAAAAAAAAATAGCTAGAACAAAACCCAACCAACTAATTAAGTCACAGAGTATAGCCCAATCAGGAAAAATATTTCATGAAAAAAAGTATATTATAGCCAAAATAGGAAATATATTTTATTGCACAGACCTATATATCCATTATTATTAAGTTCCTGAACAAAAAAATACTGTCATTGTAAAGTATCTGAACTGCTTTACAGGTATATCTGACTAAAAATATTAAGTTTGAATGGGCATTAAAACTAATATTATCCCATTTTTCTAGTGTATTTTGGTATGTTTGGTTCATATCCAAAACATAGGAAAACTTGGTTAAGATTCAGTAGAACACATCTACTAAACTCTATATTGATATTTATACAGTGAGATAGAGCAAAAGAAAACAAGATAAATATTTGATTTTACTCCCAGTCTGGTTGGTAATTATGTCACAAATGACATGGCCTGAAGTTGAAATCAAATATATATTTTTCTAGTGTATTTTGGTGTGCTCTGTTCAAATATAACCTTCATTTCTTGTGCAAATAAACAGAAATACGTGTTTGGGCCATGTAATGACAACTGTATTTCTGTTCATTTGCACAAGAAATGAAGTTCATATTCGAACAAAGCACACCAAAATACACTTGAAAAATATATTTTTTACTACATTTTATACAATAAAGCATAACCTAACATATTCATGTTACGAGATCTTGTAAATGATGCATTACCACAGGAAATGTGCAAAACACCTCAAAATTAACCAGAAAAGTTTGCTCTCATTTTCATTTAACCCCTTAACGGGCCAACCTGGAAATATCCGGAAATGTATTGTGTGTTTTTTCAGAACATCACGTTTTAACATGTGAAAAAAAAAAATTTTTTTGGCCATCCAATTTTGGTGGAATTGGATATATTTGTGTATCGTATGGTATTTTTGTGCATGTACGTAAATATCCGGGACATCTTACGCCTGGCAGCGCCATTCACCGTACAAAACTGGATAACACCTACGTAGTTATTTAGTTCAGAAGAGGGAGTTCAAAGAGGGAAAGTTATGGCAATGACATGGAAAGACAAAGAGGATGTATGTTTGTTATCTACTTGTCATAATCCATCTCAACAAGTTGTCACAACTAGAGGAGGGCCAAAGAAGAGACCAAAAGTAGTTTGCGACTACAACTTTACAATGGGAGGAGTTGAAATAGTGGATCAACATTTGGCTGACTATCCTTTGCCCAGGAAACGTGGCAAGAAATATTATAAGAAGGTTTTCTTTCATCTAATGGATCTTGCTCTTTGGAACTCTTACCAACTGTATAAAGCAACTGCCAACGAACCAGCAGCCACTAAGAAACACCTAAAATACAGGATGGAAATTGTAAATGACATCATTGAAAAGTACCGTCCAGAAATTCCTGCCACAAGACCTGGAAGACCCTCAACTTCCCCTCACCCAATTCGCTTTGCACCGGGCTATTTCCCAATGGAAATACCTCCAACTGAAAAGAAGAGAAATCCTTCAAGACAGTACTGTGTGTGTTCCAAGAAGCATGATAGAAATGGGAAAAAAAATTCGCAAGGAGAGTCGATATATGTGTGAAGTATGCAAAGTCTCCCTATGTATAACTCCATGCTTCAAATCTTACCATACAAAATAACTAAAGTAAAGTAAATTTCCATTTTTTGCTGTCTTATATATTCATTTTTTCAATCTAAAGCAGTATATTATTGAAAATAATTTTTAAATATTGATTTTGATAACTTTTTTCAATGCACGTGTTAACATGGCTCAGTCCAGAGGGGCAAATAAAGGTGTTTTTTTTTTTGTCAAAAAATTTTAAAAAAGTAAAAAAACTTAGATTTTTATTATTCCGATATTGCATACTCTTAATTAAAAAAATAAAAAATATGCCCCAGAATGAAATGCTTAGTGAAAAAAAATTGATCCATTAAGGGGTTAAACTAATGAAAATATCACAACTTAACATAACCAATCATCAAGGGTGTACAGTTGACCTAACTGGGCATTCAATTGACCTAACTGGGCATTCAGTTGACCTAACTGGGCATTCAGTTGACCTAACTGGGCATTCAGTTGACCTAACTGGGCATTCAGTTGACCTAACTGGGCATTCAGTTGACCTAACAGGTTAATATTGGTTGCTTTACCTAAATATCTTGTGATCTTTTTGTATTAGGCACTCACTGTTACATTTTGGGCAAGTTAAGGATGAGAGAATACCGTAACACCATAATTGATGATAACATCCAATGCTTTGTCTTCATCTAGGACTGACACATCATACTGCTAGCACAAAACTAACAAAATTTAGTCGCGAAAAAATAGCCAGAACAGAAAACAACAAACTAATTAAGTTGTAGAGTAGCGAAAAAACAGCCTAATCAGGAAAAATATTTTAGGAAAAAAAGTATATTATAGCTAAAACAGAAAATATATTTTATTAAAAAAGTACATTTGAACAAATTTGCATAAGATATGTATTTTTTTAGTAAGTTTTTAACCCTTAACCGCCTAAATTTTTATTTAGCTCTGAAAAAAATTAAATTGTTGAAAATTGTGATCTAACAGGAGTCAATAAGACATGTATGTATTTACATTAATTTATTTTTGTTTTTTTAATGAATTAATGAAGGTGGATTATTTTGGGCACCTAGGCACATGAGACAAATTTAATGTGAAAATCTACGGAGAATAAAACACAAAATCTGGAACAATTTTTACTGATATTAAAATATAAAACTAATACAAAACATTTTTATGGATAATGAACAGCTAAGACTTATTTTTATTACTATTCAAACATTTTTCTGCAAATATAATAATGAAATTTGAATATTACTTTACAATTTTTTTGTATGAAAGTCTGCAAAACAATTCTTTTTTTGTGTAATACACAAATATACATTACATTTCTGGCAGTGTGTCATAACTCTGCTTTTGCAACCAATCATCTTACACACGTGTCTAACTGAACCAACATTAGGTAAATGGCCAAGATTGTCAAATCTTATATCATTTTCAGGTATAGGTAAACCTTGGTTAACAGTTTTTCTTTTCGGTTCTTCTGTGGCTTCTATAGATGGTCTCCCCCTTTTACATTTTTTAGTTACTTTACCAGAAAATATCAAAGATTTAGCTGCCATAGCCTTGAATTGTGCCAAAATATTTTGGTTTTTACGGGGAACACTCATATCATCACATGATTGCCTGTACAGTAGCCAAGCATTGACCAGTGCCATGTCAAACAGGTGCCAAACAATCCTATGATAATACTTTTTAGACTTAAAAGAAAACCTATACAAGGATACCAATTGGTCATGCAGGTCTACACCACCCATTGCTTTGTTATACTCATGTACAATACTGGGGCAAATAATGGATATCTTTCCCTTTTGGTGATGGTCAAACCTCTCTTTCTGAACAACAGGCTCTGCTGTTGCAAAGGTTGACAAAGTTGTAACAGCTCTACTATCAAACCATTTTACTGCTGTTACTCTTATTCCATCTACATTTGCATCCCACTCTTCAAATGTACCTCTACCCTTAGCCTTCATTTCTTTATCCTGGGTGAATGATAGACCAGGTAGCCTTCTTGATTGAACAGTGCCACAAGACCAATAAATTTCATAAAGAATTGAAAAGGACTAACCAAGCAATCTTCAGGATTTTCCGATACCAAGATATTATCCTGAAAATCTGGATGTTGTGGAATAGGATCCCGTGCTTCAATCTTTTCCCAAATGGGATTTCTCTTTTGAAGAGTTTTCTTCCGACCATTTACATGTGATGAAGGCAAGGGTGAACTGTAATCAACACATAAAACAACAGTGCTAGAAGATGAAAGGTCCTGTTCCTGTTCTGATTCTGAACTCGACTGTTGTGACTGTCCTCTTTCTTCCAAAATGTTTGTTTCTTCGTCTCCTGATCCATTCTCTTCGTCGCTTGTTTCAGCAATTGCAAGAAATAGGAGGACTTTGCCATGCCTAGCTGCTCATTTTTGAGCACTATACTCTAATGACATCTAATATTTATGCTAATATATTTTTTAAATAAAAGCAATCTTATTTACAATCCAGGATATATGTTTTTGCCCTAAAAATTATTAGAATATTGTATCTTACCTGTAAATGATTCAATTCTTCAAAATATTTTTGGTTTTGAACTAACATTTCCCTCAAGACAAACGTCGTTTGAAAAGGCCATGAAATAAAAAAAAAACCGAGATATTGCCGAAAGAGGTATCTGGCATCTACAGTTAGGTGTTCAAGAAAGGCCACCTCGGCGTAGCAGACAATATTACAATAATTATTCAATATATTTCGATTATTTTGAAGGTGTCCAAATATGGGCACCATGGCGGTTAAGGGTTAATGGCAATTCAATATATAGTACTTGTTCAACTGCTTGTAACTGGGAGTAAAATCGAATATTAACTGAAAATAAGAATACTTTATACTAATTTTGGTGGAAATTCCTATTTATCGAGATATTTATTTTTGAAATTAATAAATTTTGGCACCATTATTCACTAGTCAAACTATCTCATCCTGTGACGTATGTAGTCATGTTGTTATCATTAGACAATCAGTGGCTGCCTCATTGTCACATGATACTAGGCCTAGGTTAGGTTAGGGGTACTACTTACCATTCTGGGTCCCGAATTCATTATGGGGTACCTATGCCCAGTTAGGTTAATTGAATGCCCATTAGGTCAACTGTATGCCCTTGACAATTGGTTAGGTTAAGTTATGTTAGTTTCATTAGTTTTAACGAAAATATCACAACCTAACATTGTCAAGGTCATACAGTTGACCTAACCGGACATTCATTTAACTTTTGTGGTATCCAATGCCATAAGTGATTATACTCAGAAAGTTAAGGTTGGGTCATTGTCGGGACCTGGAAAGGAAGTAGTACCGGGTTAGATTAGGTTAGGTTACTTTTGCCATGAATATTACTGATGAAAATAGGTTTTTCTGGTGTATTTCATGCTATTTCAATTGATTTCGGCCTTTTTAGCCCACAACTTCCCTCTTCTTCAAAGCCTGGGGGGTAGTCATCTCCATAACAGTGCATTTGTGGCAAAAATGAGTCATATTCAATAGAAACAGCATGAAATACACCAGAAAAAACTATTTTCATCACTAGTTCTGGTGGATATGGTCTACCGAATCTTTACCAAAAACTTTAGTGTTTCATATCTTTGTTTTGGTTCATTTGCGCGAGATATGAAGGTCATATTTGAATAGAACACACCAAAACATTAGAAAAATGTATTTTGGATATTAATTTCAGTGTTGGTGAAACATTTAATAATTACCATGCCAAGACTTTTTTTTTTCTATAAAACTTTCTGCTTGATGGGTCAGACGAGTTGTAGCTGAAATTACTGGTCCACATTACATAGGACAAAAATTTCCACTGAAGTCCTCAAAACTTTTGCAATTTGGAAAGCAAAAATTTTGAAAATGAGTGTCACGTGAGAACTTCACAGATTCTGAAGTCTGGGTTTCAGATCTGGTGGTCACTTTCTAGAATCAGGGACAGTGAAACCATGGCATCCCCAAAATGTGTGGAAGCGGGAAACCCCCATAAAAATGCTTTAGTTTTGCAAATTTCACAAAGTTTGGCATTAAAATATTGGTAAATCTTAAGGAAATGTCATCACCTGCAATAACTTGCTTATAATATATTTGCACAAAAAATGGTACTCTTGAAAAAGTGTTATATTGTTATGTAGACTCAGGCAGTGGTATTCCAACTTTTTCATTGGTGTACCCCTTGAAACATTATAAATGAATCTCATACCCGCTTTCTATTTCAAAGGCCTGTACAAAACATATCTTGGTTGACCTTGGTTTTGCTTCTGCCTGAATTGTTTATTCTGATGAAGGTCAAGCTTGTCACTACACCTTGGACCTACAGTTTAATGTGGAATCTGAACCATGCCCCACCAGCAACCCAGCATCTTAACCACTAGGCTACCCAGGATACCCATTTATCTACCAACCAATTTCTTTATGTGGAAGAATGAACAGCTGGGTTTTGCTGCATGCCACCTGCCATCACCGGGTCTCAATCCTGGGGCTGATGGACTTGTAGTCAGCAGCGCTAACCATTACAATACCAAGTTGCATACAAATACGAAAATCACACCACCACAGTGCATACAAATACAAAAATCACACCACCAAAATGCATACAAATACAAAAATCACACCTTTTTTGTACATAGACAATTATTGTTACATACTCCATCTCAAATCTGTGCAAAATACAAAAGTATATCATAAATTTTATAGTTTAGTTACTACATACCGGTACCGTAAACTGGTCAATGCAATGTGTGAGACCATTTTTCTATGCATGGACGAATGTTGGTGAGTGCAAGGATGAGTTAAAATACAAATACAGAGATCAAATCAGTTAATTATCTAAAATATTACTGAATGAGTCTGAGGTTATTATTGAATGTTTCACCAACAGTTTCATAACTTTGTTTCAGTTCATTTGCACAAGATATGAAGGTCATATTTGAACAGAACACACCAAAATACATTATAAAAATGTATTTTGGATATTAATTTGTGTTGGTGAAACATTCAGTAATTACCGGTACCCCTCCTGGTTAGCACACACAATTGGAGAACACACAGGTTAAGGTTAGTTTAGGTTAGCAATTGGAGAACACACAGGTTAGGTTAGGTTATAACTACTTACTTATGTGTAACTACTTATGTTGTTTCGTGCGTTGGTCTCTCTTTACACGGAGGTCAAGCTGGTGGCCCCGCCTCTAGGTCTGGTCCAATTGTCCGGACCTGCAGCTGAATGTGGTTTCATTTGTCCTATAGCTCTCACTACATCTTCTGGTGTAAAATCAAAGTCTGTTATGTACTCTCCTTGCAATTCCTCTTCAAAGAATGCATTTATGTCAGGTATCGCTTTGTCACTTTTTGGGGTACTGAAAACTGATTCATATTGAGCTCTCAATGTATCAGATATTTCTTTTGGATTGTCGGTTAGTTCATTATTTCCCGTCCTTAAGGGCCCAATAGCGGCGCACATTTTTGTCTTCCTTTTTGCATAGCTATAGAAGTATTTTGGATTTTCCTTTATTGTGTCTACCGCCTTTTCCTCTTCCCTCTCTGTATGGTCCTTAATCAGGGCTTGTATTTCCCTATCGATACCCTCCAGTCTTTCTTTTATTGCTTTCCTGTCATTATCTCTGCAGTTACCTAACTTCGCCTCCACTCTCTTTCTTTTGCGGAATAGTCTTCTCTTTTGCCTCTCTAGCCAGCTCCTCTTTCCTTTTGGCTATGATTTCAGAGCATATTTTTCTAAAATTCTCAGCGTTTTTTCCTCCAAGGTTGTTAGCATTTCTTCAGTTGTTTTATTCTCAAAAATTGTTCTCCATTCTATTTGGGCCATATATATATATATATATAATTTGCGCAAGATATGAAGGTCATATTTGAACAGAACATACCAAAATACATTAGAAAAATGTATTTTGGATATTAATTTCAGTGTTGGTGAAACATTCACTGATTACCAAGTCTGAATCAAAAAAGCTACAAACACTTCAAATTGCATCAGCCAATCAGAATCTTTTCCCGCCTTCACACATCTCTATATACAGGTTTACAGGGTTTATAGTCTGAATGAGATATTTTTCTAAATATATCTGTGTTCCATTTATTAGTAATACCATACCAATAATAAAAAAAGAAATATTGCAGATAAATTTATAAAAATGAAGTAGGCCTATTGAAATAATTTTTTTGGATGCAAAAACTTTGGTTGTTAATTAAATTGATTTTGAGATGTGGTGCTACATACCTTGAGGAAATAACATGTACCCCCAGGAAGGAGCATGCGTACACCCATTTGAATATAACTGATGTAGAGTACAGCCATATAGTTATTTTTTTCAAAAATCAGGTGATGGACATGTTAAGATTATCCAAATTATTAGCTACTACAATCTTTGGTAGAATCACAGTTTAGTGTCATAAATTTTTTTTTGCCATTCCAAATTATTCAACCAACCAAAAATAAATGGTACTCCAACACTTTCATATTACTTGTTAGGTTAAGTCATGATATTTTCATTAAAACTAACAAAAATATCATTATATCATGACTTAACCTAACCAATCATCAAGGGTGTACACTCGTACAGTTGACCTAACCAGGCATTCAATTAACTTAATTAACATAAACAAGTAATTTGAAAGTGTTGGAGTGCCATTTATTTTTGGTTGGTTGAATAATTTGGAATGCCAAAATAGGATATCAGCAAAAAAAATTTTTTACAATGCTAAACTGTGATTCTACCCAATCTTTTAATAATTATTAAAAAACTTGAACCTACCCTAATAACATAAAATAATAATGTATTTGCACAAAAAACAGTATTCTTGAAAAAAGGTGTAATATTGTCATGTAGATTATGGCCATATAATTTTTTTTTTTTTAATTCAGGTGATTACATCTTAAGATTAACCAAAATATTTTTAATGCTTGTTCAAATATTAGATTCAAATTTAGAAGCTTTTTCTTCAAAACTTATGGAGTTTTAGAACATTTGAGGGAACTACAAAGTTCATAAAAAATCAAGATAAGTTATGGTAGGCAGTAGTTATTTGAAAAGTTTAAATTTGGGAACATATGAATGGTTGGGTTTAAGTGATTTTGAAATGCAGTTGGTTGAGTTGCAGTCAAGCTTGATATGGAAGCAAAAATTTGTTGATTTAAGATTATAGGCCAGTTGGAAATGTCTGTTTTCTTATCTCATTGTATCAGTTGCTTAGAGACACTAGCACCAGACCTCCAACTGATTGAATGAGAGAGAGTATTAGGAGTAACAAACATTAGTATAGAAAATGAAGATCTGGATATCACTACCAGAGACATTTGCTATACATACTAAAAAAAATTATTAAGGGCTATGATATATTATAAATTTTTTCTTCAACTTATTCTTGTGAAGCTTTATTCTCTACTATCTATGAATTATATAAAATCAGACAGCCAGACCAGACTGACTGACACACTGCATTTTTTTAAAATGGTCATATTAATGTGCCTTCTGCTACTGTAATGTTGCTGCATTTATAAGTGAAATTAATAAATTTTGGTACTTAGCACATGATTATAAAGGTTTTGTCATCCCTGTAATCTAAATTAATGGTATTTTTTAGATGAGGTATTTGCATAATTTTTGTAGTTTTCTATTGGATGTGGTTACTTATTCTTTTTAGAATATGTAGCTATATCACTTTTGCCAAACTTTTTATGTTGTTGTAGCCCTAGGTTGGTCTTGAACAAAAATTTGCTCTCACTCATTTTAGTAGCTGCTTTGTTTATGACAAAGTTGAAACCACACCCATTTCATTGATGTTAGATGACAGAGTAAAGCAGAAGGAATATTATGCCCTTGAGTATACATTGGGTTAGGTGGTAGTAAAAGATTGGTTGGCAATTTTGCATATCATTAACTTTAGACCAATCAGGGTTCACCTCAATTTTCACAGTCCAAACCATGCCACATGGTTTGGAGTGCTAAAAATAAGGTGGCAACTAAACTGAATATTTGCCTAAAAGTCTTCATTCTAGTGACTTGAAACTTAGCTTATTTGAGAAGTATCATTCTGTTTTCTGTTCCAGAGAAATTATAAAGTCTTAGTCAAATTGGGCAGATTCTCCAATAAAACTTAATAGTCCGGTAGCACAGACCCTGATTTTACTGGAACCCTGCATTGTTTGTTATAAAGCAAATTTTTACATATTTTGAAAGCTTATACCACCCCATTCAAGAATCCATCAGGTGTACACCTGACCCCTGCTTGGCTTTTTCAATATGGCTGGTGAAACTGAAAAATCCCATATCCTGGTCAATACTTGATGGATTTTGATGATCTTGGTGTCATTTCTAGGGGTTTTTAGGATGATGAGTCGATCTGGAGGGGTTGCAGATACTTTGGGAGTCATTTTGACCCACATTCGTCAATACTCAAGGTCATTGGAGGTCAAATGCCCCTGAAATAAGGAATATCCCATATCCTGGGCAGTTGTGGAGATATTTTGGTGATCTTACTGTCATTTTTATGGTTTTGGGCGAGACTGAGTAGTTCTATAGGGTTTAAAATGAAATCAGGGATTATTTTCCCCATGGTAAGGTGAATTCCAATATGTCTAATTATTCCTCTTATTTTTTTCAGGTTGTTGAGATTATTGCTGATGGTGCTGCCCACCTGGTGGTTTGATGACATCTTGGTTGTGCTGATTCCAAAATTGTTTTTTGACTGCTGAATATGAAGAATATACCAGGTGAGCATTGTTTAGTTTTCATTTGCTGAGGATAAATTATTTCAATGCGATTTGTACTCTGAAGAATGGGTAAACAAAATTCTTATTTTTCAGGTTCTACAAAAGCTGCAGACGAATGTTTCTTCAAGGATTTCCTGCATAGCTGTCCTGGAGGTCTTCTAGAAAGGTCTTTCAAATTGTGGGAGGATTCAAAAAATCATAGAGAGCAGCGACATCAGAGGGGAACATGGGGTTGACCAACAGTTGTTATCATGGATGTGTCAGCTGTTTTGTGGACATTTGACTGGCCTGCTAGTGGCACAGTTGCTACATTTATCCAAACCTTCAAAGTATGGCTACCGAAACATCTTTCTCATGCATCTGTAGTACTAGCTTTTGATCGCTACTATGATTTCTTTCCGAAATCAAGCACTCGGGCAATGAGAAGCAAGAGCAGCAGAGTTCACAAGCTGGATTTCAACACCCCATTGCCTACAAGAGACGCTGTTCTCATGTGCACCACGAACAAGGAGCAACTAAACAGGCTGCTCTGTGAGCAAATCCTTGCTGACAGTGAGTATCTCTCAACTGTAACCCAAGACCATGAGCTAGTGCTTGCAGGATGGCAGACCATACCGACTTCCATTGTATGAGGCAGGAGTCGAGCAGCATTGGAGCTCTCAGCATCTCATGAAGAGGCTGACGTGATAATAACACAACACGCTATCGCACAAGCTGAGAAAGATTCTGATGCCCACATCTCCAGTGTTTGCCATGCTGACTCACTTCTATGAATTTAAGAAACTAGGATGTCCCATGATTATGGAGTCTCCAGTGTGTGGCAGAAAATCAGTGGACATCCGAGCAACTGTAACCCAACACAAAGACATCATCCCACAAACCCTCAAACTACACACTTTGAGTGCTTGTGACACAGTTGCAGCAATACATTGCATCAGCAAAGCCACTGCCATTAACACAGCCAAGAAGGGTCAGAAGCTAGACAAGCTGGGGTCCCTTTATGCATGCTTTGACCATATTGAGAAAGAGGCAACAGCATTCATTGTTGCATGCTATGGGGATAAGAAATCCTCATCTCTTACTGAGTGTCATCAGCGAGTATGGGCTCAGAAGACAGGGAAGTTGGGAACTGCTGCACCCAAACCATGTTCTCTACCACCAACAACTGAAGCTCTCCATCAAAATGTGCTCAGAGCCCACTACACTGGCGAATTGGCTTGATGCACTAAAGTGTGACCCACCACCATTTGATCCTGTGCATTATGGGTGGGAGAGAGACAAAACAAACAGAGTTCTCATCCCAAAAACAGTTGGTGAAGGAGTGTGCTTAGCACCAGATGAAGTTCTGAAGCTAATCAGATGTGGGTGTGAATCACAGTCAGCATGCAGGGGGAGTCACTGCAGCTGCATGGGACGTGGAATCCCTTGCACAATGTTCTGTGCATGTGGCAGCGGCTTGGATTGCAACAATCCATTGACCCAAAACACAAATGAAGAGCAGACTGATGATCTTGACACAACCATGTCTTTTGATATTTGCCCCCAATAAATGGGTACCTAATGTGAATAACTGCATCAAAGTTGTCAATGCCAATCCCCCAGCTAGGTGTGAGCTTTGTTTTGCTTACGAGGTCATATCTTGTAGCTTTGCAACCTTCCATAGAATGCATGTGCCCTGCACTTCAGCATAAATTGTGGTTTATATCCGAATATCCATATCCATATAATGTGGGTTATGTCATTTAAGCATTATGATCTGGTTTTATCTGCAGAAAAGATGTTAAGTGCTCAGCAGTTAGCTAGATTGTAGAAATTGTCACTGAAATAAAGCAAATACAGTGATGTCAACTTTGGCATTATCATATTTCAAGGCCAAACTTTTACCTCAAATGACCTTGACTTGACCCATGGAGTTGCAAAATGATATCCTATTGTTATCATGTGCCTATAGAACTCAGTCTCACCAAAAACCATAAAAATGACAGTAAGATCACCAAAATATCTCAATGACTGCTAGGGATATGGGGTAGTCCTTATTTTGGGGGGCATTTGACCTCCAATGACCTTGAGTATTGACGAATGTGGATCAAAACGACTCCCAAAGTATCTGCAACCCCTCCAGATCGACTCATCATCCTAAAATCCCCTAGAAATGACACCAAGATCATCAAAATCCATCAAGTATTGAGCAGGATATTGGATTTTTCAGTTTCGCTGGTGATCTTGGAAAATGGCAGCCATATTGAAAAAGCCAAGCGGGGGTCAGGTGTACACCCGATGGATTCTTGAATGGGGTGGTATAAGCTTTCAAAATATGTCAAGATTTGCTTTATAACAAGCAATGCAGGGTTCCCACCCCGTGCAACTGGATTATAAAACTCTGGTCAGAAGTTTGGTTTCCAGAAAGGACCTTGCCAGATCAGTATCGTGAATTATATTGCTACAGATAAAACATCTCTTGTTAGTTTTTGAATATGAGGAAAGGCCTTTAGGCAGTGTATTATTTTGTTCCCAACCAGATAATAAATTTGGGGTCCTTTACTGGATTGCATTTGTCTGTTCATCATACTTTCATGTTAGGCATAACTAAATAACTTTGATAGGCCCCAGTGGCTTCATGCCTTCCAAATGAAATGTAATGTAACTGTTGAATTGCTTAACATAAGTTGATCAAACTTCACACACACATGGATCATCACAAGATGAAGTGTCATGAACAAGAATTAGGTCCCTGCATCAAAGATCAAGGTCACAAATTAGAAGTCCATGCCATAACTTTTGAACCACTCAAATTAGCTGACTTGAAATTGACATTTCGCAATTGATTACAAAATATAGCTTTAGATCTCTTATGATTTGGATAATCTTGATAGACCCAAGTCGCTTCATGTTTTTCAAATGTAATGTAACATAGCTAATTGATTATACTAAATACACATAGCCCTCTGTATTATCACAAGATGATGCGTCACAAGCAAGAATCAGGTTCTTGCACCAAAGTTCAGGGTCATAAATATAGGAGGGGGACATCGATGTTACACCAACTTAGTTTTTGCTGGCTACATTTTAATTGAATTATTTTCATTTCAGGTATTAATTTTTTTCCTTACATAAGGTTTATGGTAACAAGCTTCCCATTGTAATAATGGCATCAGATCTTCTGTCACTGAAGTGGAATAATCACAACTCTGCCTTCTTTCATCTTTTGCTAAAACTCTGCTTGAAGGTAATATCCCAATTGCCTTTAATAAGAATTAAGAATAGCGTAGTGGCCATAATCAATTTAATTACTAGCTTCAGATTTTGATTAGACTTCAGTTGTCATACACTTTTTTCCATTATGTCTTGGCCAAGTATTATAAAGCGGGAAAAACTTGCATAAGTAGACCCTACACTTATAATTGGCCTTGACTGGCAGGAATATTAAAAAAAGTGCATAGCAATTGATACATTACCTTAGAAATAATTTTTATTTTTATTTAGGCCTTGGGCTGTATATCATCCACTAATGGTGTGTCTGGAGATAGTTCCATAAAATACTAAGTTTCTCACATCTTTCAATGTGAGGTAGCTATTTTCATTAATACATGTGCTAGTCTTCATATTTACTGTACATTTAATATACCTTCTGTAGTTCTTGTTTTTCTTTTTTTTTAGGAGGCTCACAGTGATACAACAATTGCTTGCCAGGGTAAATATTTTCCAGCTCACAAACTGGTGTTGTCCTCGTGTAGTAAATATTTTGAAGAAATTTTTGAACAGACTCAATGTAAGCATCCTTTCATCATCATAAATGACTTGGATCCCTTAGAATTTGAAGCTCTAATGAAATACATGTACAGAGGGGAGGTCAATGTCCCACAGAATAGGCTTCCTGCATTAATTAAAGCGGCTGAAGCGCTTAATATTAAAGGTCTAGCCATTCCTGATGAAATGCCAACCTCTACCCCTGATAATGACTGTAATGAGAAGAAGAGAAAGCTAAGTGAACATAGTCCCAATTCTAAGAGAAAAAGGAAGATGCAGAATGAAAGTCAAGAACAAAAACTCTCTCCAGCAGCACCAGATATTGCCTTTAATAATGTCTTGTATAAAACTTCAGAGCCAGCAGCCCTATCATGTTCAAATGAATGTATTAAAACAGAATTAGATCCACCAAAGGTAATTATGCAGTAAAACACATGACCCAAAATTCTAGTTAAATATATACTTTAGTAGTGTAATTTAGTGTGTTTTGTTTAAATCTGATCTTGATTTTCATTTTTGTGCAAAATTGCCAAAACCAAACCTCAGATGGTAAAATATGGTGGTCTTGAAAAACCTAATACAGTACTCTTGTTATTATCTTCAATGTATAACTTAATACATTCAGTATATGAGAGCTCACAAACTTTACAAACCACCATTAATGTCATTCTTTTAGTGTAAAGCTCGCTTCCTTTTATTAAGTTTGCGCAAGAAGTGAATGGCAGATTTGAATAAAACACTAAATTACACTAGAAAAGTATAGATTTGACTAGTATCGCAGGTCATGTATTTTACTGCATATTAACCCAACCAAATTCAAACTTCGCAAAAAAACTACTTTGGGTATACAGTAGACCCTCACATTAACGTACACTTTTGGGGGAGTGTGTGGTCACTAAAGTGAAGTACAGAAAACCCCCACTTTAACGTACTGGAGAACATTAAAGTGAAGTACAGACGACCCCCACTTTACCGAACTACGGGATGTTAAAGTGGGGTTTTCCATAACCAAAATACTTCAGTATGTACAGTTACACATGTATGTATAGCCCTCGAATCTCCACATTCAACATATAACATGAAAATACAACAGGAAACAACTGACCACAACCTCATCTGAGGGCTGCTTCCAATAATATTCCGGTGGCATCATCTTCACTTTAATGACTCAGAGTCCGCTAAAGTGAAGTTTGGTGATGCTAACAGACTTTTTTAGTGGAAATCTTCACTTTAATGACCTGTATTACGTCAAACTGAATGTTAACAACCAGACAGCGATTTAGTCCATCCAAGTGAAGTTTCTGCTAATGTGAAGGTTGTTAATGCAGGGGATTTCTGTATTTTCTGATGAACTTAGTTTTCATGAAGTTAACACACACATTATATATATATTTATATATATATATATGTGCGTGTGCGTGTGTGATGAATTTCACAATTAAACACATGAAATGAATTTAATTCCCTGATGAGGTATACTCCTGAATACATGAAAGGCCTTGGAATCATTTTTCTTTTTCCTTGTGGGTTTGCATCATATATGTGTGTGTGTGTGTGTGTATATATATATATATATATATATATATATATATATATATATATATATGTCATAGGCATATTGTAGGACTTCTGTATAGGGTCCAAGAAGTTTTAAGGTAGCTAGTAAAACAAATATTAAAAAATAAGGCTAATCAGGGTGAATTGTGTGTTCAGGTTAGGTGGTCATTCTAGGTTGATTAGTTATTTCCCACATGACTAACTTTCAGCCAATCAGGGGTCATGGGCATTACCAAAAAGAAAGTGGGTGGCCACGAAACTACATATTTACTAAAAATAAACATTACTGGTCTTAAGGTGATTTATTGTGTAAATAAGCATATATAGTTTTACCTAGGAATTATGCTGTTAAAAAACTTGATATAATGTATTTTTGTAAAAAAGTTCACCTAGAAACAAAATTTCTGAAAAGCATAAGAAATTACTAATTAGTGATGACTGGGTTTTGTTTATGAAATTTTAGTAGTAAAAGTATATATATCCAAAGAAAAGTGGGTATTACTAATTATATATTTTAGAAATTTTATTACTAAGTTGTTCCATATAGGCCTGCACATGGTACCATCAGTTATTATAGTCATTATATACTGTACCGCACTTTATAGCTCTGTAAAATCCCAACTTTGGTAACCAACTGCATGTGTATTTTAATGTTTACTTACATATTTACTTTTCATAAACTTTTCCAGCAAATTAACATCAAAGATGAACCAGAAGAAGAAAAAATCTACTTAGGAGAAAATGAGGTAAAGTTTAATGAGTCAAATAAGTCTGTGTTGGAGACAGAATCTTACTCTGCCACTGAACATTCTGAGCCACCATTTGCAGACCCGCTTCAAATTGATTTGCAAGAACAAAGCCTGCTTCCATCCCTTGATATTGGATATTCAACATCATGTAATGTAAGATAGCTTGCTTACTGCAGTATTTTAATATTCAGCAGTGAGCTCATTGAATTTATCTCAAATTACTATTTTGTCAGTTCATTTCTCAACTGCAAAATAAACTCTAACTAAGAAGTTGAGAGTCGCTATTAAATAATATTTAGTCTCTCCATGCTTCGCGTAGGACGGCTATGGTACACCTGATCTCTAATCTTTCTGTCATCTCTGATTTGGGTAGAGAAAACCTCGTGACTTTCAATGCCTCAAAAATTTGGTTCCTCCATCTCTACTCTTCACAATCTTCCACAACACACGACTATCCCCTTACCTTCAACAATACACAACTCAATCCTTCCTCTTCTCTGAACATTCTTGGCGTTTCCTTTTCTCGTGATCTTTCCTGGAAAGATCACATGTACTCTCTTTCCAAAACAGCTTCTAAGATGTTAGATGTGCTGTACCGGCTTCGCAGTCTTTTCACCCCTGCTCAGTTGCTGTCTCTGTACAGGGGTCTTGTCCGCGTCTGTATGGAGTACGCTTCTCATGTGTGGAGTGGCTCAACCCACATAACCATATTTGACTGGGTGGAATCAAAGGCTTTTCGTCTCATCAATTCCCCGTATCTTACTGTCTGTCTTCAATCTCTCTTCTCTTCTCTTCTCTTCTCTCTCTCTCTCTCCTCTTCTCTCTCTCTCCGGGGAGAGATGATGATGAGCCGGTGGCGGATGTACCTTCAACTGAAGGGTGCGTCCAGGTACAGGTGGGTCACCCTCCTTCCACGTTGGAGGGGGCTCAGGCTCCTGCGGAAGTTGTCCCCTCGTTAGTGAGGGGCTCTTCAACTCCCGACAGCCCTGGCTGTTCGGGAAACGGGTCGTGCTAGGGGGCGGTCAGAATAGGGAAGGCTCCCTCCGTGCAATGCTTTTTAATGCTAGGTCGATTAGGAACAAGTTTTGCGAGCTACGGGCGCTCTTAGCATCAGAATACCAGGATATCGTTGCTATCACCGAGTCCTGGATTCATACTGATCGTAGGGACTACGTTGGGGAGTTCGAAATTCCCGGGTATAGAATGTTTCGCAAAGACCGTACCCATGGGGAGGGGGGTGGGGTATTAATATACGTCAGGGACACGTTGAGTCCGGTTGACTGCCAGTTCCGGTCGGAACGGGAGCTGCTTGGCGTCGATCTGAATGTGGAAGGGACGAACTATAGGTTAATTTTGGTGTACAGACCTCCGCATCTCCTCCTCGAGGAGGATACATCCCTGTACACCGAACTCCGTAGCCTGTTAGGGGATAGGGTGTTTGTAGTTTTAGGAGACTTCAACTGTTGCGGCATAAAGTGGGAAGACAAGACTGCTGATACTGAAGGGAGGAGGCTAGTTGACTTTGCTGATGAGAACTTCCTCACTCAGTGGGTCAATGAACCTACACTAGGCGAAAGCGTTCTAGACTTAGTATTCACGACCGAAGACAACCTCGTCACTGGCCTCGCCGTTGACGAATCGTTAGGCGGGAGTGATCACGGTCTGATTAGGTTCCGTGTGTGCGTCCCTCGGGTGAAGCGTAGTAACTCGAGAGGCAGTAAGCTCGATCTACGGCGGGCGGACTTTGTTAGCCTCCGGGATAGCGTAGGTGAGATGGGGTTAGAGGTCGGCGGCGATGTTGAGGGAGTGAAGTGCATTCCGGGACGAGTTTATGGTGCTGCAGTCTGCTGCCATACCCTCAAAACTGGTCACCCCTGCTTCAACGCAGCCTAAGTGGTTCAGTCGTGACATCGCTTCGGCTATCCGAAATAGGAAAGTAGCGTATAGGAGGGCGAAGGCCAAGCGTTCCCATGAGAACACTAAAGCGTATGTCCGCCTGTGTAGGGAAGTGAAGGCGAAGGTTAGGCTAGCGAAACGTAACGAAGAACTACGGGTGGCAAGCCTCTGCAAGGGGAACCCTAAGGAGTTCTTCAGTTATGTTAATAGTAGAAAGCCCATTAGAAGCATGATAGGTCCGGTCCGTTAAAGGACCGAAGCGGCGTTCTGCGGACATCGCTAATGTGCTTAATGAGTATTTTGCGGGAGTGTTCACCAGGGAGGACACCCGCGTCATCCCCGAGCCAGGGGTGAGGCACGAAGGTGCTGGCCTGGATAGTGTTCGATGTACCGCGACAGTCGTTGCCGATAGAATAGACAAACAGCGCGTTTAAGGCTCCTGGGCCAGACCAGTTTCTCCCCAGAGTGTTGCGAGAGGTGCGCGACCAGGTGGCTCCCCACCTGGCTACAGTCTTCAACAAATCGTTAGAGACGTGCCTGGTGACTGGAGGGAAGCCAACGTGACCCCTATCTTTAAGAAAGGGGATCACGAAAGTCCTGGGAACTATCGTCCCATTAGTCTCACTTCAGTTGTAGGTAAATTATTAGTGGGGATAATAGCGGATAGGATCGTTGACCATTCGGATTCCTACAAGCTGCTTGGGGACTCCCAACATGGGTTTTAGACGGCATAGGTCGTGTCTCACCAACTTGCTTGAGTTTTTCCACATCATGTTGAGTGAGTATGATAAGAGTAGGGCGATTGATATACTTTATCTCGACTTTCAGAAAGCCTTTGATAAAATACCTCACCGCCGGCTAATGGCGAAAGTGCGCGCGCTGGGTATCAGTGGGGAAATAGGTAGGTGGATTGAAAACTGGCTGAAGAATAGGCGGCAGAGGGTTGTAATTAAAGGGGTTAGTTCGGGTTGGGCCTCGTTCACTAGTGGGGTTCCTCAGGGTTCCGTTTTGGGGCCACTGTTGTTTATCATTTACATAAATGATATAGACGGTGGCATCATCAGTCAGATCGCCAAATTCGCTGATGACACCAAGCTTGGGGCCAATGTTGGGACGCCCGAAGCGATCGAGGAACTGCATGCGGACCTAGGTGGGATAGGAGAGTGGTCCGAAAAATGGCAAATGCCGTTTAACTTGGGTAAATGCAAAGTGATGCACATTGGCTACGCCAATCCCAAGTCGGACTACTCGATGTTGGGGAACAATATCGAGGCAACTGATTTGGAAAAGGACTTGGGTGTGCTAATCAGCAGCGACCTTAAGTCTACGAAACAGTGCGTAGAGGTGGAAAAGAAAGCCCAGAAGCTGTTGGGTTATATCAGGAGGCAATTTCAGTTTCGGAACAAGGAGATTGTGCTCTCTCTGTACAATTCCCTGGTTCGACCGCACCTGGAATATGCTCAGGAAAGATATTGAGAGGCTGGAGCGAGTGCAGGCGAGGGCCACAAAATTAATCCCTTCCGTTTGGCATATGGGCTACAATCGACGGTTACGCGCCCTGAACTTGTTTTCGCTGGAAACTCGGAGGCTTCGCGGTCAACTGATCGAGGTTTTCAAGCTCTTAGCAGGTTCAACGATGTCGATTTTAGAAGCATGTTTAGTTTAAATGATAACCCAACTCGCAACAATGGTTGGAAGTTGGATTTGAAACGGTTTAGGACTAGTGCGTGTGGGAATTACTTTAAGTATAAGATCTGTGACACGTGGAACAGGTTACCTTCAGAAGTTGTGAACAGTTCCTCTGTGGATCATTTCAAGAAAATGTTAGACCAAATCTTGCGCACTATTTGAGTGTGTAGAAAATTTTCCGTGGCACCCGTTGCCATTGGTACCTCCTTGGTATGGGCCGTAAGGCCTTTTGAGGTACTTCTTTTCCTTGTAACTCTCTCTACTGTCACTATTATAATGGACACTGCTCTTCTGAATTCTAACTGCATGCCTCCTCCTTTAAGAAGTTTAAGGAGAGCACGCAGCACCAGACTTCTGACACATTCTCATTCCTTTTCTGTCCAACTCTCTAACGCAAGGGTTAATCGGTATTTTCAATCTCATCCGGTCAACTCTTGAACAGTCTTTCTCAACCCATCTTTCCCCCTGTCTTATGATCTCCAATCTTTCAAACGCAGAGTGTCTAGGCATCTCGAAAATCCTGGACTTTGATTTTGGCTTTGTTCTTCTATTGGGGTGGTGATTTTGCGGGCATTCGCCCTTGGCCCCATCCTTCCTGCATAAAAACAAAACAAAAAAAAAAGGCAAGGTACCCTGTTTTTTGGGGGGTTCCGTAAATCTACCTTGAAGTGAAGTCATATTTCGGCTTTAAGTTCAGAGTATAATTTTGGTACTGCTTTGTAAGGAGGTACTTTAGGTCGTAGTACATTGTTCATTGGTCATGACTAAGAATGCTGGTTTTTCCTTTATTTAACAAGTACAAGTCTTCATTGTCACATCCCACCTCAAAATAGTTCGTCTATCTTCCCGTGATTTTTCTGCTTTTTTTCCCATAATTGAAACATTATTTCTTGATTGATAAAATTGCAAGTACGATAATTTTAGCATAGAAGCATTGATATTTATTTTTAAAAAATTAGCCCTTAAGCTTTGAGCATTAGTGGGTTCTCACATTAATCATTAGATAACATTATTTTATAAGGAGTTGACAGTTGACACACACGACTAAATAATAAGTGAAATGTCGTGCGTATAAAAATATTAAATAGTTCACAAGATACCAAATTAATAGAAAAATATATTAAGAAATTAAAAGCTACTTCGTATATACACAGATTTATTTGTATTTATTTATTAAAGGTAATTTCACTTTAACCCTTTAAGCCCCGAGTTTTTTGTAGCGTTAAGTTATGAATGCGTGTATTGGAAACGTTAGCAATTTGTACCTTTCGTCCTTAACCCTTTATGGCCATACTTTTTGCGTAGGGTTGAGTCTAAATGCGTGTATTTGAAACGTTACGTATTCGACGCACAGTGCTGTAAAGGGTTAAAGGGTTAAAAGTAAAGTAGATGAGAATATTTTTTACGAGTAGATCTTAAATAATTTCATAATTTTAATGTAGCAAAAAATATTGTAGGAGATATTTCGAGATAAAGACAATCTAAATTGAGCTTTATCTTGCCGAGTTTTACTGCAGTAGCGAATAGCTTGATGGGTAATAGGGTATTCATTAACCTAATTACATTTTTATTATTCAATATACATTTTTAAATAAATATGAAAGTGCAATTTTGAGGAACTCTTCGATGTGTCATACTGTAAATTTATAATTTTCTTATGAAAGTACATTTTGTAATTCGATTTATTTTGTTTCAGCAGACTCTCTCTCTGAGCATCAAAAATACAAAAGATTTGTTGACGCCTCCCCCAATGGTAAATATTTTAAATCTAAACGTATCTGAAATGTACGATACGTTGAAAATAATGCATTCGTTTTCATAAAGGCGAGGGAATTTAACTTAGCATGGTCAAACAACATAACGAACGAACTTTTTTTCGGGAGGGATGGGGTCTGGATGGCGTGATCAGTATCGCGCTGCCCCCGAAGCCTCGGGGTCCCATTAGCTCCAAGGTCCCCATTTTATTGCCTTTTATCATCTTCATATTATTTCAGTATGGTTATTGCGTTTAAAATGTATTCGTGTACAATATGTTGTTAGACGAATATTTGCAAAATATTAATTCCTTTCTGAGAACCGATAAAGTGAGGTCTCAATATTTCAAAACTTAACCGTTGCACGTTTGAACCCTGCAATCACGCATCTCTTCAAAATGTTTTTAATCCCTGTTAAAATTGCTCGTTAGCCAAGAGATACGTCTTTCACATACTGTTCATTCATCTTTCTTCTCGAGTCTTCGTCTACTCCCTTTACTTCATTTTAGCATTCATGTAACACTTTTTCTTCATTCTCTGTACAGCTTATTATATCTTCTAATGACTTCTTTTCTTTGACTCCGTTCTCCACCTCATCGTTTCACCATCAGTTCATTCTGTATTTTTACATTTAAAGAAAGTATTATAATGTCAGATTTGGGACTTTTTTGTAATTGTGTGTGTGTGTAGGGGGGGGGGCTTCTTGGCTATTTTACAGAACTGCGACAATCTTTAGGATACACACAGCTCATCGCAACACGAACGTGCGTGTAGTGACATTAACGGTGCTGTCATAGTTCTTTTTAATGAAAATCATTCAATATTAAAAAAGGGGATATAATGAAGGCTAGTTTTGGTTATTCAGATAAGGTTAAATGTTGACATCACAATTGAAAATGTGAAAATGTCGCGGCTTTGTAAGGTCGCCAAATGTATGTGTGCGCGAGAGAGAGAACGTACTTATGTCCGAACACGATCACCTTTTTCTTTATATACGCCTATATAGCGAATCTAGTTAGTCTACTTATAATTTTTGCATTCTTTGAAAGGAATTGAGGAGACCGTCGCGAAACGACGCCATGTGTCAACTGAATAATTTTACAACACCGAAGAAGAGTGTGACGGGAGAAAGGCGAACGTTTCGATGCCATTACTGTTCCTACATCTCTTTCAACCGAACTCACACGATCAACCACATGAGGCGTCACACGGGAGAGAAGCCTTTCATTTGCTCGCATTGCTTGAAACGGTTCTCCCTCAAACATAATTTAGATCGACACGTTAAATCTCATAAGCAAGGCTGTGAAAATCTTGTGTAATTTACACCCCGGGCTGCGTCGTGGCCACATCACACTTACACCCTGCTTCCCATTAGATTAGCGAGGTCAAGCGACGTTGGGTCTGATCAGTAGTGGGTGAATGACCATTAGGGTGTTTCAAAAATTACTCTCTTATATCAGAATTTGCGTTGTCCATATTCCGATTACCACTAGTATCAGTAAACGCAAAAAAAAAAATTAAGCTCTTAATATGAAGGGGAAGGGAGGGTTCATGGGGGGGTATTATGATTACCAATCAGTGTCAGCTCAAGTTCATGTTGTGCTTACTCATTAATAAATAGGATCACAGTTTCAAAAATGCAAAATAAATACACAAATTAATCAATCAAAAGAAATACACTAAATAATATCAAAATATAATAAATTAGCCTTTGAATAACACCCTCATCCCCCAAAGAAACACCCCTTCCCCTTTATATTAAGAGCGCAATTTTTTATTTTTTTTATTTTTGTTTTTTATTTTTTTTTGCTGCTACTAATGGAAATGGGAATATGGACAATGGAAGTTCTGATATGAGAGAGTCATTTTTTAAACCGTATTGACCATCTCCATTCAGATGATGAAGCGACCCGTGGTTTGGATTCCACGTAAAACTATTGGTCTCCTCCATAATATAACATTTTTTGTTACGAACGAAATTAACTCCATATAATAATAATATGCACTCACAATCTTTAAACCAATTTTAAGATTTACTGAGATTTATGAATGTTAAATGCGGCACTTTTCTAGTTTATTTAAGTTTCTAAAGAAGTGCTGTAGCGTTAACTATCTTAAGGTCTAAGTACACTTGGGAATTATCGCTCATTTGGTGCGCAGTAAGTTAGTGTCGCAGTGAAATATTGGTGTAAGGTGCGGAGGTTTTTCTCGTTTTAATCGTTCATTTGAGATAATTTTGTCCGAGAGTGAAATTTAAAAAAAAAATGGAAATACGTAAAAGGACGAATACAATGAGTAATTGCTTAAATTCCAAATAAAACTATGCTCATAACTTCATTGGGACTAAGTTTAACCCGGTGTCATGACACTACGCTTAATAGGTTATAGTGTGCCATAAAGGAATCTCTTATTGCATAAACTTAAAGCAACAAATTAATGGCTAATTGATCAATATTTTTAAGATATTTCGTATCAAACACGATAGTTTCCCTTTCACTGAGGGAAAGGATTCAAGCTCGCTTAGATTTTATTGTAGCTGAATTTTTTTTTTACTTTTTTTTATTTTTATTCGTAAATGAAATGTTTATTTTTTAAGAAAAATTCTTGCTATTACAAAGTTCTCCCCCTTTCCCCTAATGAAACCGGTTTGTGTCAATAGCACTGCTATTTTGGACTTTTAGATTATAAGCCTATTTATTGATTATGATTGCGTGTATGCACAGTACATTTTAATTGGAATTTCATACAATGTAAAAATGCATTCATAACATTGAAATAGTTGTGCTTTTTTCACAACATTTGAATTTTATTATACTTAGTTGTGTTATGCTTTCCTAATGTAAATTTTGTCACTCATTCTAGTCATTCAGATATCAAAACGCAAGTTTTTAAAATAAATTTATAGTTATTTTATGGTTTTTTTTTAATAAAAAAAGTTATTTCAGTGCTTTTATTTTCCCAATATTTAAAAACTTGCTGAACGTAAGTAGAAATGTTTATATCAACAATTGATTAGAAAGGTTTTGGCGTCATATTCAGGATATTTTGTCTCTGGATAAATATAGGGGCCAATCCGTTGTTCTCTTACACCATTTTGGTTTCGTCGGGTAACGGTGATGAAGCAAATTTTAAGAGTTCGTGTTGTGTTATGGTGACTGGAATGAATTCAGAACTATTTGAAAAATCCCAAAAGAATTACACTACTGTGCGTTCATAAACTGTTCAGGAAGACAATTATCGAATGTTTCTGAAACCTGCTTTAAAGGATTTTTCACGTAAATTACATTTTCCGTCGTGGAATGGATGAAGATATAAATGGTACAGTTTAAATACCGATAGCAGTTATATTTCCCGTTTTAGATTTGCTGACATTTCGTCCATTTACAATGAACATCGTCAGTGTCATAGTTAGTGATTCGCCTTGAAGCGAAACACCTACTGTATATATGTAGAAGGCTTCTCATAAATACTGTACCTACAGTCTCTTCTCTACGGTAATTGTGTCACGCATTACAGTTAGCTTTACCGAGATTTAGCAGCGTAAAGTTAAGACCGCGAAGCACAAAATTAAGTCTTAACAATACAAGCATCTTTCCTTATGTGAATTTTCTTCAGAATTAGAAGTCGTATAATAAGTGATTGAAGTTAGTTTTTCTTCTTTTTTATTAGGATCTATTCTCGTTTCTGGTATTCATGTATACACTTATCTTTCAATTTTTTTTTCTCCTGATTAAAATGTGTTTAAAAATGTATGACCAGGCCCTCTCAGAGGTCCAGAGAGGCCTGGGCCACTTCCAGCTTTTGAGGCCCTCCTTAAGCTTGAGGCCCAGGCCAAATGACCCTCCTAGTCCCCCTTTCTGATAGGTCTTTTGTATGACTAATTATTTATTTAAATTGGATGGTGTTTTTTTCTATTTGGACTTTTCAAGTAGATTTACAGTGGTCGGCGAACAGGGGTAAATTACCCCAAATGGGGTACATTTAAACATTTTGGGGGTAATGCGTGCGGTATGAGAGAGAGCATATGCAACAATTTTAAGAGCAATTGGCTTGTTTTTGTTTACTTTGAAGTCTGGGGGTAATTTCATTTTACTCATAGATTTTTGGGTAATACCCAAAAAAGTTCCCCGACCCATGAAGTAGAATATCAAGTTGACCTTAATTCTCTAGTTCATAAGGTACATTATCACTACTAAGTTGACAACCCCTAATTATAAGCTTGATGTCGCCTCACTCTTACAGATGACCATCTGTTCGGTCCATTCTCACGTATGACGTGTAAATAATTTCACACCAAAGATTTTTAAGAAACTTTTTTAGTCAGTGAGACGTCAACATTTAAACCAATTTCATGAGTCATTTACATTTTAAATGCAACTTCACAAATTTGGACACGCTGGTTTGGGTGTGAAGCTCAAAATATTTCGGGAAAATTTGTGGGCTACGTCATGGTCAATGTCGTACGTAACACCACTTCCCGTCGATCAGCGAAATTAAGCGACATTCGATCTGGGTGGTAGTTGGATAGAGATCCGTCCTCTACGTCCAGATTATGTAGCGACTCGTAGTTCGAACTCCACGTAAAGGTCCCCCTTCGTTACACGACCTTTGATGTTGCGAAGGAGGTAAAACAACCCCATCAAACTACTACTACTACTTTCGCAGCTTATTATCCCATCTTTATATGGGGTCGCTGTTTTTTGGTTCGTCTTCTCCACTCCTCTGTCGTATACCACGTCCTCCTCCAAGTCCTTCTCCCTGATGTCCGCCACCACACAGTCCCTCCATCTCGTCTTCGGTCTTCCTCCTCTTCTCCAGCACTCTGCGCCCCACATACTCCTCTCTTCTCCTGACGTGTCCATACCACCTCAGCCTGGCCTCCTGCACCTTCTTAGATGCTTCCGCCACCTTCACTGTTCCTCTTATATGCTCATTTCTGACCCTATCCCTCCTCGTCACTCCACACATCCATTTCAACATCTTCATTTCAGCCACATCGATTTTTCTTTCATTGCTCTTCTTCATTGGCACAGTCTCCATTCCATACAACATTGCCGGCCTCACCACTGTTTTGAATACCTTTCCCTTCAGTTTCACTGGGACCTTCTTATCACAGAGCACCCCTGATACGTCTCTCCAGTTCTTCCACCCCGACTGTATTCTACAGTTTATCTCTCTCTGCTCCCCCCTCTGCATCCACTGTTGACCCCAAGTATTTAAAATACTCCACCGTCTTAATACTCTCTCCACTCAATGTCACTTCCCCTCCTCGGTCCTGCTGCACTTCACATCTCATATATTCGGTCTTCTTTCGGCTAATTCTCATCCCCCTACTTTCCAACGCCTCTCTCCAATTTTCCAACTGCTGCTTCACCACCACTTTCGTCTCCCCACTCACCACAACATCGTCTGCATACATCATGTACCACGGCGCCTCCCCTCTAATCCTGTCCGTCAACACATCGAATACCACATTGAAAAGGAAGGGGCTCAAAGCTGATCCTTGGTGCAGACCAACTTCCACCCCAAAGCTCTCTGACACACCCACGCTACTCCTCACCTTAGTTGTTACTCCCCTGTACATCCCCTTGATCAGTTTAACATACTTCTCCGGTACCATCTTTTTCCTTAAGCATCTCCAAAATTCCTGCCGTGGTATCCTATCATATGCCTTCTCCAAGTCAATAAAAACCATGTGCAACGCCTTCTGCCCCGCTCTGCACCTCTCTGCCAACTGTTTCAATGCAAAAACTGCATCTGTCGTTCTCCTTCCCGGCATAAATCCAAACTGTTCCACTGACACTTCCGCTTCGTCTCTCAACCTACTCTCCACTATTCGCTCCCATATCTTCATTGTATATGATATTAGCTTGATCCCTCTTAATTCGTGCAATCTTGTACATCTCCCTTTTCTTTGAATATAGGCACTATGATGCTGGTCCGCCACTCATCCGGAATCACCTCCTGGTCAAACAACTTCTGCATTAGATCCCACACCAGATCCACCCCCTCATCTCCCAGTGCCTTCCATGCCTCGGCTGGTATCTCGTCTGGGCCAGTCGCTTTGTTATTTTTCATCCTATTCAGAGCACGACTCACTTCCATCCTCCCCACTTGTTCTTTCATAGCTACATTTGGTAATCCATCCTCATAGAAAGATCTTGGGTTTTCTTTATTTGAGGAATTATTAAATAAAGAAAACCCAAGATCTTTCTATGAGGATGGATTACCAAATGTAGCTATGAAAGAACAAGTCGGGAGGATGGAAGTGAGTCGTGCTCTGAATAGGATGAAAAATTACAAAGCGACTGGCCCAGACGAGATACCAGCCGAGGCATGGAAGGCACTGGGAGATGAGGGGGGTGGATCTGGTGTGGGATCTAATGCAGAAGTTGTTTGACCAGATGATGATTCCGGACGAGTGGCGGACCAGCATCATAGTGCCTATATTCAAAGAGAAGGGAGATGTACAAGAATGCACGAATTATAGAGGGATCAAGCTAATATCACATACAATGAAGATATGGGAGCGAATAGTGGAGTAGGTTGAGAGACGAAGCGGAAGTGTCAGTGGAACAGTGGCAGTGGAACAACCCCATCAAACAAACATTGTAAATTAATGGACCGACTATTTTTTTTCTCGATTTAACTCTTATGAAAAGCGTGGTCTGACTAAATACAGTAGGCTTTGATAATAGTGATATACTCGTATAGTTGGCTGGCATTCATAGATTGAGAAGAAACTCCAAACTTCTAAATATCAGTAATGCGAAATTGAATTTAATTCGCCGTTGAATGTATTATTTTTATTTATTTATTATTATGGTTGGAAACAGAGATACTTATTGTTTTAATGGTACGTGGTTCTTTGAGCTCAAAGTAGCTGCTATTGAATGTCCATGCATTTCTCAGTTGTGACTACTTATATAGGATGAGCGAAAAGTCCCTGTGCACCTGCAAGAAGTGTATTGAACCTGTATCTGCACTGTGTTTGGAAGTGGACAGGTGCACAGGGACTTTTTGCTCACCCTGTATAAGAATTACATGCAAAGCCATGATAATTGCGCTATAAGTGAATGCACATGTCCATTTTTTATTTTATCAGTTCGTTAAGAAAATGACTGCAATTATTGTATCTAATTGCGCAGTTATAAGCTTCTGATTACCATACGTCAGAAGCTTGAGATCAATTAGATTTTTTCCTGATGATGATTACAATCTTCATAAATTATGTAATGAAAGGCTACAAGATGTTATCTTCACTGTGAAGACTATGGAATGATTATTATTATATCGCCCTTACGTACTGAATTTAATAAAAAACTAATAAAGCAATAATACACACACACACACACAATCTTCATAAATTATGTAATGAAAGGCTACAAGATGTTATCTTCACTGTGAAGACTATGGAATGATGATTATTATTATATCGCCCTTACGTACTGAATTTAATAAAAAACTAATAAAGCAATAATACACACACACACACACACACACACACACACACACACACACACATGGCTCAATAAAATATTACTAATTTAAACATTTTAAGAAATCTAAGCTAACGAGGTTGTATGTACATGAAACATTAATTTAATCAGCATTATAATGTTAAACTGAATTTATATAATTTTGTCATTCATCAAAAATTATTTAGTTATCTGTAAAGCAGTATCAGTGATAGTGATTGTTTTTGCCTATAGATGGCGCTTGATTCAAGAATCTGCTTATAAAATATTCGGCCAGTTGGCCATCTGCATTTTGCGTGGTAAGTGTGTTCCAACAAAACTCGAAAAACGCATTGACTTTTGATTCGTTTCGTTACCTTCTAATAAATTTCCAAGGTAAGTAATTTAAGTGAATCAATAATCTTTCATATGAGATTAAAAGGAAGTTCCATGTTTAACAAAATTATCTTATTTTCGGGATGATGTTTGTAAAAGAGAAGAAAAACATGAAATAGGCTATATTTTACATGATCTAAATAAATACTGGTCTTCAATATACCGGTCTGCAGGCAGCTAGGCCTATTATTATTACCATTATTATTATTGTTCATTACTCATAATTTCCTTTATAATTTAATTTAATAATGATAGGTCTAAATACAAATAAGAAATCGTTTGAGGTTAATGTAACAGCATAGATTATTTCGTAGGCCTAAGCATTATTTTTGCTGCAAAGTTTAATTAAATTGAAATAGATTAGTCTATACCTGCAGCCTATTTGAACATGTGGAACTTTAAATTAATAATAGGCCTAATGTTTGAAGCACGAGGGATGAAGGCAATGAGGCGTGACGTGTGTAAGCTTGATATAGTTTTACGTAATACAGTATGGACCACGTAGCACTACTGTATCGGCCGATATATATGTATTTTTTTCATTTTTTCCTGTGTATAGAATAAACGAGGAAAACCATTTAAATTACATACTCTCCATTTTATTTTTTCCTGACGTGTAACATAACACGAAGGTCAGTGTCTGCACCAAAAAAACATATATGTACCAATTTCTCAACAAAGTGTTGAATGAGCAACGCAGTTCATCAAGAAAGGTTAAGGAGAAATAGATTAAGATAATAATAATTTCTGGGGTTGTTCAGCCCCCGTTTATACGACGGAGGGAACCCATACACCATATCATGGGATGTGGGCTACTACCCCGTCAAGTCTGAGCCGAGACTCGAATTTCGGACCGTCAGATTAATAGGCTTGAGCTTTACTACCAGGCTACCCAGGCGGGTTAAATTAGGATAAAGTTAGAGGTTAATTAGCCAATTAATTAATTAATTTATTGGGGTTGTTTAACCTCTTTCGCAACATCTAAGGTCATATGACGGAGGGGACCTACAACTTTACGTGGGATCGAACCATGGGTCGCTACATAATTTGGGCGTGGAGGACGGTCTCCCATCCAACTACTATCTTCACCCAATGTCATTAGCCAAGGGTTCAAAGCATTTTGGTAGGTAGGTTCGAAAGACGGCATGATTTACATTTTCTTACGTTGTGTGCCATTTTTTTTAGAATTGCACGGACTTAATACGGTGTCAACCCGAAGTCTGCTTTCCCTTGGCAAGCCAACCCAAATTCCCCTCGCAAAAGAGACCTATGCTATACTTATCCTTTCAACAAGACCATAACATCGACCCTTTAAAAAAAAACTAAATTAACTTAACCTAACTTACTTTAACCCAGAATATACTTGTCGATAGAATGTCAAGTCGACCAGATGTGGTCATTTCTCACAAAAGCTCTTCATTTAAAACGTGTATTTTTCTATTTACTACAACCCATTAGGTTAAGCTAAGCCAGACTTCCTATCGAAAACCATCTATCTATCGGATTTACAATACGAGTATGGTGGCTCCTCCTTACATTAGGGTCCCCAACTTTTAAATCTTCCCCCCCCCCCCCCCCCCTCGAGATTTAGAGTTGACCGGAAGCAATTATTAAGCACTAATTTGATTATTTGAAGACGTTTATTAGCTGCACTTTCGGTTTCTGAATGAACTCCTTTTCAATCGAATTGAAAAAGAAAGAAAAATTTTATTTTTTATATAAACAGAATCGGATATTTCGTCTCCAGTTTTTTAAAATAAAACCGGATACTGACGGCGAAAACCGGAGAGTTGGCAACCTTACAGTATATGAATGTGTTTGATGGACACCCCCTCCTTTTTTTGTCTCTTAGTTAAATCTCCTATCACAAACTAAAACTATAATTTTGCAACTGCTTCTGACAAAGGGGTTATAGGTCCTATGAACCCCATTATTCATGAAAGTGGGGGGTTTGTAGCGCTTGGTTAGTATATATTAATTTTTATTCAGTAGACAAACATGTAGGTGTAAAGCCCCCTTCAAAAGAGCGTAGACAGAAAAAATTGTGTACGTAATGTGAAGATTTTTGAAGACGTAACTCAGAATGATTCACAAATTCAGTGGCCACAAAATCTCGCCAAATCATTGTCGTATTTGCATAGATATGACGAAATAATTAAAAGGAAAGGAAATCATTTTCACACATCGTTTTGTACGTTTATAAAGATTACTAAAATACTGTACATATCGGTAAAAGTTAGCGTACATATATATATACGGGGTTGGCTAAAAGTGAGGCACCATGAGACTGCATTTTCACCACAAATATTTATAGATTTGCAGTGAAAGTGCGTAGTCCCATGGTACCTGACTTTTGGTTCACCCTGTACATATACAAATGCATGTACATACATACAATATGTATGATTCACATCCCTGCTACTGCCCATTATATCCCAAACTGTAAACGAACTGGCATTGTGAAAATGTAATTTTTAAAGGCCTACACTGAAACTTCTGCAACTTGCAGGCCTGTTTAGTGACCGATAACTAAATCTATCAAGAGGCAAATTGATTCAAGTAGGTTTATTCATACTCTTATTTCATGATGGAAATTTCCTAATAGATATAATGATATCGTATTTGATACTAAATTATAAATTAAATTCAAATACATAAACAAGTATTAGATAAGGTAGTACGTAATAAATAATTTTAACAGATAATCATGGGATATTTAGGGATTAATTTTCATATATATATATATATATATATATATATATATATATATATCCTAAAGCAGTGGTTTCCAACGTGGGCGACACCGCCCCCTAATGGGCGTTTGAGAATCTTAGGGGGAAGCTAGGAAACTAAAATTGCTACCTTTTATTAATAAATCACTTATCCTGTTAGATTATTATCTTTATGAGCGGGCACGAGCAAATATTGATGAACATAAGGGGGCGTTGGCCTAAGAAAGGTAGGAAACCACTGTCCTAAAAGCAACGGAATAGACATGTAGCATCGTCCTCTTGAAATATGATGTCCTACGGATGAAGTTTTCATTCGGATCAAAAGCAGAAGGTTCTTACGTAAGATGAATATGTTACCATGTGAATTAAGACGTCCAGCAGTTTGCTTTAGGAGAACGGGTCTGGGTATGGAGAACCTTTGGAGATGTGTTCAGTCTCAAATTAGTGCAGCCTAATGTGAAATTCGGTGGTTGTGCTATTGTGGTGTGGTCACTCAAGTATTTGAAACTCTGCGAAAACTGACCTTGAGTTCGTAGAGGGACGTTTTAATTCACAAGGTTAAATATCCATCTTAAATAAATTTCGGAGTGGAAACTTTACTTGGAGGACTTCATGTTTTAAGAGGACCATGTCACACGTTCATTCCGTTGTTTTAGGGGGGTATTCTGGTTGGGATATATTATATATATATATATATATATATATATGCCCGTATTTAGGGGGGGGTCCCAGAGGACCATGGCCCTCTCCTGACTTTCCGGCATCTTTGTCACTACAAGCCGAATTACAATGCTGGGAAGCAAAGTGGACTGCTTGGACATTTCCAAAACCACGTTCTATTGTGGAAACACTCAAGCATACACCTTCACCGCGAAATTGATTTGGATTATAACATTATTTTAGACAACGCGAGAAAGCATCCGCGTCGCATGGAACTGGTTGATGTTCTTCAGGATAAGTCCAGTAAAGCCTAAAGCTTAAGGGCCAAATTAAGTAAAATAAATAGTCCAGCTTCACAGTTATTTATGTCATTGTAAATTGTAAAAGTACCGTATATATTTTATTAATAATAAAGGTTATTAAATTCAATTCAATAATTATTACTGATATTTCAGTCATGCATTTTTTTCAACTTTTTTTTTCTATTCTGATATTCTGAGACTATCTCAGTTTTCACTTGTAATAAAAAAAAAAAATTATTAGATGAAACAATTTTATTTTAAATTATTTGTATTTATTTTTTATTATTTTCTTATTTTCTGTTGTAAAAATTTAAATAAATCTGAAAAAAATGTTTGGTTGAAAATCTGTGGTGCTTCCCAAAGGCATCTTCAGATCAAAATGCTCTGATTGGAATACCTGCCATCGAAATAAGAAATTGAACGTTAATGCCAACATTGCGTAAATTTATATATATATCGATGTGATGTATACCTTATGCAATGTGTTCTCTCCTTCCCAATAAAGATTGAGAGAGTGATTGACCGTTACGTGGTCTGGCATTGATCGTTGGTTGTATTTACGTAGCGACGGCACAGAATTGAATTTCTGCGTAAATAATTCATTTTTGCTGTAAATTTATGTTGAGTTTTATTTATATATTCTTAAAACTGTAATTGTGACGCATAAACAGTTGTGGATATTATTTGCTCGTATACTTATGCATTAAATTCGCACATATTTTGCCGTTTGTAATCGATTTGGTAAATATGGTGGATTTTATAATTACTAATTGTGCGTGAGCAATTCACGCACTTTTTGACGCGACATTCTTCGAGATGTACCTATCTCCAAAGTACTGTACCTATACGTTAATGTACCTTGCGCTTGTTTGGTGTGATTTAGTTCTAGCCTCTAGGTATATGTAACAATGTGCTGTATTTCATACGTTTGTCAATTGTGTATGTGTTCACTTTAGTAGGTGAGATTAAAGAATAGGTGTACATTTTTTTTTGTCAGTGGCTTATTAAGCTTTGAAGTAGATTTGCTTGGCCTCCCCTCATAAATCCTGGATCCGAGCCAGGTGTCTAATCTTCTTTTGAAGATGTCCACCGCAACACCACTGGTGTTCTTTAGTTCCTTGGGCAGCTGGTTAAACAGTCTTGGTCCTCTCACAACAAAACTATTTTCCTTCAGGAAATAAATATATATATATATACTGTATATATATATATATATATATATATTAGGCCTGTTCAAAAATCAACTTTTTCTTATTTTCATAGGTTTCTGTACATTTTCCCATGCTTTTTGACCTGAAAAAGCCGAAAATCACAACTATTTTGACCCAGGATGTTGGGAAGCATTGCCGCATGGAGCTTTAAATTTTCTGCCTTGAAATCGGCCAACGCGCCAATTCCGGGGTCCCTTGAATTATGTTTTGCACTTTAACTTTTGATCTAATCAAGATAGAGCAACAAATTAGGTATCAAATGAAAGAGCATAAAATTAATAAATAATAATAATAATAATAATAAATAAATAATAATTAATAATAATAATAATTATCTATCATTTTTCAGGAAACAACAGAAACTCAATCAGAATCTAGAAAACCATCTACAAGTTACAACTTCACAATGGCATTAAGCAAGGAGCTGAGGGAGCTCCGTGGGCGCACAGTTGATATCTCAGAACCTCCACGTACTGTCCACAGGCAGGTGTCAACTGGGCCATCTACCAGATCTCTCACTGAAACTTTCCTGGTTGGATACCCTTCAGCTTTTATCAGTGGTTCCCAGCTTCCCACCAACAGACAGGCGTTCCAGTATTTCCTTAATCTTCAGAATTTACCGGAAAATGCAGGGAGGCCCATGGTTCAAGACCTTGCATATGAAACAGTTGAATCTATCATCCATTCTGGCAGATGGCTAGGATCAAGACAATGACCAAGTACAACGCAATGAAGCTCTTCATGAAACTACATGAGAAACATCGTGCTCTGGTGAAAAGCAAAGGAAGAGCAAGTAACCCTAGAGGAAAAAGAGGAGCATTTGTGCTGGAATTAGACAGCCTGTTCGATATAGGAGCTCCAGATGCAATCCAGGAAATACAGAACAACAGACTGTTATCCAGAGAGAAGAAAGATGAGGATATCAGGTTCTACGAAGACCAAAAGGATTTTTGAGACAAGATCCCTGCAGCAAGCAGCGAGGAATGAAAGACTGCAGCATAGACAAGAACAAGGTAAAACTAATTACTTTGAACGTCACAAAAAGTTTTAAGTTTTACTCCATTGCGATATTTAGCATGTACTTAACAATTACTGTCTTAACATGTTGTACTATTTTACAGCTGCAGCAGAACAAGAGGCAGTTGTTCATGTGGATGACATTACCTGGGGTGACTCAACTGACAACGACGCTAACACAGAGGACATGGATTACCATCAGCCTCGTCCTGGATGTTCTCACCAGGACGAGGTGTGACTTTGACGTTTCCAAGGAAGGTCATGGAATGTGATGTCATCTGCAATACAGCTGATCGTCTTGGTTTATCAGACAATCAAGTTACTGCCATGGTTTCTGCCACCTTGAAGGCTGGAGGGGCTGATCTGGATAACTTCGTCATCTCAACCTCAACAACACGTCGCAACAGAATGCTGTCCAGGTATAATATCAGCCAGAGTCACATGTCCAAGTTTTGTGAACACCCCCCACAGTACGCTGCCGTACACTGGGATGGAAAGTTGCTCAAAGATGTCTTGGGCAGTGAACCTGGAAGTATCTCAGAGACTTTAGCTGTGCTAGTGTCTGGTCCACCTTCATACACTGAAGGAAAGTTATTGGGAGTACCTGTCATCGACAATTCTTCTGGCACAGCTCAGGCTGAGGCTTCAATGGATTTACTGGAGACATGGGAACTTACGGATAATGTTACTGCCCTTGTTTTTGACACTACATCCAGTAAATGGAGTTCACAGAGGAGCTGCCAAATTGCTAGAGAAAATGCTGAACAAAAAGGTGTTTTATCTGGCCTGTCGACATCACATCCTGGAAATCCTAGTAGGAGCAGTTTGGGAGAAGCTGTTTGGGAAGGTGAAGGGGCCAGATAATCCCTGGTTTGAGCATCTGAAGGATGTTTGGACGGACTTGTCCAAGGAAAACCCAAAGATGCTGGCTATCAACAGCAAATGGCTGAAGGAAAAGAAGAAGAACAGTGAAGAAATACTCCAAGACATTCTAACAGCAGAAAGGCTTCCAAGAGCCGACTACAGGGAAATGGCTGAACTGACAGTCATTGTTCTTGGAGGAACGCCTCCTCGAGGTATTCACTGGAGTTGACCAGGCGCCATTCATCAGGCCAGATGGATGGCCAGAAACCTGTACTCCATGAAAATGCTGATGTTTGCAGATCAACTTGAGTACGACGAAGACACTGTATCAAAGCTGGAAAGACTCAACACCTTCCTTGCGCTGTTCTACACTCCTGTATGGATGATGTCAATGTCTGCTGCAGATGCTCCCGTGAATGATCTAAGTCTAATCCAGGACATGTTGAAGTACAAGAAAACTGACCCAGAGCTTGCTGATGCAGTACTTAATAAGATGGAAAACCACAAATGGTACCTGACGCAGGAAGTCGTGCCATTTGCCCTGTTCAGCAGTAGATTGAGTGACACATTGAAGCACACGACATTGCTGCCCAGTTACATGCCACTGAGAAGCCAGACAGCTTCAGAACAGGAAAGCCTCTATTCCAGAGAGTCACAGCTAAGACCACCCTGGTTGATCTCATTGGCCCAGAATCACATTTCCTGCTGGACACACTGAACATTGGATCCGAGTGGCTTCTGAAACCTGTCACGTCTTGGCCACAGAATGAGGACTACAGAAAAGCGTTGGACTATGTTAAGAATCTGAAAGCGGTGAATGACATTGCTGAACGTGGTGTCAAGATGATGAGCGACTTTGCAAATGTCATAACAACAGATGCCAAGCAAAGGGACTATCTCCTTCAAGCTGTGGAGTTCAACAGACGCCGCTTTGACAGCTTCAAGAAACAAACTCTCAACAACTGACTGTGTAAATGTCATTATGAAATTAATCATCATGTAATGCTTTCACTTCTTGATCGATTAGACTTGTGACAAAATGTTAATCTCAAATTTGTGTCATGAATAAGGCGCCTTGTCTGCCTTGAGTGTGAGAAAACGAATTTTGTGATATTTCTGAAATCTTTGGATGTACCAATGTGCCATTTCTTGTTCCAAGACTATCATAATTGTATACGTTAGAAAGAGGATTAAAAACACTTTAATTTGGTGCCTATTTTGTTGCTCTATCTTGTTTAGATAAAACGTTATAGTGTAAAACATGATTCAAGGGACCCCGGAACTGGTGCTTTTGGCCGATTTCAAGGCAGAAAACTTAAAGCTCCATGCGGCAATGCTTCCCAACAACCTAGGTCAAAATGGTTGTGATTTTCGGCCTTTTCAGGTCAAAATGCATGGGAAAAAGTACAGAAACCTATGAAAATAAGAAAAAGTTGATTTTTGAACAGGGCTAATATATATATATATATATATATATATATATATATAATATATATATATATATTAAACAACGTTCTGAAAATTGCGGAATGGTAAGCTGTATTAATTCTCGTCATGCGTGAATTAATAATAATATATATATATATATATATATATATATATATATATATATATATATATGGGAATGAACTCAGAATGGTCCCCTGAGTTTTTTATGATACACACAGACAGTGCATGGAACAAGGAACTCTTCTTGGAAAATTAAACCCACTATAGTCCGAATAAGTAATGGTAAATGACAAATACCATAGTTTTTCTTTTTCATGATGCTAGCCCGACGTGGGCAACGGGTCACTCGCAAAGAGGTCCCATAAATATAGCTTCCCTCACCAGCTATCTGCAAAGCAGACAGGATCCAGCTTTGGGACATGGATCTAGAAAGCAGCCTAGCCCTGCTACATTTAGAACCTCAATATAAGCAAAAGACTCGCTGCCTTCATGTCAGATTGAATACATAAAAGAAAAAGGGTAACTATTATATTTTTAGCCAAAAACCAAAACTTAAACCTCAACTGATAGAATTGAGCGTCCACTTTTCAAGGCACATAAATGTCCGTTTCAAGATGGGAATGAACTCAGAATGGTCCCCTGATCCTATATATGTACAAATATCTCTCGCTATATATATATATATATATATATATATATATATATATATATATATATATTAATCAGCCATCTGCTCGAGATCGTAAACTTTGGGCTAATGATCGGTAACCAGCACGCATCTCTTATTTTTAAATTTATGTATTGTATCGTATAAGAATTCCGCGATACAATAAACTTTTACTGTGGCGAGAGCGAGCTTTGCGCACTAATGGTTTTTTTATATGGGTAATTACCTTCCACTTTTATATTTCAGAGCCATAAACCGATTCACAAACCATCCAAATCTACCTCTCGTTCTCTCTCTCTCCCTCTCTCTCGGCCGAATACAAGAACAAAAAAAAACAAAGCGTTTCTCTCTACGAATGGGAATATTTGACACGCCCCAAATTTCACGGGACAGCCAATCACAGCCCTGTGGGCGGAGCCCAGGACATCTGTTTGGCCGCTATGCAGGCCTACGCGTTAAGCCCCGCCCAAACATTCACTGATAGCCAATAGGAAGCTCGCGAATCGTGTGTTGTGGGTTGGTCGCAAGCCCCCTTTATAAAAAGGGACTTCATCTCAGAGCTTCAGTTTGTATGTTTTTTTCGCTTAGTGCTTTTCAAATATACACTATGAGTCAGTTATCGCTCTACAATTCTCCCGATTTGTTTGAAGATCAAGATTTCTACCCATCAGCTGCGCTCCACCTTTTCAACGCTGCAGATCGGAATGAACTTCTATCTACGCAAGTTGTTTCAGAAATTTGTGACGAAATGCAAGAACCGTTCAATGAAGACAATATTAAAATGTAAGTAATTAATTTGTGATTATATTCTGCGGTTCATTCAGTGTTAACTTCTAAGTGCCTAACCTAGCTTTATTCTGAGTTTTTCTACACGAAAAAATTAATCCCAGGACTCTTTCTCGTTTATAATAATATAACCTAACCGAGACATATATATATATATATATCCCGACCAGGACTCTCGTTTATAACAATATAACCTAACCGGGACATAATATATCCTACTATCGTTTATAATAATATATCCTAACCGGGACATAATATATGTATATATCGGCCAGGGCTCTTTCTCGTTCATAATAATATAACCTAACCGGGACATAATATATCCTACTATCGTTTATAATAATATATCCTAACCGGGACATAATATATATATATATTATATATCGGCCAGGACTCTCTCGTTTATAATACTACGTGTATAACCTAACCGGGACATAATACATCCTACTATCGTTTCATTCAGTGTTAATTAACTTATAAAAGGCCACAATAAATGTGTTTTGAAAAATGTTTTTAATTATTGTTTCCTTCGTAGTTATTTCGGCATATATATATATATATATATATATATATGGTGGAGCTTTAATAATACTTTTCTCGATAATTTAAAGAGCACCGCAGTAGGATTTTAAAATTAGCAAAACTTTTAAAAATTGTCCGTGGGTTCGAGACCCGGTGTCGGCAGACGTTGTCTTAGCACTCATACTTTTGAGAACTGTCAGGATATCTGCTTTTTTATTATAATTTAAAACTCGTGGCATTTTCTCTTATTGTAGCTTTTTAATTAAACATTTAATTTTACTTAACTTTATAGGACCGATGCGGAACTTGATCGTGTTATAGCTACTTTTTGTTTTGATGAAAGGGAAATAGATGATATGGCTGCTTTATCCCACAACCAAACCAGCTATTTGAACACAGAGGTCGTGGTATTGGCTCACATACGGTCCAACGAGTGCCAGGTCATCGGGGAACTAATGTAAGTATTTGGGGGGGGGGGGTAAGAACAAAACACATTGTATTTTCATTTAATTTATTAAATGGTAGAAAACATGTACAAAGCGGAACCAGTGTCCATTAAATAAGTCTTAACAGGTACAAATAGGCCTTTACACAATACAGCGGGTACTAACATATGGGAACCTTTTTTTAGCTGTCTGCATACATTTTTCATTCATTTCAGTGTTGCTCAAATCGAATAATTTTAAAAAAATTATAAATCCCTTCCCACGTGACATGTGCATGAGAAATGAGAGGGCGTATATCCTGCACGTGTTACTATAATATCCTTGAAGGCGATACGGGTTCCATACAATCTCAGGTACATGTATCTTCGATAAACTGCACAACCACAGAATCATTCCAGGGCTGAGCGCCGAGTGAGTCAAAATAGTACATTCTTTCCCTATTTTTAAAATAGATTGCAAACCAATGAATCCCCCCCCCCCCCACAATGTCGGTGTTAACGATAATCCTGTACCAGTTTCTCGTAGTTGGCAACTTCAATATTTCATTCTTCGCAAACACCGATGAATTTGGAGCGTGTGAATCGGTCACTTTTCATTACTCTCTGGAGTGTATTAGCGTCCATTTTAAAAGTATGTCATCACGTTCCTGAAACGATCAACTTCTATTAGTGCCTGTGATTCGAGGTAAACTAGCACACTTATAGGCGCGTCTATAGGCTTGGCAAATTCCAACCTGACTGAGATGTTTCCACTCTGTTGTGGACTTAAGTGCGTATTTACATTAGCAGACAAGTCAGGCGTAATATCAAATGAATAAATGTTAAATTCTTCGACAAATTCTTTCTGTGTTACACCGAACCCAAGCTCGTCACATGCACCTGTATTATGAGCCAGACTACTATAAGCTCTCGCGCAGAGCGGGAACACAGCATCTGATGAGTAATCAACAGTCAGTCCCTCCCAAAGCAATGCCATTTACGTATAGAGTAATATTTTTAAGGCCGAAATTCTCGAATTTAAAGGCACTATTTATATTTTCCATTCGTCGAGGCGTAGTCCTGCATTCCAATTAATATCCTTTTAGGTAGAACTCCAAGGGCTGCGTTTTCTAGTTGCTTTGAGGCCAACCCGGCGGGCACCGTGTATAGTTTGATCTGTACCCTGTTAATTGGATATTTTACTGTGGCGTGTATTAAGTCTTTCTCAATTTCTATTTGTTTTGGCGAACTTAATTTCACTCGGCGTATACACAAATACGCCTCCATTATGTGAATCACAACGGGTTTCGCGCCCTCTTCTTGATCAGGCCCCATATTTATGCAGATCTCAGGAATCGTGCTGGTAAGTTTCAACTTCATATCCACCCCGTTCATAAGCAGTTTCTTCTGGAATGTGAAATCTGTATGAAGACGTCCAAAACATTCGTATATCTTTTTTTTAGAATTTTTAAATTTAAACCTTTATACCATTTTCATCTTTAGTATGGTAATATCCCTCGGCGGTTAAAAGTTGAGGACATTTTCCAGATAGGCTCGTAGGTGATAATACCCCATTCCTGCCGAGATGTTAACCTGATTTAAATACACATCACACTGGCTGAATATGGAGTGTAAAAAGTTGGTTTTAGGGTATGCAGAGTAACTATCTTCGCAGTCCGTTCCATCAGAATGGGCTATACGCAGTTTAGCGTACATGTGCATGCAGCTCTGGTCAAAAAAGTAAGGGCCTGAGCTGGGTATCGCGAATTTTATAGGGGCACTCGGCGAACTAATTGTGTTTAATGGGTTAATTGTAATAAAGTCGCTATGCTCAATAGAGACCTGAGTGGGGGGCATATCAAAGAGGGACAGTTCCGATTTACAGCATTGTGAACTACACGGATGGATGAAACGCGCCATGACGAGTCAGAAATAGTGCCACCTCTCGACAACTAGTAATCAGCCTATGATTCGTGAGAGTAGTGTCCTCAGCTTATATCATTAAAAAAATGATCAGCCATAGGTTTCATACGCTTAGAGCACTTCTTTTTTTATTTCCTTTTACGTTTAGCGCCACGTGATGGTAACCCCTTCTTCCTGGCAGATCTCTTCTTTCCGCCACCACGCATTTTCTCTTTGCATCTTTGATGATCTCGTCCCGTGTACGTTTTAAATGTTTTTTTAGAGCTTCTTTAGGTTTAGTTCTACCCATTATGTCTTCTGCCGCGTTAAAACCTGTTTGTAACGCCTTCCTCCCTAGGTATCTAGCACCCCTCTTCAACAGTGGGACAGCGGTGCGTAGTATGGATGAAAAAATGGATCCAAGCCCACTCCCACGCTGGTATCTCACTCCTCGATAGACTGTGAATGGCCTTCGGGTCATTATAAACGGCGAAAGTGTAGTTTCACTGTTAAGCTCCCATCACCGAATGGGAAATTTTTTCCCTCAATCGTTCTTATATATATCGAGATGTTGGTTAATAGATTAGTCGCAACATTCACATAATGGGGCTTGTCATATGTAATGCTCAAACTTTTCCCTCTATGGTTGGGATGTGTGCAATGCACAGCAGGCGCGCCTGGGTGTCCCCAACAAATTGGTGCTCTACGATATTGCTGTAAATATAGCACATGTCTGGAGGTGGAGAGCTTTCACCCAATTTCTCCATCTTCAATTGATACATTAAGCTGGACATGTCATGCTGTGCCTCGTGAAAGGTATCTCTTTGAAGAGCTGCGCTATATCGGCCCTCGGCCACAATTGTGAACAGCTTTTTATCTTTACTATTTCTACTAAGCGTTGATTTTAACTTCAGTGTGCATGCAGGCGTGTCTATGTTTACGACTTCAAAAAGTAAATCGTTTGTCAGGTACGACTTTTCAAGACTTGTTTAACCCCGTCACAATGTCCATGGCTGTTCATAATCCCCGATTCCTAGAGAAACATCTGTGCTATAGTACCATTCCTCACCGAACAGGACTGATTGCATAGTATTGTCTAAGGTTATGCCTAATTTTTCGCACTCCTCGATTCTTCTAAGGATCAGAAATATGATTTGCTCATTTTCAAGAGTTAAAAATTTGGAGACTAACTGGAGTTCACATAAACCCACCTCATACGAATCACGCTCCAATTCAATGGGTCCGTGGAGTTCTGTCACAAAGTTGGCGAGGGTGTTGTTAGGATGTACAGACAGAGAAGAAGAGTAGGCGCCATGTTGCATACTAATTAAGCTTCATTATTGCAGCAGCTTTTATGTAGGTGTTGAAGCTTTCTGGGTAACCCAGACATTTCACCAGGCACATTTTTCTCTTTCCTGAACTTTTGCTGTCTAAATTTTTTTTCAATTTTAAACACACTTTTTCCTAAATTAAAATCTTCAACGTAATACATCATTATCTCGCCTTTAGGTCTCATAGCACGAACTTTAAAAAATCTCACGTGTCCATCCGTGCTCAAATCCCTTCGCGAATTTATTTCCCGAACGTGATAACCTTACATAATCATTGATTTTGAAATGTGTAGAGTGTGGTGGCGGTGCTCCACATCTCACCTCTGGCAGCGTACCTCTCTCTAAAACTTCGTTAGATGTGCCAATCGTACGGTGGTGTGAACGGTTGTATGATGATGCCAATGACCCGAGAACGTTTATATATCTGTATGTGTTTTTATGTGTAAAATAGCGATGCATGCGTTCCTTTATAGTACGTTGAACTCTTTCAGCTAAAGAGGCCTTATGTATAGAACTGCTAGTGTAGTAACTGATATTAAACTCTGTCAGTATGTTCTGAAAAGCGCGACCTATAAATTCTTTCCCCATGTCCGTACAAAAATAACCAGGAACCCTTTCATCTTTTAACATCAACGTTTTGGTCGCTTTAGCAACTGTTTCAGGCGATTTATTTTTCAGGGGAATTAGCCACAGATCTCTAGAGAATACATCTATTATGAATAGGATGTAGCGGTATCCGTCATTATACACTGAATATCTTTGCATGTCTGTTAAATCTGCTTGCCAAATGGAGTCAATCGAATCCGCGGTTGTCTTGGCCGGTTTAAACCTTTTTCTCACCAGTTTATGAAGTGTATAAGTATCCTGTTCCCTAAAAAACCGCTCATCTTTTTTTTCCCTACTCTGTAAACACCTCTGTACAGTCTATTAACGTCTATTAACGCCACCATGTCATAATAGCGTTTACTTAATATGTTAGCCATTTGCGTATTTTAGAGACACGTGGATAAGGTTGCCCGTTTGTTCTCTTCTTTCTCTTCAGAGACGCTGCTGCTGGGGACGATGGCTACTCAGTTGTGACACATGCAAGACTTGATCCAGGTCTTTTAACTTATTCAGATTGCCTATCAATGTTTTGGGGACATTTATTTGTTGTAGTCTTGCTTTAATATGCTTCCATCCTGTTGGTGAGGGTCTTTCCCACTTTCTTACCAGATCATGAACAATATCAACGATATTGGATCCTTGTACCCTTGTTCCTTCAACAATGACCTCGCCTGTATCGGCCCACTGTATGATGGGGTCCTCAGTCAATAGATTATAAAGACAAACCTTTATTCCTCAATGTATGTGGGAGACTGTTTTTTAACACATGTTCGATGTGTTGTGTTCCGTTCTTTGGTTGGTCATCTCTAACGTCGGGCCCAGGTCCTGTGTCGCCATGCTCAGGGCTACTCGAGCTGTGCCTAATAACCACGGCGAGCTTATAATCTTCATACTCATGAAGAAATTTCTGCAAAGCCTCTTGGTACAAGAGCCTTTTCTCATCAGGTGACTTTTCACTGTTTAATAGGGCTAGCAACTAGCTTTCCATTCTTTTAAGCCTACTTTTACGGGGTTCTAGAGCCGTGTTTGGAATCTTTGAACTTTGCAATGAAGCATACACCTCGTGCGGAATCACAACCACTTTCTTCATTATATTAATCTAGTCAGTAAAGGACCCAAAACTGAAAATAAGATGGGTAGGAGTGATCCTCCTCTTTGTACAATAATTCGTTTTTTCTTACCCACAATTTGACTTTTATGAGCGAGCGCTTGTATTATGTTATTGTAACGACGTAAGCGAGCCTTCTGGGGGGGTTTCATTGGCACATTACATTTTATAACATTAAGACAGATTTCACAGATGCATTTTAAAAGGTCGGAGTCGATATTTTTAACAAACATCTGTTGCAGTGCCCGGGGCAATCGTTGATAGATTTTTATTAATTCACGATATTTCTTCAGCCTATTTGTCATTCTGGAATATACACCGTTTCAGGTTCGCTTGGGAATATATTCGTTCTTAGAAGCACCCTAAACGTGTTTCGCGGGTGAAGGTCACAAAGCAAATATCCATAACGCTGGCTTGTGGCTTCTTTATAAACCTCCAAAAACTCCTTACGTTGATTCGGGAACATTTGATTGGCTAATACCCCAATTTGTGACACATCTCTACGTTGTGCGAATAAGACTAGATATTGTGTATTTAGCGACACATCGCGCATGTATCTATTTTTGAAAAATAGATTCTGGTTGATGAAGAATACGCTTATGTTAAGATGGTGGAGAACACTGTAAATGTCTCGGCAAACGTTTTATCCATTTCCAACATGAGATCGTCAATTACAATAACTGTATGCTCATTACCTTTTAACGAATTAACGTCATATACACCCTTGTGGAACAAAATTTCATCTTGGTACTCGTTGAACACTGACTGATACGTCGAATAGCACCATATTACTTTATGCACAAATTTTGAGAACATCTCCCCTTATCTTTAATGATTTTAAGCATAAATACAGTTTTTCCACATCCTGTAGGGCCAGATATAATACATGTGGAGGGGCTTGTGAACCTGAATTTTTCTACAGATTCCATCTCTAACACGTCACACCCCTAAGTGGGTCATTTACAAAATATTACAAATTTTGAGTGCTGCTCCTTATATTTTGTTTTCTTCTTCCACAGAACCGTGAATGACGACGATGTACAGCACCCATCATCGATATCACAGACGAACCCGATGACCGTGCAGCTACAGAACCCTTCCCCGCTGACGAACCCTCACCAGCGACACCTGTAGCATGCGACAGTTCAAAGCGGAAGCATGATGAAGAGCCCTCCACGTCAGGTATAAAGCGTGCCAGGATTGCTCCGGTTGTTAGACCCCCAGTAATAGAGCCCCAACCCTCTACGTCTTACGACACAACCCCCACAATAGTACCTTCCTCAAATATGCCCCATTGTTCAGTTCCGGGTACTTCCTCCACAGCAGCTTCTCATACTGTGGAGGATGGTATAACATTCGAGTTGGTGCGCACCGCTACCCCACCCCTGCCCTGACTAGAAATCGGTACGTGGTCAGGGTTGACCCTGGATCCCTGTATACCAACGGACTGCGGCGCGTAGTTGAACGTATTGTGGAGTTTGCCCTTCAGAACCGCGACGAACGTGAAGTCCGGACGAGGTTATCCTTCAGGTTCGGGTCAGATGAGGGGGACGATTTGGGTGGTAATACCGTTCAGACGTTTGGCGGCTGTAGATAGAATATATCTTGGGCGTATAATGCAAGCCTCTCAAAGTGGTACATCCTTCAATATGGACAACTTCATGGTAGATATTGACAGAGTATTCCGGGTTGCGGGTCATAGTGCCACACCTTATACTCTTAATTTCAATTCTCCGGTTATTTACAGAAAGCATTTAAACGTCGATCGTGGTTGTGGTTTTATAGCAATAATCTTAGCTCATATGTTCACTGTGCTAAATACTTGGACGCAAAAAATTTGGCTGCCCACGGTTGTGCAGCGTGCCCGTAAACTGGCTTCAGATTGTAAGCTTGAGTTTGAGTGTAATATGGGTCCTGAAGAACTGAGAAGGGCCGAGCAGGAAATGAATGCACGTATAGTCGTATTTGGAATGGATGATCGTCGTAGGACTGTGTATGTTTTTAAAAGCAGCGTGAGAGATCGTACAAGACCTCTACTTATTTTAGGATTGTCAGGAACATCGTATCTCCCCATCCGTAACATAAGGGCTCTCTACGCCAGTTATGATAAAAGTCGAAAATATGGAAGGCATCATGATTTGTGTAAGGGTGTCTCGAGTTTGCTGATGATATGGTGAAACATTGTAAGGATTGCTACATGGTATGTGAGCAGTGTAAAAGCCCCAAATGTGAAAGTCGTGTAGTTGAAACCGAGAAGAGGGAATGTAATGTGTTAGACGTACATTTTTCAATAATAATGCTTTGAACTCCATAAATCAAATGGCACTTGCAGGAAAATGAGGATTTGTAAGTGCGGTATGTTTCACATGATGGATAATTGGGGGAATTTCAAACATAAATGCGATGAAATTCACTGTTCTACATGTCATGAAAAATATAAGGCGGATGGAGTGAAGCATGTATGTTATATGAAAGATGCTAAGCCTAAAAATAGCCCTTGTATAACCGTGTACTACGATATAGAAACTTACACGAACGCTGAAACCAAAGAGGTCATTCCACATTTACTCGTAAGTCAGACTATCTGTGATGAGTGCATGGAGATCGAGTGTGATGAGTGCCACAAATGTGGAAAACGGACAAACGTTTTTAAAACGAATGCACACGGCAGCCCTGTGAAACTCTTTGTATCCTATATTGTCAAATTAGCGGACAAGTTAAAAAAAATGACTGTGTATATTCTTGCCCATAACGGGGCGAAATTTGACATACATTTCCTTTATAAGGAGCTGCTTGAACACGAGTCGTCTGCGATATTTACAGGTGATCCCTTGAAAAGAGGCAATAAACTAATACAGACGCAGATAAGAGGTAATGTACAGTTTAAAGATACCCTGCTGTTCACACTTTGTAAATTAGCAAAGCTGCCCAAGGTCATGGGCGTAGCCGCTGAAGTTTCAAAAGGGTATTTCCCTTACACATTCCTCACTAATGAAACTTTGAATTACGTAGGACTACCTCCACCCAAACATTACTTTAACTACACCAGCATGAGTGATAGTGAGCGTGAATATATATATATATATATATATATATAGTATATATATAATATATTTCCTGTACTAATATGCAATTGATTATACGTTTTGCATATTATTATTTTCAATATATTTAATTATTTAATATTATATATATATATATTTTTTTTTTCCCCTCTACTAATATATTGATGGTTATACTACAACGTTTTGTATATTTTTTATTATATATTTCTCGCTCGTATTTCTTATGCTATTATTATTTTTTTATCATATACATTCCATTGTATATTTATTTTGATTATATATTCATCGTTCGTATTTCTTATGCTATTATTATTTTTGATCATATATATTCCATTGCATATTTCTATATAATTCGTGAAATTAAATCCATGATTTCGTCTAAATAAACAGAATGATGTAATGGTGTTTTATTTAATTCTTTTGGTTGTACACGACATTTAATTACAGCAAATGGCTGCCTTCTAAAACGGATTTCTAAACCAACTGCCAAATATATCTGGATAGCACAATCTGGCAACCCTAAATTAATGTACATCTGAACAAGCCATTTACGCCTTCTAAGTCAACTGGCTGGTTAAGCCAGAATATATGCTTTAATTAAATAAATAGCGCAATCTGGCAGCTTAGCCAGATAAGCCAACTGGCTGATTAGGAACATATTAACCCTTTAATGCCGGAATTTATTGTAGGCTTAAATTATGAATGCGTGTATTTAAAATGTTACCAATTTGTATCAGTCGTCGTTAAAGGGTTAAGACAACGCCTGCTCGGCTGAAGTCTTAATATGCGCTTGGTTCCTGCCAGGCGAACACCTCTCTTTCTTTCTCTCCTCCTCCTCTCTTTCTCTTGGGGGATAACTCCGCCTCCAAGTTGCATAACCCTTGTTGCTCTTGCAACATCCCCTTCCCCCTTTGTTGCATAACTTATGCAACATTGACCAACATTTTCAATTGCATTGCACGCTCCTTTTGCGCCCATACTACTCATGTCTGTTTGTAGAGATCCTACATCCTCTGGGTTTCTTATTTTTCCACTGACCTTGTGTCATCGGCAAAGGATGTTACTGTGCTGTCTCTAGTAACGTCCTCATCTATGTCAGTTAGCATGATTATGAAGAGTAATGGAGCTAATACTGTTCCTTGTGGTGCTGAGCTGAGGACCTTTGATTCTAATGAAGGTATTCCTTGAACTGTAACAACTTGCCGCCACTCACTAAGGAAATTATGTATCTATTTCCCTACTTTTCCTGCTATTCCCATATATTTCAGTTTATGTATTATGATTCCATGGTCACACTTGTCGAACGCTTTGGCAAAGTCTGTGTATATTACATCATAGTTTTCAATACTTTCAAGTATATCAATAATGTTGTTGTAGTGTCCCATTAGTTGTGATAGGCATGATCTGCCTGATCGGAATCGATGTTGGTTATCATTTAATTTTTTCTGAGTTTCCAAAAAGCCATAGATTTTTTCTCTAACTATACTTTCAAATATTTTAGTGAGATGAGATGTAAGCGACACTGGCCTATAGTTTTTGGCCTCGGATCGATCTCCTTTATATATTGGAACTATGGTCGCTCTCTCCAGGACGCCCGTATCTAGTGATTGTTTCTATATCCAATATAGGGGCTCAGCGATTGCATTCTTGCAGTTTTTAATCAGTAGCATTTCCAGTTGTCTGGTCCTGCTGCCGAGTGTGCTTTTAGCAGGGTTGGGTCGATTAACTTCCAAAATTAACTAGTTAAGTTAATTTGAGATTCTTACCAATTAAGTTAAGTTAATGCAAATTTAAAAAATTAACTAGTTAAGTTAATTTTTAAAGTTAATCAATTATTTTTTTCTTTCTTGGGAGTAGTCTGTAGACTCATCATTATATACACGGTGAACCAAAAGTAGGTGGACAGTAGGTTGAATACGGTTTGTGTTATATTATATTATAACTATGGTGTTCATTATAACTATGGTGTTTGTGTTATATTATATTAAATATTATAACTAAATTTATTTAAATTTTATTTTGTATTATAGTATACAAAAAAATTAAATATGTATTCTCAAAATAAACGTTATCATTTACTGTCCACCTACATTTGGTTCACCCTATATAACTAATCAAGGTAATGATAAACCTGTAATTATGTGGGATCACCTTGTATGTGTGGTTGTCAATGTCTGATAAATTATATGTATTTTTTTTTTACATATTATACAGGGCAAGACATAAGGATAATTTTTTGTAAACTTTTATTATTTTTCTGTTTCTTATAAATAAATTAAATTTGTTTATGGTCTCAACTCAACTTATTCTCTTCTTTTAACCCCGTACTCTCTTCGTTCTCTCGGGCTAACCTTAGAATGGATCTTAGGGTCTTTGTTAACCTTAGCTTCTGTAGATCTGAAGTCTCAACTTTTGGGCATATCATAGTTTTCCATTGTAAAAATGAAGGCAAAATAAATTTAATAACAAATTGTTTTCTAAACTGCATGTTTTATATTGTACACTCTTGACACTGAACATAATTCAGATTCCTTACCAACAATAGTCAAATTAAACATAAAATATATGCATCACTTACAAATTAAATATGCTTGTTAACTTTACAGAAGATGAGGCTCTCAAACCTTTCATCTCTTAGCCTATTACATTTCATTCAGAAAGATAAAAACAGCATTTGGATCACTTTAACATATTGCTTCCCTCCTGGGAAGCAATATGTTAAAGCAGTGGTGCACAAACTTTTTTGATGTGAGGGCCAAGCGAAGAAAATAACTAAATGTATTAGCCTACTTACTTTCCATCTGTCATAAATTGGGTCACTTTTATATTCTAACTTTTTCATTGAATTGAAAAGACCCGTGGGGCCACTGAAAAGACCCGTGGGGGACACATTTGGCCCGCGGGCCAGGGTTTGTGCATCACTGTGCTAAAGTGATTAACACTGGGAAGCAATATGTTAAAAAGAGAAAGGCTGGTTGGTTAGAAAGAGGTTGGTAATCTAGGAGATAACCTACCGACTATAAACAAAGCTATAAATGCCCTAACCGAGCATTCTTTATATATTTAATGTAGGTTAACTGAATGCCCGGTTAGGTCAACTGTACGCCCTTGATGATTGGTTAGGTTAAGTCGTGATATTTTCGTTAGTTTTAACGAAAATATAACAACTTAACCTAACCAATCGTCAAGGGGCGTACAGTTGACCTAACCGGGCATTCAGGTGACCTAACCAGGCATTCAGTTAACCTACAGTAAATATATAAATGAAAGGATGCAAAAAGGAGCTACTCAACTCGTACTTGTGGCAAATGATGTGGCGTGACCGATTCTTCCGAAATCCATTTTTTACTTTGTGTGACCATATAGCGCAACAATTCTAATAAATTTACTTTCAATCTAATATTTTAACATGTTTTGATTTACTTTTTATGCCTTTACTTTATTAAAGCGAACATTTTTTATCGTACCCTTATCCTAAATATTGGGAAGCAATATGTTAAAGTGATTAACACTGGGAAACAATATGCTAAAGTGATCCCAGCATTTTTATAGGAAAATTAACTGAAAATTAATTAAAGTTAATCACTTAATTTGGAGATATTTCAATTAAGGTAAGTTAAACTTTTTTAAAATTTAACTAGTTAAGTTAAATTAATTAACTTAATCGGTTAATCGGCGAAAAAGTTAAGTTAATTAACTTAATTGACCCAACCCTAGCTTTTAGTTTTCTTATAGTTTGTGTAATATCATCTGTCGTAAAGTTGAAGTCCGTTATACTTTCCCCTTGTAGTTCTTCAAAGAACGCATTTCTATCGCATATCAGTTTGTCAGTTTTGGGGATACTGAAAGATGATTTGTACTGAGCTCTTAATATTTCAGATACTTCTGTTAGAATAATAATAAGTTAGATCATCAGATAAAACATTTTTTAAAGGTCCGATAGTCGTGTGATTTTTCGACTTCCTTTTTGCAAAATTATAGAAGTACTTTGAGTTAACCTTTATCGCTTCTATAGCGTCTTCTTTTTCTGTATGCTTCTCAATTAGGTCCTGTATGACGCAATCTATACTCTGCAGTTTATCATTTAATATTTTTCTGATGTTATTGTCTTTGCAGTTACTTAATATTGCAGTCGCTCTTTTTTTCTTTCGGAACATTGACCTCTTTTTGTCTCTTGAACCTGCTTCTCTTTCCTCTTTGTTGCATTTTTGGGACATGTCTTTCCACAATTTCCAACGTCTTCTCCTCTAAGGTCATTAGCATCTCTTCCGTTGTCTTGGCCTTGAAGATGGTTTTCCAATCTATTGCTTCCATGCTGGATGCAACACCTTCCCAGTTTATAGCTCTGGAGTGAAAATTAAGAATTTCGAATTTGCTTCTTTCTATAGTGCGTGTTCTTTCCTTTCCTGTTGCTTTTATATTGGTTGTTATTTCAATAATGTTGTGATCAGATATTATAGTTGGGGATATTTCTATGTTATCAATTAGGTTGCTGTTGTTTCTGAATACCAAATCTAGGCAGTTGTTTTTTCTTGTGTTTTCTGTTATTTCTTGTGTTAACATAAATTCATCGGCTAGAGCTACAGGGCTGGTTGATTTAAATCATGATTTAAATCAAATTATTTTTTTAAATCACTGATTTAAATCAGTATATGAAAAACTGAAAAAAATTATAAAATGCAAAACCTACTAATTGTAATTAATCACTACAGTATAGGACTATAGGTAATACATAAAGAATAGTAATGAACTTTGCTGTTTATTTTTTCAATAAAACAAGGTTATAGAATTTACTTATAGCTCTATTGATTATAGTGACAAATTAAGATATCCGTGTTAACCTTTTTTTTAAACATTAATTAAAATCATAATACTGTAGCCACTGTCCTGAAGTGAATAAACATTTGTAGAACATATTTATTATTTCTATAAAGCATCAATAATTATTTTAAATTTTTATTCCACTGATTTGATATAAAACAAATCTTTCATTTCTAGAAAACATTTAAGGTCATCCGATCATAATAGTTTAATTTGCTGACCCAAAGCAAAGAATTATGGAGTTAAAACTTCAAAAATATATATACAGGGTGTCCCGTAAGTCTGGACCCATAGGGATTTATAATATATTTTTTTATTATGTTGCAGGTAAACCATGTCACTGACTAGAGAGGAGAGAGTTCAAGTTATTTTGTTGGTCGGGACCCGCAGTCACCGGGAAGTGGCCGAAGAATTCAACAATATGCATCCAGACCGCGCACCAATCACACACAGATGTGTTGGCAAGTTGGATCCGTAGCTGACAAGCCTCGCAGAGGACCTTCAAGGACTGTTACGGAAGACGAAATCAGTACCAATGTGTTGGCTAGCTTCGCTGTCAGTCCCAAGAAGTCACTTCGACGCATGTCCAGCGAAACTGGGACTATTTTGTAATTTTATTAATTTTGCCCTATGGGTCCAGACTTACGGGACACCCTGTATTTCTAAATTGAGCCCTAATGCTGATTGAGTTTTGAAAAGGAATACTAATTTTGCAGCTCAAATTAAATAAATTTATTTTATACAGTGTAGTGTAGCTTATTAAATATATAGCAAAAACATATTTGTTTTTTTTTAAATATTGCCATTTTATCCTAATTAGAAATTGAATCTATATTATAAAAAGAAGAAAAGAAAAATGGAGAGGCATAACAACTTTATCATTCCATATATATATAAATTATCGTAATATAGTAAGAATCCTCTTTTAACTGTTAGCCTAACCCAAGTGTTGCCCTTGGTTCTTGGTTTCCTTGTACTCACACGGTGCTCATTGCAACAGCTATTGCACTCTAGGCCTAGAATAAATCTTAGATATATTCACAAACTGGCACCTTTTGCATATTGCAAAAGCACAATTTCTTATCCAACCTCGAAGACAACTTAGCTGTTTAAATAGCTAATACAATAGTTTGCTTCAGTTACTTCATGTTATTAGTGCTACAGGAACTTATAGGAATGAAAAGGATCTTTTTTTTACTTGTTGTTTCATTGTATCTTGAACATGAAGAAAAAATCAAATAAATCAGATTTTTTATATTTTTTAAAAAAAATCACCAACCCTGTAGAGTTAGGGGGCATTTTTACCTGCTCCTGTTCTTCCCGTGTGCCACTTATATATATTTTATATTTATTACTTATGTCCAGGTTAGGTGTACTCAATACTCGGTTAGGCATACACCAGGTTAGGTGGTTAGTATTGGTTTAGTTAGGTCTTTTCCAGTTTTGGGTCAATTGGTCATGTAAAGTTTCGAGAATATTTGCATCAAGAAATTGTAACCATCGGTGCTGTGAAAATCTCAGCCATATATACACCCTTGTGTGACCACAGTCACAAGTGTGAAAGATTCATCGAATGTGTTCTGGACACCGGTGGTTTAGGATTAAAATGTAAAAAATATTGTTTATGTACTGTATAAGATTTTAAGTTTCCACATATAGACAAAAGTAAATAGACACCACGATGATTGTTTTCAAGAACAAATGGCAAAGCTCATCAGTGGAATAGCAGAAGTTGAAATTCTAGGGTTGCCAGGTCTCCGGTTTTGGGCCGGAGTCTCCGGAAATTTGAGTATTATTTATAAGGAAATAAGAAACTAAGCTGGTTATGTATGTATTTTTTCTTGATCAATTAATTTTATGTAAAAAATTAGGAAGTTTATATATAGGTTTAGCTACATAAACAAATAATGATGAGCTTCGTAGGTAAATTCTCCAGATTTGGAAACCATGTGATCTGGCAACCCTAACCAGAACGTATGTCCGTTTTACATAATGCAAAGGGGAAAGCAACACCATTCTAAATGTATTAACCCAATAACTCTCATATTATTTATTCTTTTATTATTAAAACAAAAACTATTGGCGGGGGGGGAATCAAAGGTGTTTATTTACTTTTGTCAACCCTCTGTAAATACTGTTCCACAGTTCATGAAGTGGGTAGTTTCAGGGGTTCGGTGTAACGTATCTATTTATAGTGATGCACTGGAGCTCCGGCTCCGGCCGAGCAGGAGTTCCGGCCATTTTAGAAAACCTCCTGTTCCGGCCGGAGGTCTCACTAAACTCCGGCCTTTGGCCGGAGGTGCCAAGTACGCCAAACTCAATTCTGACAACTTTTAGTTTTAATTCTATAAAACTATAAAACCTCATTTCTGCACCTATCCGAATATTTCAGTTCTCAGATGACTGTAATAATTAATTTATTTTATGAGTGATCAGTGATTGTATTAATATTTCAGTTCTCAGTGACTAATAATAATTTATTTTATGAGTGATCAGTGATTGTATTAATAATTGATTTGATATAGGCTACTTTACTCAGCATTCAGCAAGACATCATAAGTTTAATAACCTGAGGATATTCTGTTCAATGGGAATTTTTAGAGAAATTAGCACACACAAAGCATAGAAAGTCGACTTTTATAAAGTTTAAGTTATTAAAGACTTAATAATTTAAAATAGCAGGACTATAATATATAAACCCTAAATAGATGAGATGATGGACCACACACACACACACACACACAATATATAAATACTGAAATAAATCAATTGGCCGGAACCTCCGGCCGGAGGAAAAAGCACTAAGCCGGAGAGTTCCGGCCCTCCGGCCTCCGGTGCATCACTATCTATTTTAATAATCACGTTTCTTCTAGACCAGCGGTTGTGGCCGTTTGTTAATCATATATAAAATTAAAAGGGTTATATTTTCAGGACCCCTTCGCGTACCCCTGGGGGTACGCCATACCCCACTTTGAGAACCACTGTTCTAGATCTTGGTTAACTTTTCCATGTATACTGTTCGCTTTACTGGTAAAAATTATTTGCTGTCATAACTACGATTTACCACGAAATTCTAACTACTGTACACGGGTTTACAGCATATAATATCAGTTCGTTTAAGAGTTGCTGTCGAATCTTCATCGTTCTTGAAATAAGTGATGTTCATCCATTTGTAAGCGCACTGTTCGGAGCTTAATATTAAAAAATGATAACAGGAAAATTCCAACTATGATAAATTCATATTCCCAAGTTGTTTTCCACACATGGCAGTTTTTGTGGCGTGATACATGTATATTTAGATCTTTAATCAGTTTTATTATTACTTTATTTGATATGATAAATACACTGCGCTTGGCAACGTTACTTTTCTACCCAAGTCTTCGCAGTTATGGACGTTTTTAACTCTTGGCTTATTTGGGTTTTCTCGTGCGAGCGATCTTCAGCGGCGAGCCAAAACTTTTTCTTCCATTTTTTGTTGATCTTCTTCCCATCATCATCATCCTCCTCAGTCAAGTCGTCAGATCAACAAAACTGATCGACGTGTATCGGAAATAGGTTTTGCGAGTCATTGTTGCAGTAGGGTCGGGGGTTAGGATGAGCACTTTGTTCTTTTCATTTAAAATCTTCCCCACGATCAGCAATGATGGCGCCAACCATCAAAAGCCGTCTGGTACAGTCATACTTTCTCACGTATCACATTTTTATGAAAATATGCAGGTGTTTATCGACTTTATAAAAATTTTCTTCGTGTAAATTTTTAAGAGTTGGAATGGAATGGAGTTTTGAATTTTGATCTGATTCAAATTAAGATCCTGACCCTGTTCCTGATCCGATTCAAAGGAAATGTTTAGACTCTGATTGTAATCCTGATCGCAAAGAAAATCTATATCGTTTAAGTTACGACCTTTACGTGGGGGTGGGTTCTATCTCTAGCACTTCAAGGTAACTCGATAACTCGGTATCACTGATTGTGAATCAGTGACATCTGTTAATTCGAAGTGTATGCTTGCGTCAGGAGAATTGTCCCCTTATCTGAATTAATTTCACTATACTTTTTCCTACTTATAAATCTTCTCTCACAACTACAGTGTTTTACAAATGCGATTAAACAAACCAAATGCTTTCGACAACATTCATTTCATTTCATCAACAGACCATCATCTAAATCAGTGGTTCTCAACCTTTTCTATACCAACGCCCCTTTACCAATTATTAGACCTCTCAACGCCCCCCCACCAGGAAAATTCAATTCTTAAGTCTTGGAATGTTGAATACGGTCATGCAAATCTTCCCTGGAAATGAAACAACAGCTTAACATAACATGAAAGAATTTTATTCAAACAAACAAAAACGCAGTAACGTAAAATAAAAACAATGTGCCACACAAAAATAATACAAAAATACTAGTGAGAGCCTTGCGCTTGGTGTTTTCCAGCCAATATCTTCACTGAAGGTTGGATAGAAGTCAGGTTCAACCTCAGTGCACCTGAGGCTGTTATATTAAGCCTGTTACGATATTTGGACTGCATGTAAAGGACAAGGCTGAAACCCTGTTCCACTAAATATGAGGTAGGGAATGCCAAGAGAAGAAGACGAGTTCTTTTCCAAAGAACTGGATAACGTTGCCAATGTGTTGCCCACATACCACGCCAGCCAGAGGTGCGGAAGGTTACCTGGGCCTCATCGTCATTTTGTACATCAACAAGCTCCTCCTGGATCTCAACTTCAAATTTCGTAACATCTGATTTGAAGGGCTGTACCACCCAGTCAGGGACGTCAAGCTTTTGAAGATCGCTGAATCGGATTTCCATGTCAGCCTTTATCATCTTTAAGTGGTCGATGTAACGGAGTAGATGTTCATCAGTCAGTTTCTCGGACACCTGTGAATAAATTCAATAAAAGCACATTAAAAAACAAGTAGTTTTTAAATAAAAATTTCTGAAATTTATTAAAAAGTAAGTATTTAGTAAAATCAATTACCTTCATCAATTTGGGAAAATGAGCCAGCTGACGCCGTCCAATGCCTTCCTGGTATATGTTCAGCTTGGCGATGAAGCTGCAAATTACAGATTTGCAGTGAATCAGCGTCACTTCATTTCCTTGTAATTTAATGCTGATCTCATTCATTTTTTCAAAGATGTCTGCCAGGTAGAAAATATCGCATTGACTTAACAACACTTGTTCCTTGAGAGTTGCATCAGTATCCTCAAAAAACTCTAAAACTGTGCTGAACAACTCACACAAACGGGAAAGACAATTGCCTTTCGAGAGCCAGCGCACCTCGGTGTGAAGTAGCAGACGCTCAAAAATTTCATCATTGTCCCCACAGAGTTGTCTGAACACTCGGTCATTCAGTGCATTGGCCTTTATCTTGTTGATGGCCTTAACTGCCACACTCAGTGACTCGTGGAGAGGAGGGCTGATTTTTTTCGCCACTAGATTATGACGGTGCAGCACGCAATGGACTGTCAAAATGTGTGGAGCCCACTTTTTCAATAGAGTAGTGAAACCACGGTACCGTCCAACCATGGATGGAGCCCCATCGGTGGCACATGCAATGATGTTGGCAGCTGGAATAGAATTGCAACTCAAGTATTCTTCAACTGCATTAAATATGGTCTGCCCTTTAGTGTCGGTTTCCAAATACTTGGAGAACAAAAACTCTTCGGAAATTTCACCAGATGACAGATAACGAACATAGGTCATCAGCAAAACGTTATTATCTGAGACAGTTGTCTCGTCAGCCTGAAGAGTGAACGGATTTTCTCGCAGAATGGCACACAACTGCACCTCACTATCCAATGCATTTCATTGATTCTCCTTGACACAGTGTCATTGCTGAGGGGGATGGATTTTAGAACCTGCGAAGGGTCACATTCCATAACAGTGCAAATAGCTTCTTTAATAGCAGGAAGAATCAGCTTTTCTCCAACTGTGAATGGCATTCCACATTTGGCAATAAGGAGAGAGATATTATATGAGGCAACTAAGCCCTTCTCAGTTTGGTTTATGTTCTTTTTGAATATGCTACTGATTGTGCTTCTGGCATGTCTTTCTTTGAGGTCTTTAAAGAATGCAAGGTCTTTGTCAGTTTTATCAGGATGGATTTTAATTATGTGCTCCTTCAGGCGTGAGGGTTTCATGGCCTCGTTAGAGAATACTTGCTCCCACAGTAAACACATAGGAAGCCGTTGATTCGTAGGAGAAGGTACGAAGCCATAGCTGAGATATTCAACATTATACTGACGACACTTTTTCTTGCCTTGTGACATCGCGAAAACTGTAAAAACATTCAGAAATTTTATTTTTAGTTGTTAGCCGTTAGCGTAAGAAATGTTTTTATTTGTATGCATAAAATAAGTTTTATGGTAAACTAGCCTAAATTATACTTCTGCGAGCTGAATATTTTGCTATATCTTTAACAAAATGGAATCATGTTTGCTGTATTAATGTATTTAAATGTTTTCCTAGCAAGGATGTTACTAACAACTATACTAGACAACTATACTAGACAACTATTTAAATGTCAGTTGACTATTAGAAGACGGCTTTAGTAAAATTACAAAAACACTTACCGAAAAAATGGCATCTACTCACTTCCAATAATTCACAATAAATGACATAATTACTCAAGAGCCATCTATTGAGAGAATGTTGAACTTGACATAGTGACAATTCTCCCAGTAGATGGCGCTTGAGAAATTACATCAGCTGAGTGGATTCCATATTTTTCGGTAAGTGCTTTTGCAATTTTGCTAAATTAAAAGGTTCTAGTAACCTTGTTTCAGCCACTTAATTTCATTCAAACATTCAAATTTAATGTAGATTCCAGAACTGTGTAGATGAAATTCATTGAAACACATGAACGCCCCCCATTAGCTGACTAACGCCCCCTTTTCAACTAACCAGCTTCTAGCGCCCCCCGACACCCAGTGAACGCCCCCTGGGGGGCGGTACCGCCCCCGTTGAGAACCACTGATCTAAATGGACATGACAAACATGCAGACTGTTTCGTCAATGCAGTAGGAATGGCAATAGGTGATATTAATAAGCAAAGTACTATTTTCTTAGACATTATGAAGGAAATTAAATGAAAGAGCGTTATGTAATTAACAATTATGGTTACATGTTTGACAATAATCAAAACACTTTGTAGTACAAAATTGCTGCAATATTTATTAAACACAACTACAATAACACCTATACGTTAACCAACCACGTTCAGCAACCTGTGATTTACTTTTATGTTAATATAGATTTAATTCAAGGAGTCATCTAAATACATTATTGTAAACAGTACTGTGGCGGTACCAAATAATACCTTATTATGATTATATGTAGCTTCCACAAATTAATATGAATATCATTACGGTATATTTAAATGTCCAAATAATAACGAAAAGAGGCCTAAACGAAGCGTCGTATAGGCCTTGTATTCATTACAACAACTCGAGTTTCTTAATACTGTAGAAGCGGTAGGCTACATGATTTTATAATACTCTATTGATTTTCTGTGAATTCCAAAGTGAACTCAATGTTTTGATGGATTTAAAACTACTGAAAGAATTTTTTTTTTACTTAATTCGTCTGTAAATGTATCGATTAAAAAAGAAAGAGGAACAAAGTTATTGCAGCGCATAAGTATTGATTTTCGTTTTATGACACGCGGTTGTAAAGAGAAAAAAAATTATTTATATTTTCGTATTAATTTGTTTGCTACGTTTATCTTTTGTGTATTTTTCATTACATAATTATTTCGTGAGAAGTTCATTTTAAGCTGTCAGTAAAGCGTAGTTAGAAAAAGAAGGGTATTTTCTCTACATTCAATAATAATGTTAATAATTTACATTTGTTAATGTTTTTAATAGTTTGTGCACGCATGAGTGGATGATATTTTTGATGGAAACCTCATTTACAGTTAGTTTTATGCAGGTTTTTTACGTTAATTAATTATTATTAAGTGAAATTATTTACAGCTGCATTGCAGTAAAATAAATGGGATCACCTGAAGATCAAGGTCCCCAGCCTTCTTTATTTAGCCTTATAAGGCTAACTAACGAAAATATCACGACTTAACCTAATCACTCTTTAGGTCAACTGTACGCCCTTGACGATTGGTTAGGTTAGGTCGTGATATTTTCGTTATAGCCTTATAAAGCTAACTAAAGAAGGCTGGGGCCCTGATCTTCAGGTGATCCGATAAACGTGTTATTTCCAAAATATTGATACGTCACACGTTTCTCTTAGTATCATATTACTACTGCTACTACTACTACTGCTGCTACTAATAATAATACTAATTATTATGTAATAATAATCAGTCAGGAGGGCCAGGAATTGGCACAGCACAGCGGTCAGGCCATCTAATGCGGGCTTTTGCTTTGACTTCCGTACTATTATTATTATTATTACCAGCAACATCGAGAGTCGAACCCCTGACTTTAGTGACCTTACTTCGCCTATAGGTAAACGATGTTTAGGGAACGCGAGCATTCTCTAAACATACCGTACACATTTTCCATATTTGAAATGAAATGAAAATGAAAAGGTTTATTGGCAGACTATAATTATAGTCCATATGACAAATATTATTACTACAATGACAGTTCATAATACTAAGGATAAAAATATATAAAATTGATTAGAAATAATAGAGTAATGTCCAATTTAAGTGGAGCTACAGATAGATGTTTTCTTACCATGAAGTCTATAACTTAGAGGATAAACGGCAGGATTCATGGATAGCTTTGGATAATCGAGTTGGTTGATTTTTTAATTCTTTGCATTAGACCAGTGGTGGCGAACCTATGGCACGCGTGCCTATTTTGGCACGCGATCAAATTTGCCTGGTACGCCTAGCCAAAATGCAATAACGTTGCAATAATGAGTATAAAATAATAGAATTAATGTTTATAATTTGGTGTAATATACAGGGTGTCTCAGAAGTCGCGCACCATAGGCTTTATACAGATTTACGGGGTTTATGAGTCGAAATGGTTTATAAGTGATGTTTACTTACAATATAGGTTCGATACTGTTCAAATAATGAAATTAATAGTATGTACAGTTAATCAAAAAGCTATCTTAAAATAATTCAATTGAATGAAGCCACATTAGCCAATGGTGCGCGACTTCTGAGACACCCTGTATATAAACTTTGGTGGGCACGCGAATTTTTTTTTATGGTTTACATGTTTTTTTTTGGCACGCAACTGCAAAAAGGTTCGCCACCCCTGCATTAGACTGTATTGCGCACGTCTTCTTACCTCCGGGAAGCTCGGGACATTGTGGGTAGCAAACATTTCCGAAGCTGAGCATCTCGGGGGGTAATTTATGTAAGAGTCTAAAAGACCTGTCGTACAGCAAATTTAGAGTTCTGCCAGAACCTTTTCTATAATTCATCCAGAGTTGCTGTCCGTATATATTACTGCAGAAAGTACGAAAGAGTGTCTTTAGCTTCACTTGTACAGAACCGAAAGTTCCTTATAGTCATATTCGCTTTAGCACAAAGGCTTCGAGCTTGATTTCTTATATCCGAGTCATCACTCAAGGAGCTGGTAATAGTTTGATCCAAATACTTGAACTCTTGTACTTCCTCGATTACGTCACCTTTCATTTTAAACCTAATAGCAGGTGGCTGATTACAGCTTTTAGGATGAAATTGCATAACCTTAGTTTTTGTAATATTAAAAAGAATATCATGTTTCTGCGAATACACTTCGCAGACTTTTAGTAGCCGATCCAGACCTCTAACAGAGGGACTTATTAACACCATATCATCGGCATAAACTAAGTTATTTATTGTAACAGTTAGTCATAGACGGATAGCCTATGTATAGTTGGATCTACACACGTGATTCTAACATGTTTGTAGAAAACGCACATGAGACAGTTTTTTAACAATGCTTCAAAATGTGAATGTTTGGAGAAAAATGTTTGGAAACACCATGAAAGGAAAAAGTTAAATCTGGAACCATGACAATCTTTTGGGCGGTTGAATCCGAACAACCTGTTTTAGGTATTTCGACTTTTAACAATAATTTTAACCGTAGATTTAACCTTATGACCGTTATAGGCATTTTGTTTGGCCCCAACGTGTGTAGATACGTAGTGTTGTGTAACTCGCCACTGTAATTTAATTGTAAAGTGTAGGCCGTTACTCTGGACGTCCCGGGTTCGAACCTTGGCTTGAGCCTAAAATTAAGGTCTCTCTCTGGGTCCTCCTTGCCGGGGTAGTACTTTGGATCCCGCGTAAAGTTGTAGGTCTCCTCTGTCACCTAACGTTAGAACACGCTAGTCACGTTAGGAGGGTGAGCTAAGTCCGTGGCCAGTGTCGTTAATATCGCTTGCCGTTGATCAGCGAAGTTAAGCGACTTTGGGTCTGGGTAACAATTGGATGGGGAGACCGTTCTTTGCGTCCAGACTGTGTATGTAGCGACCCGTGATTCGAATCTCACGTAAAGCTGTAGGTCTCCGTCATACGATGTTGCGAAAGGGGGGGGGTAAGTAACCCCATCATTACAGTACGGGAGAAGTTAAACAACAACCCCACCTATTATTATTATTTTGACCTTAGCGCATGATGACAAAACTATCACTAGACAAAGATAGGTTTAAGTTGACATTTTAGGACGTGCTTTCATGTTTGGGGTAATAAAACGTATATATATATATATATATATATATATATATATATATATATATATATATATATTAGTGGTGGACCGGATATCAGTTTTTCAACATCTGCGGATACGGATGCGGATCTTTAATTTCAATATCCGCGGATGCGGATGTGGATATTTAGTTAATCTATCAATATAATATAGAATTATGAACATATGACATAATTTTTCAAATTTCGTGATATTACTATTATGGCAGGCAATGCATAAGGATTAAAATTAATATTAATGTTTTCATTATGATAAAAGTAATAACTTTCTCAAGAGTTTCAGCCACAGAAAATTCAATGAAACAAGTTTCATTCAATTTTCTGTGTTACCAGCTATTTATATTTTGACGTTTATATATTTGTTTGTTCATTAATAATTAATACTTTACATGAAATGTGCATGACTGGGTCTTATAAGTTACTTTATAAGCTAATTTAATTGTAAGTTGCATAATTTATTAGAGATAACATACGCAGTCAGAAGTGCGGATGCGGATGTTAAAATTGATGCGGATATCCGGTCCACCACTGATATATATATATATATATATATATATATATATATATATCGGCTATTGATTGGTGGCGTGGAAAACGCAGTTTAATAATGAACAGGAACACCAGAGAAAATACAAACATCCTTCAAGGTTTAATAGTACCAACGTTTCGGAATGCACTAATTCCATCTTCAGGGCTAAAACAATAAAATTCCAAATCACATACAAAATTACAAAATACAAATTGCTTAATAACAATTTAAAATAAACTTAAAAAAAAATTATAAAAAGTAGCTAAGAAAATGTAAAACATTAAACTAAAGGTAAATAAATGTGAAGTTAAAAAGTTAAAATTATAAAAAGTAAAGCATTAAAACTGAAATGTAAATAAATAAACTAGTACCTTAACCAAACATAGCAGATATCGATGATTCGTCAGAATTTAGGTCTGGTTTTAGTTTATAAATAAACAGAGACTCCATAATTTTAAGCTTAAGGTCAGAGCTTCCAGCAGCAAGTACGGTGAAATTAGACTGTGAAATTGGGTGGTTATTGTTGTGCGAGTGATTACGTATGAGAGAATTAGGTGGTTTGCCAAGGGGTAAATTTGTACGGACCGATTTACCGAGATGTTCGTAAATACGAGATTTTAAATGTCTTTTAGTTTTTACCTATATATGACCCCATACAGTGGTCACACTTGTATTGATAACTATAGATGACTTAAGAAGTGTAGGTATAACATCCTTGTATTTAAATAAATGATAAATCGATTTAGACGGGGTGAATATAATTTTTATACACAGTTGTGGGTAGAATTCCTTGAGCAATTTTAAAAGTTTATTTCTAATGTTAAAACTTGAGGTTCCCATATAGGGCAAAGTGAAATACAGGATATCTTTGGGGACTGTAATTAAGTTCTAGTTGTAGGGCTTATTAGTCTGTTTAAGGTTCTGCCTATTGTAGTCTCGACCAGTCTAGAAGGGAAATTATTCTTGGCAAGAATTTGGCGGAAAATTTTTATTTAAAATCTCGTATTTACGAACATCTCGGTAAATCGGTCCGTACAAATTTACCCCTTGGCAAACCACCTAATTCTCTCATACGTAATCACTCGCACAACAATAACCACCCAATTTCACAGTCTAATTTCACCGTACTTGCTGCTGGAAGCTCTGACCTTAAGCTTAAAATTATGGAGTCTCTGTTTATTTAAACTAAAACCAGACCTAAATTCTGACGAATCATCGATAGATCTGCTATGTTTTGGTTAAGGTACTAGTTTATTTTATTTACATTTCAGTTTTAATGCTTTTACTTTTTATAATTTTAACTTTTTAACTTCACATTTATTTACCTTTTAGTTTTAATGTTTTACATTTTCTTAGCTACTTTTTATAATTTTTTTTTTAAGTTTATTTTAAATTGTTATTAAGCAATTTGTATTTTGTAATTTTGTATGTGATTTGGAATTTTATTGTTTTAGCCCTGAAGATGGAATTAGTGCATTCCGAAACGTTGGTACTATTAAACCTTGAAGGATGTTTGTATTTTCTCTGGTGTTCCTGTTCATTATATATATATATTATATATACACGGTGAACCAAAAGTAGGTGGACAGTAGGTTGAATACGGTTTGTGTTATATTATATTATAACTATGGTGTTCATTATAACTATGGTGTTTGTGTTTTATTATATTAAATATTATAACTAAATTTATTTAAATTTTATTTTGTATTATAGTATACAAAAAAATTAAATATGTATTCTCAAAATAAACGTTATCATTTACTGTCCACCTACATTTGGTTCACCCTATATATATATATATATATATACACCGGGTGCGGCATAAGTCGGTTTACCGAGAATAATGGAATCACTTTGTGAAGAATAATATTATATTTATTACAGAAATTGTTCAAAGTGTCCTCTATCATGTTCAATACACACGTTGCATCTTTGAACCACTAAACAACAAATAGGACAGCACAGTTCTTTGTTATTATTCAGTGTCTCGAACTCTTGGTGTATCAAAGTCATCGTGTGATCGAAGTCCCGAGGTTTCCGGCCGTTGACTTTATCTTTGATTATACCCCACATTGAATAATCACTGTGATGTGATTATTCAATGTGGGGTATAATCAAAGATAGGTCTACGGCGAGAAACCTCGGGACTTCGATCACACGAAGACTTGGTACTTGTAGGTTATCCCCCTCCCCCCCACCAATTTTGACAGAATATTTTCTTAAAACTCACGAAAATATCACGACTTAACCTAACCAATTATCAAGGGCGTACAGTTGATCAATTATTAATTATAACATTGTTTGTTTCTGGAATAGTATTTACTAATAGATCAACTGTACGCCCTTGATAATTGGTTAGATTAAGTCGTGATATTTTCGTTAGTTTTTAACGAAAATATTCTGTCAAAATTGGGGGGGGGGGGGGGGGATGGATAACCTACAAGTACCGAAGGACTTTGATCCGCTAAGAATTCGAGACTTTGAATAATAACAAAGAACTGTACTGCGCTATTTGTTGTTTAGTGGTTCAGAGATACAACGTATGTATTGAACATGATGGAGGACACTTTGATTAATTTCTGTAGTAAATGATAAATATTATTCTTCACAAGGTGATTCCATTATTCTCGGTAAAGCGACTTATGCCGCACCCTGTAAGAAAAAGCGGAAATGCTCGTTTTTGGATTCATCATTGGAGATGGATACAGTGAATAAGAGTTCTAGTTCAGTTTAAACAATGTGTGCGTGATGAGAGTAGGCCCTACACATAGAGGGTTTCCGATATCGTTTTCACTTAATTCCTGACCTCACTGACCTTGTTTTAAATAAAGTTACGTCCCTATTATTTAAAACAAATAAGTAAGTTGTTAATTTTTTTTTATTTTTTATTTTAAAGGATTTTGCATTTTGAATGCTTTATTGTTGTTTAATTATATAGAAAGATGCAATAATTGGTCAATGCATTAGTCGGTAGGAATGTAACGTATAATTAAATTGACCTCCTGTTCGTCGGAATGCGGCTAATCAGCACGAACCAGCTAGTTAACAATATTGACTGAAAGTCGTTGGATTCACGCTGCAACCACTTTTACAGAGAGTGTGCGTGGTTGGTTCTTTTATTTCAGTTTTATTTTTAGCCAAAATGTATTTTTTATTGATAGCATTCAGTATATTTTTATAGGAAATGTTACTTTTTATTTTAGTAACTTTTTTTTAGTCCATTTATTGAGGAAAGTTGTTGACAGACGCCTTCTAATAACGAATGAAAATTGCGTATGTATGGAAGGAGGTCATGTTTTTAAGTGACGACTATTGAAGATGCCCTTCTCTATAATAATGATTCGTGCAATGGGTATGAATCGTTTTCTTTCGCCTCATCCATCTTGTTTCACGGTCTTGCTCGGGTTCGTTCTCCTCCTCTCCTTCTGGAATTCACCCTTTCATTCCCTTTACCCGAGTCGTCTCGTCCGGAGGTGGTTGGGAGGTGCGCAGTTTGATCGTCATTTAAGCTCACCCATTATGTTCGCGTGACCGAGAGCCGAGGGAAGGAAATGAATGCGTGTCAAACAATACCTCAGTTTTTCTCTGAAAGGAGCCGGGAGAGGTTGTGTCTGAGGTCGCAGAGAGGTCATGACCTCCTATACTCCAGACTCTTCTTCAGGATACCGAGGCTCCAGTAGTGGGACTCTCAGCAGTGACAGCAGCAGCAGATCTAGCAGTCGCGCGAGCAGCGCCTCCTATAGTAGCAGAAGGGACCTTTTGGACCGGAGAGAGTCTTCATACCGGAGGGAGTCATCGGAGCAGTCGGGGCGGGAGTGGAAAAGCTCCCGGTGGATGCTGGATAAAGTTCTTGCCCACCGTCATAATGTATGTCTTCCTTAGATGCGATGCTTTCTTTATTATCTATACAATATTTGAAAATGGCGTCGTCGGTTCTATTTGTCCGTATAATAATCAAACAAATTGCAATGGAAGAGGCAATAAATTGTACGTAAAATTTACACGTAAATACGCAAAAGCGGGTCAGTCCACGAATCCAATTCGTTTTTCGTGTTTGTAAAGTTCATTTTGATATTCGGAACCTGAAAATGGCGAACTAAAAGACTGGAGTTCATAGCAATGGCGGAGTTGTATACATTCTTCCGCTGTTTTTTTTTTTAGCTTTCGTTCAATAGACTTATAATATTTGGGTGCTGGGTAAACCTTTGCGTGGAACATTTAGAGATGCAGTATCTTGAACGTTTTAAATATACTCCAGGAACCAGTTGTAGTGACCGTGCTTTCTGAAAAAGTTTGTGTACGAGTTAGGGCCCCACTAGCTCTGAAAAAGTGAAATATACAATGCTAATGATTTTAGGGTTAAATCATTAACCCCAATTTAGGGTTAGGCCCTCAACCCTTAATACCCAGAGGGGCATGTACAAAACTTTCAAATAACTCGCATAGTGATATGCCCACCCGATCAGGAGCGATCGAATGTCGCTTCAAGTGAATGCCTTGTGCAGGCTAGGTTAGGTTATTACTATTAAAATGGAAAAAGAAAACAATATCTAACGTTACCCGCAAGCACTTTGTATTGAAGCGACATTCAACATCCGTCGAGTTCTAGAAATTTCGACGGCCTGTAGGGCCTAGCACCACTGAGGCACGTGATTGATTTTATATATTTTACCTCATTATATATATATATATATATATATATATATATATATTAGTAAAGAAGCGAACCATTGAAAATTAATCTATGTATAGCATACATCAGTGTCAAAAGAAAAAGGTCCTTACCTGACAGCATTGACAGTCAATTTGTGAAGAACAGATAAAGCGGCTAAGCTTTTTATTTCTATATTCTTAGGCACTTATTCCGTTATTATACTGTTTTAATTTAACAGTTCCCGTCTTGAATGCCCTTAAAACCATGACATATTATAAGAGTTTGTAGAACAATGCCTTTCCTTCATAGAAAGAAATTGAACTCCACTGGTTTGCATAAAGTTTGCGGATGACTTTTAACGTTCTTTTAACGTTCTGAGAATCTTCGTTTGTTTTGTCACGATTCCAGTTCGTTTAATTTTATAATTCGCATTTCTTTTTTTCGCGAGAATTTCCGATCGGTTTACGAGTTCTTTTTATTTTTAGTCCACACGCAGTGGCTGGAAAATCGCGCGGTCGTTTTATCTGAATTCAGATAGCCCCGTCCTTGCCATTTTTTTTTCACGGAGAAAGTTTATTTTCTTCGCGTGCTACATTTCTTGTTTAATTGGCAGGATTCACGGCATCTCCTGTTCTTCTGTTCGATAAAACTGACCTATGGAACAGTGACGACAAGCTCCGTTTACGTAATTACGCACGATTGTTCGTACATTTCTCATTCAAATCTGGTTTTTTGGTTCGTCTTCGTAATTACAGATTTTAAAGTGCATACACAGAATCGCGTGGTACTTCCTTCCTCATAGCTGCACTTAACATTTATGTATTATTTTTATATAATTAATAATATGAATGCAGTATATTCTCATATATATATATATTTTCATTTTCATATATATATATATATCTTGGGTGATAGAGATACTGTGCCATTTTGGGGACAGAAAAATAGATTTTGCAGATAAGTGAATTAAAGCTGAATTAAATACTGTATATACAAATACAGAATGAAAATATTGTTTCCTTTGGGATATTTTTATGAAATATTTGTATTATTTTTTAATAATTGATGATTCTCTTAATATATATGTAAAGTGGAGTTCCTCAATTTGTGTGTTAGTTAATTGGTAGGCCCACGCACAGTGCTCAGTACTTTTTATGTACATTCCAAATGAGAGTTATTCTTCCTTTAGATCGTGTTCTTGTCTCCACTTTGACAATTTTTGGCCGGACGTATGAGGACCTTATTTTAAAATCCAAGGAAAAGTCAGCGAAATTCCACTGTATGTGTTGGTTTTATTAGGTCAAAGTTGTATGGCGTGAAAGTTTTATGACACCTTTAAAAGAGATACGTTGATATAAGATACGAAACCGTGTAGAGAAGCAATCACTAAGCTATAAAGTAAATGGGCGACCCAGGAACGGAGCAAGTGTGTCACGGGCCCCGGGGCAAAACTTATTTACGGGTCCCCTAACAAAATTTTTATTATACATTTATATTGCTTTTCTTTGCCTTATTTATTTAGCATATATTTAAGAATTATGATACTACTTGTACGCATGGAGGCATAGAAGGCAAAACATTATGCAAAATATTGAGCTTTAAAAAGGATACCGTGAAATAAAAGTTTACTTACGACAACATCAGAACTTGACTTTTCTTGCCTTTCTTTCAGCAAATTCATTAATTAAATCCTCCAAGTTAATATTTCTAGCTTTCTTGTTTTCAATTGATATAATTGAGAGTCCACTTAATCTTTTTTCATTCATATTATTTCGAAGATAGTTCTTAATTAGTTTAAGTTTTGAAAACGATCTCTCTGTACTTGAAACTGTCACAGGAATTGTGAGGAACAATGTTATGGCAGTCACAACTTTGGGAAAACTTGAGCACAAAGTACTGTTGTCTTTAATTAAAAATGAATATAGCTCGTGGATTGTCGTCATTTTTTCAATGTCTATTTTTAAACACATTCGAAAAGAGAGTAATTGACTTGGAAATCCAGAGGAAATATCATTTTTATATTTATTTACTAGCTTTGTTGCTCTCTCAAATAACTTCTCATCACTTGTTGAAACGACCCGGGCCCCGGGGCACTGCCCCGCCTGCCCCAAGCTAGCTCCGCCCCTGGGGCGACCTATTATGACGCGTTCTTTAATTGACTTTGTGATACTCTTTCCTGTTCTCTCACCTACTCGAGTTCCGACTGTTTAGGCGCTCTGATGACGAATTTAGACATTGAGAGTTAAAATGTCCTTATTCTTAAACTTATAAGGGACTGTCAACATTTTTTATAGACGTTTTTATCTTATAAAATCGCTAGAAAAAAATCAGTTTGGATATTTTTAAAGGAAAAGCTTTCATTAATTAATTCAATTATTTGAAAGGAACAGCGTTCAATTTTCAGTCTTTCTCAATTTACAGGACACAACTGTACGTACACCATTCAATATCTTCTTAATTCATAGCTAAGCAGCCACGTTCCGTTTTCAAGAAAATGGCCAAAATACAAAGTTCAAAAACGCAATATTTTTTATCGAACGACTAAGTTAGGTTTTAAAAATTAATTATGCTTCATTTTGGCAAGAAGAAAACTATTTTGATATCAGGTTGTCAATTTTAACGATATCCTCGTGAGAGTTGATGTATCGCGGCAATAAATTTTAATTAAATACTCCATATTCTAAAGGGGATAGAAGATTACGTTAATCCTAACTATTGCTGAAATCGGCCTTTACTTACGTGCGTGAGTTTTACCTGGAAGCTACCAAATTATAATTAATTTGGTTAGAAAATTCATGTTTTGTGTTTTTAACTAAGATTAGTTTTGTGTATATATATATATATATATATATATCATTTCGCGAAGGTCAAACTTGTCGCCCCTCCTCTCGAATTGGCCTGGTGAAGTAGTGAGTTTGATTCTTGCGCTCTCCACCTCACATAGCCAGGTACGCCCGGCTCATCGGGGATTGTTCTGATCCAGGCGTCTAGTCTTCTTTTGAAGATTTCCACTGCAACTCCCTTTGTGTTTCTTAGGTCTTTGGGCAACTGATTAAACAGTTTTGGTCCTCTCACTACAAAACTATTTTCTTTCAGGGTTAAGGATGTGCCCTGTCTCGCCTTCAATTTGGGAATACGGCACAGTGCCGTTTCTACTGTCCACCGTTGTTTGGGGAGTTATAGGGTTCAGAGTAAGATTAGGGACTAGTTTCTCCATTATTTTCCAAGTGTAAATAATGGTGTGTGTGTCTCTTCTCCTTTCCAGTGAGTATAGGTCTAGTTCGCGTAACCTTTCCCAGTAATTTAGTTCTTTGCACCCATTGATCTTGGCTGTGAAGCTTCTCTGGATCCCTTCCAGCTGTCTAACGTCTTCTTTTTTATATGGGGATGTTAGGACCGAGCAGTATTCCAATTTGGGTATTATCAGGGTTTTCAGTAGAGGAATCATTGCATTCCTATTCCTTCGTTTAAAGGTTCTCAATATCTGTCCCGTTATTCTCTTTGCTCTGTTTACTGCTATCTTATTTTGTGTCTCAAACTTCGCATCATCCGTCATTACAACCCCTAAATCTTTTGCTCTGGGATTTCTCTGAATTTCCTGTCCATTTGGGGTATAATATTCCATGGATTTTAGGTCTTCTCTTTTTCCGTACCGTAATAGCTGAAATTTCTCGGTGTTAAACTTCATATTGTTGTCTTCCGTCCACTTGTAGATTCTGTTTATGTCGGTTTGTAGGGATCTTGTCTTCTAGGTTTCTTATTTTTCTACTGATCTTTGTGTCATCCGCAAAGGATGTTACTGTGCTGTCTCTGGTAACTTCCTCATCTATGTCAGTTAGCATGATTATGAAGAGTAGTGGAGCTAATACTGTTCCTTGTGGAACTGAGCTGAGGACCTCTGATTCTGAAGATACTCCTTGTACTGTAACGACTTGCAGCCGCTCCCTAAGGAAATTATATATCCATTTCCCTACTTTTCTGTTATTCCCATATAAATATGGAATATCCATATATATATATGGATGTGGGTGTATTCTTGTCTAATCTTGTAAAAAGATGAAAACATGTGTAACACAATCCAGCGTGTTTGAACTTGCGATATTTCGTGTAGTTAAAAGTGAACGGATTTCCTTTTACAAAAATTAGAAATTCTGGAAATAATAATTTTTGCAGGATAGTGAAAAGTGCTGAAAATTTAGCCATAAGTTTGAGTTTAGGTAAAAAAAATAATTTCGTTAATTACAGCATCCTGAAATTAGTTTCAAAATTTCTGTGAAAGAAACTGACTCTGGAACTAGAGTCGTGACATAGAACACGTACCATACAAGTATTATTGTTTACGGCGTTGCACTGATCATGTTTATTTCTGACGGGTTTATCACATGAGATAATTTCAATGGGCAAGAATGTGTTACGTTTGTCAGCCATTCAAAATAAAACATTTTGTTTTTAATTCGTAAACTTATTATACACTAAAAAATTTGAATTCTGCTTTAAAATGAATACAAGTGAAAGGTTACTTTGAATTGTTCATGATTTGGTCATTATTTTCGATTCCAGTACATCAAATGGCTCAGAAACATCGTGTAAGTACACTCTCGTAATGGAGTTCTAGATTGTTTTGTACTTTAGGAAATAAATAAAGGCTTCGTCAACATACGGAGCTTTAGTGCTTCTTGTCTGTTTTTTTTTTCTTTATCTATGAACACCGTGTCTCAGCACGACTAACCTAATATGTTGATTATGCTTGCACTTCATATAGACATTATCCCATATTCCTTCAAATACTTCAATTTTTGTTTTTCATAATGCAGTCAGTTTTAAGAAGAATGAATTTTTAATTCTGATAGGCAGACAGGATCTCTCCTGGATGAGCGCCAGTTAATTAATGTTCTTCCAAACACTAGATGAATATAGGCCTACCTCCTACAGCAATGTAGTCTTTAATAGATTTCTAAACTTGTCGGCCTAACGTTCAATATTTTATGTTAGATACTTACAAACTTCATGTTTGTTTACGTACAAGCATAGTGCAAGGAATTACAAGCTAAATGTCTTATCTACACTCTGATTATCAGTTCTGAACTTCTGATTGCCTGGTCTATATAAGAGAAACATTTCAGTACTCAGACACATTCACACAGAGTTGCTTAGTCGTTTAAGACGAAGTTCTCGATTCACTTTTCTTTAATTAGAGAAACCTTTCTACATATCAGTAAGTTACTTTATATTGTGTAATTATTACATATGGTTTATTTATACTTTTGAAACCCGACAAACCTGCTTTTGTTTTTATACCAAGTGTGTAACTTCAAAACTTGTTTGTTTTACAATATTTCGGTGCACTGAAGATTAGACATAGCCTAACCACATCTTAAATTATCGAAGAGATTTTTACCTCAGATTTAAAATGGTTGAAAGACTTGGTGTGATTTCTGCGTATTTTCAAAATTCAATTTTCTTTTAAGAATTACTGAAAATTTCAGTTTTTGTTTTGTTTTTGTAAAACGGTTTTGTTTTAACACAACACTCCTTCAACGAGTCAGAGTAAGTTTTTGCAAGGTGTTAAAATTAAGTTATTATTTTGTGACTTAATTCATATGGATTGGAACACCTACCTTGAAATGGGGTAGTTCAGATTTAGTTTTTAGCGTGTTATATTTTTAAGGTTATGTTTAATCTTCATCGGCCTACCAAACTTATTAGCCTTCACAGTGAGTAAATTGATGATACGCAGGTTCATAGCATTTTTTTCTTCTTCATTTATACTGTCTTTACTCGAGACTATGAAAAGTAAGTTCTTAAGAGTGACCTAACTTTAGATATAAGCAAATTAAATCTTAAAAGTAAATGATCATTATAGGCTATGGAGATCCTTTTCTCGTGGTTATTATTTATCGAAAGGATAGAGTTGGAAGCTTTATTTCTCATTTCGAAGACACACCAAAACGGGGGTTTCTACCCCTTAAGTAACTTCGATTATTCTCTTCGTTGCTCGGCGTCGAAATCTCAAAAAGTCGAAATTTTGTTAGGTATTTTCTTATGGTGTACCACACGTTTCGATCTCTTACGTTGCATGCCTGCATGGATGTTACTGATGGTATCGGTGTTTCAGAATTCCTACCGGTTTCAAGATTCGAGCCTTGGGTCCTCAGGGTCGGGGTCAGGGTCCTTTGGCTCAATAGGGTCACCAGGTGGTAAAAATAACAGCAAAGTAAGTGCTCTACAGCCTAGTTCTGTAAGGTCTTCTGACATGCTTTCATTCTTCACTCTTTGTCGTTCCGCCATAGTTGAAACAGATCATTAATTTCTATTCGCTGGAATGTATTTTTGTTTTATTTTTGTGCTTCCGACTGTTTTGGCACAACGAATCAAAATGTCTCTAAAAAAATATTTCGTTTCTATGACTTCCGAACAGGTTTTAAAATTGATTGTAAGGTAAAATACTGTAGTAATTATTAATCCATGGAGGAGTTAAAATGTAAAGGTTCGTGGGTACCCTCCCTATCTGTTGTAAATGTAACTCCGCCCAGCGTCAACGGATGGCGCGGCGGAGCTCAGGCTCACAGTGGGCGGGGCCATTGCTTTTCCTGCGTTGAACGAGAAGCACCCCTTAATCGCGGTATTTTATCTTACAAATGAAATATAAAATAGGCCTTGTTTTAACATTGTCTAAATAAATTCAGTTAATATTAAATCCTAAATAGATTTAGTTCTTAAACAAATTAAAATATTTTTCTAAACTGAATTTTAAAATACATTTTAATTCTATTTCTTCTATTAATTTTAAGAATGTTTGGTGAATTTCTTATCAACATTTCGGCCCAGAATAAAATTTTAAAATGGGGGAAAAATAGGCCGTTATGCTTAACTTAAGCCTTCCTTTTTAAGAAAATCTTATGCTTTTTATTATTATATTATTATTATATATAATAATTATTATTATTATTATTATTATTAAGAATGAATGAGTTACTTCCCACTATGGTTCCATCCTTTTGAAATCATGGTTTACTGGGATATGTTTACCCAATTACAAGTGTATCGTCGAATTATGCGTAGGAGATAAGCATCGTACTAATATATATATATATATATATATATATATATATATATATATATATATAGGGCGTCCCAAAAAAATGTACACACTTTAAATACTTATAAAGGCAGTGTTTATTAAAATACATTTCATTTTCAAAATGTAATAGAATCTACAGACATTATTTAATTGTTTTGTCAACGCCTGTTTTCAAACTGACGTCCGTTCTGGTCCAGGCACTGCTGATAACGCGAAGCAATGGAATCGCAAACATCACGAAACATTTCGTTTGGTATTTGTGTGCATTCTCGTTAATGGCTGCTCTCAATTCAGCGACTGTTGCAGGTTTTATAGCGTAGACTTTGTCTTTTAAGTATCCCCATAAAAAAAAGTCTAGTGGTGTGAGGTCTGGTGAACGCGGAGGGTATTCTACGAAACCCCTTCGTCCAATCCACATCCACATCGTGCCAAGTACCACCACTCGCAATACTCCACTCTTCGGTCCGGATCATCTTCATTAATAGCATGGACTAATCTTGGAATGTAACTTTTCCATTGACAGCGCTTCAAAATGCGTTGGACAGACGATTCTGAAATTCCTACCTCACGACTCGCTTGCCGCACAGATTTTCTTGGACTTTGGTGATACGTTTCCAGTACTCTTTCTTGCTTTGTGGGGCTTGTCGATGTCCGTGGTCTTCCGGAACGCTTCTTGTGGACATTCTGAACAGTTCCATCGGCTTCAAACTTATCTCTAATTCGAGTGATGGTAAGTCGCGTTGGTGGATCTGTTTGAAACTCCCTCCTAAACTGTCTTTGCACTTCAACTGCGTTTTCACACTTCCAGTAGCATTTTAGAATGAATTTCCTTTGTTCAAAGCTTAGTCTGACTGCCATTATTAATTCTAATGGGTTTAACTTGGAAAGAAAGAAACATCAATTGAGCTATCAGCTGTTAAAGTGTGTATGCATTTTTTTGGGACGCCCTGTATATATATATATATATGATTGTCACTATTTATCCTGGCGCTTCATTACGCAGTATACCCATAGATGGCGTTGTTTAACCTTACTACTTTCGTGACACCACTATTTTATCGATTGCAATGAAATTTTGTGCAGCTGAATTTAAATCTGAGCAATGTATGAAATAATTTAGTTCAGGGCTTTCCCTATATTCCCCCTCAACTTTCCCCATCAATCCTAGTGGTCAACTAGTCACGTGCAGTGTTGTAGTCAGGGGGCTTAATCATATAATTGTTCAAATCATTCCAAAAGTGCCATTTTTGGACCACAGGTAGCTATAGTGACGCCTATGACCATACTAATTTGAATGTTTGCGGGAGCCAAGCTGGGCTCCCACTGTGGCGGCCATATTGGCCAAATCAAAAGGGCCGCTGTCCAAAATGACATCCACTTGAGTACCAATACTAGTACAGGTTACATAGTTAACTTGATAAAAAATAAGAGTCAGCATCAACATCTTTTGCTATTAAACTTTAGTATATACGCAAGTACAATCTTCTTTATTCCTTTTACTCACAGTACTGCATCTCATGATAATGTCTATCCAATAGATGGCTGTTCACTGATTAATAGTCGTCATTGTTCAGGCAGCCACCCTCACACTTGCAGAGTGTCGTACATCGAATTCCAGCACTACTGCATTTGCAATTCCCTCTGCAGGCTTTAGTGCATCCGCAATGAAGGAGAAGAGCACATGCCTTACTGGCATCAGCGAGAGTTGTCCAGAAAGGGAGCCATTGGTTGCTGCGCTTGTCATATTCCATCCCCATTTATCAAAAGCAGGGAGTGTCTGATGGCATGTGGTTGACTGCTTCCACACAAAACTTGCCTGCAACAATGACCTCTTGATATGCTGGAAGAGGGCAGCTTGGGTAGGTGGTATGCTGTCCAATGATCGACTGCCACTAGAAAACAGATGGTGCCTGGCTACGTTTACAGATGCTTGTCCACATGTTTTACTGTACATGAGCACAACAAACCTCTCAATGTGTGTCATTTCAGGAGATACTAGACTGAAGGACTCGGGGTCTTCAGTCAATTTGATCATGGTTTCAGTTAAGTTTGGTGTATTATTCCATGCAGTCCATGCTGTCTTCTTCCCACATCCAAGAAACTGAGACGTAGTGTCGCAGCCTGTTAGTGCATGGAACAGAGGTAGAGCCAGCGACTTTGATGGACCAAGCTGTGATTGAATGCTGTGCACTGGGATGTCTCGGTAATATTTGCCACTACCAAAACCAATCCAGAGTTCTGTTAGGTCAAGCTGTTGAAAGAAAGCAATGGCAAGAACGACTATGTCTGTCAACAGTGCGGATGAATGCTTTCTTGTGACCCTGAGATGATGCGTGAGCAAGATGCAGAATGATCCGCGTATCTGCCTCTGTGTGGTTGCATGGTTGGAGCCCTGATATATCAAATGCTTTATTGGAGAGCACAGTTTCTAATTCAGTGCTGAGGAGGGGTTTTCCACCCATGTCAATCTTGATCAGCTGTTTACTGATAAAGACGAACAGTTCCTTCTTGTTTTCCACATTTTTCAAATATGACTGCCAGTCTCGTTTGGGAATGGGTGTGGTACCATCACTATCTGGATCAAGTCGAGTACGTGCTCCTGAACCACGCCGCTGCTGTGCAAGTGATTTCAGACTGTCTTCAGGATAGGTATCCCACACGGCATCGACGCGCTCAACTGTGTCAGTCATCTGTGCTTTAATGAAAGGTATGATGTGTAGAGATACATATTCAGCAAATGTTGATGCTCTACTTGGACGCACAATGTGGACGATGGCGGCCATGTCATACAACTGAACTGTCACTTGTTTAGCAGGATTGGCAGATCCAGTTGGTGCATTGACACATGCAAGAATGTCTGATTTATTTCCAGCTCTGAGTGAACCTCGGTCTGAGAGTGAAGGGGGCTCTCGCTGATTCTCGTATGTGAAAAATTCTGTCATATCCGCATCTGGACGTGATTGTAGAGACAGGAATAGCTGAGTAATGAGCACTGTGTTTTGCTTCTGTACCCCCACTTTGCTACTCTTCTTGCGTGGGTCTGGCCGATTGCTGAATGTGTACACATTGTTTTTCTTTATAGTGTTTGATATAGGAACTGTCCCTTTGCCCAGCCTAGTCTTTACATACTCCTCATGAAGGGCTTGGCCAACTTCCTGTATCTGTGACAGTGATGCTGCTACTTCATTCTCCATAACATCGTGTGTGTCAAGGGCTACAAGCTCCTGATTTGTGGCCAGGAAGGGGTTACCCAGTTCAGACACCACCTTTGTGAATGACTTGACATCCTTCAAAAACCTAGACTGTAGCCAGGTGCTGTTTCGTGGTGGCCAGTTGGTCCTTCTGTAAGTTTCTGAGCATTCTCAAATTCTTCTATCATTCTGACACATTCAGGACCTGCCAACATGTACAATGCTAATGCTTCTGTTTTGTCATAGAGGTCAGATGCTCCACCACAGCCCTGCAGTACTTTGTTCATCTGCTCATGAGATTGATCTTTCGCGATGAGGCTGAATGTACGAGCAGACTTTTGGACTGTAAAGTTCCCATTGAGGTACTCTGCGTGCACCTGTGGATGGCTTTCAGCAAGACCAACCATATCTCTGACATGAATCGGCAACCAGCGGGCATAGTTAGTGTGGTCCAGCACAAAGAACCATGGACATAGTTCATCACACACCTGGACATAGAGAGGGAAGTCACCCTCTCTTAATGAGCGCACAAATCGACACATCAATAGCTCAAGCTCAATCACTAGTGACCAATATTTGAACATGTGAACATTTGCAGATTTCCTTGCACACCACATCTCATATGACTCACAAGGCCCCAGCACATTGGATGTGTATTGCAAGTATGCATTTTGCTTCAAATGAGAGAGGGAAACAAGTGACACTTGATGAGCATATCGTGTACGCTTTATGTGGTGATCATCGAGAGCTGACTGGGCACGTCCAGAGGAGAGGACATCTGCTTGAGCTAGAGCTTGTCCCATCCGGAACCTCGTAGCACCTTGCCCATCATCAGCTGACACTTATCCTCGATATGTAAAGCTCCCAACTGCATCACAAACTTATCCTCACCCAGTGTGTCAGGAAACTCCCACTGTAACTGTTTTCATATGGCAAAGAGAGGCTGATCAGCCCCAAGGACAGGGGTTTGACCAGGGTTTATGAACTCAGTCGTAGTTTCACAATCTCCATCGTGTGCTTCATCATGATGCAGAAGCTGCCTTATCAGGAAATAAGGGGAGTATACCAGTCTCTGCCTTTGGCTTTATTGATGCATCATCCATGAGCTGAGAGTTGAAGCCTGACCACGTAACCACATCACGTTTTTCAAGCTCACCCTTTTCCAGCACTCTTCCAACATGTGCTATCCATGCATCATCTTTTACTTTGGCACCGTTGACCAGGCTGTGGTTCGGCCGAACTTGACCTTCGTTGATTCTGGGCACAAGAATGTCACGGGTGTTGAGTTCGATGGGAGGAACAATTACATAACTATCCGGCAACTTGGGTTTTGATGTATCAGATGGATCAAGTGTGATTGCTGGTCGACGAATTCCCAAGTTCTCTTTGGATAGGTGATTGGTCACAGTAATGCATGTTCCATGAAAATCACCACGTGACAAATTTCCCGTTTTGTTGCTGTCCAGATTGTCTACATCATGTGTAGTGAAAACTGAAAGTCTTGTATTTGTGGGTAGAACAATACCGTCTTCAGTGTGTCTCTTGCAAACAGCACGAGCTACCTGTGTTTTGACTTCCATCACACGGTCATATGAGACAGAGAGCCCAAGGTGATGGGCATTCTCTATCTGGTGCTTGAATCTGGCATCTCCATGCAGTTTAATACCATGGTAAAGTGGGAATGGCGTTTCACGATCCCTATTGTGACGGATTTGGGTGCTGTCTGATGAAGATGCATATTTTACTGTGTTGAATATCAGCAGTTGGCACAGTGTGCACGCAATCTTCGCCCTTGTGCCCAGTTCAGCATCACTGTTGGATTGCTCTCTACTATGTTTATCGATATTACCTTTAGGACCCTGGAGGACAACATTGATGAAACCTAACAGTGTTTCTTCTATGGGGGACGTCAGGCATTGTGGAGAGAATGAACCATTAAATGGCTCTTGTTTCTGAAGGATTCGCTTTCGTAGTGCCATAGCAGCACGTATCAATAACACAGCTTCATCTTGATTGATTTGTGAGGAATGATAGCTTTGTTCTAGCACAGCACCCACTTTTGCCTTGTGGCTAATGAATACATCTCTCCCCTGTGCATAGGAAGCCCACTCAGGAAGATGCTCAAGCAGATGGTCTTTGAATCTTGTTGCATGAGGTTCTCTACCAGAACAGGGATGTCCTAGATCTGACATCATTATCTTGTACATTTCCCGTAAGTCAGACAACTTGTGGACCTCAGACTGAGAGTCATCCACAAATGCCACTAACTGTGCTATGACCATGGGATCAAATGGGGGAGGCTTGGGTTCACTTGAAGATCGACGTTCAACTGCACGAGCTCCATCACGAAGCCGCCAATAGCATTGTACATGATAACATGCATCCATTGCATGTGCATCAGAACCTGCAGTCAAGCGCCCATATAAATGCCAGTTGTTAGTTGTTTTTGCCCAATTCTTCAGATTTTGATCAATGTTGTCACTTAAGGCTCTATGAAGATCATGCTGATCCTCACCCAGACATATGATGCAGAATAATGTTTCTGGAGGTGATCCGTAACTTGATCTGAGTTTCTTCGGACTTATCCCAGCTGCACATTCATCTTGCGTGGCCACTTTTCCTCGTGCCCGCTTTACCCTGTAACTGTTGCATGCACTCCTACAACTTTTATGATACACTGCAGCATGTGATTGGAGGGTTGCTGCAATTCCTGAGCCATCATCGAGCTCACTAACCTTGATACCAGATGGAACAGCATTGAGCTGCACAAAATCATTCAGATCTCTTTCAAGAGATGAATATCCCTGTTCTTTTGGCTGTTGTAATGCCTCGTCTTTGCTGGACTGACATAGGCAACACAGTGTCCAATTAATTCCAGTTATGTTAGTAGACATGTTGAGGTATTAATGTTCTACTACACACTACTAACTACACACTAACGAGATCTTCATATCTGCAGGCCTGAAGAGACTAGAATGTGAAGAAGACCACCACCGCATAGACTTGCTTCAGAGGAATACAGGTATGCCAACACCTGCAAAAATAATAAAAAATAGATTAATAGTGGACAAAATGTCAGTAGAAATCCAATGTAAAAGTTAATATAGCTGTTACAACCACAAATCTAAGTGCAATAATTATGTATCATGATTCAATTGACATAAAATGTACATTTCTTATAAAATAATATCAAATGTGGATATATACGACCTGACGTATATCTTGAATTAAAAAACAAATATCAGAACTGGATTCTCTATACTCAAAAACATACAAAAAGTGTCATTATTTGCTGTTCTACTATGATTGGTTGTTATTTTATCGCCCAATGTCAGACCAGATGGCGGCCATCTTGGATTCGTCCATAATGGCCGCCACAGGGAGAGCCCATGTTGGCTCCCGCAAAAAAATGAATGCTTATGGTCATATCTACCCCTGGTAAAAAAATGGTACTTTTGGAACAAAGGGAACAATCGGGGTGATTTTTTGGATTAAGCCCCCTGACTATTGCCAATTAGGCGTTTTCCAATTAGATCGACTACAATTGTTTTTAAAAATTTCTAATTGGAAAAAAATTCTATTTAGTTGGTTGGTTGGAAATTGAGATGTAGTGTATAATATAATTTGAATCTTTGCTATTTTCTTCGATAGTTCGATCTTTTGGTCATCTAATTGTCATGATATATATATATACAGTATATACAGGGCCATTCAAAAAAGACGCAACAGTTTAAATTGCTTATATTTCGTAATATTGTTAACGTACAGGAATGATTTTTGTATTAGTTTACAGCGTACACCTGGGAGTTTTGTTACTGCTTAGGCCTAGTAGCCTAAGGCGCTAGGCGAACGACTCTTGTAGCCTTAAATGAATATTTTGACGATCGTGTCATCTCGAATCGTTTCCCTGAACGTTTTGCTTGTGGATGGTCTTGGCCACCATATCTTCGGATCTCAACCCGTGTGATTATTTTTTATGGGGATATCTGAAAGATAATGTTTACAGAAACAATCCTCTCACAATTAGTGAGCTGCAAGAGGAAATTTCATCTGTTGTCAGCACAATCACTCATGACGTTCTACGCACAGTACTTGCCAACTTTCAACGTCGACTGCAAATGGTTTTGGATGCTGGTGGTTCACACATTGAACATGTTTTTCATTAAATTAAAACTTCCAATTGTACGCTGTGAACTAATACAAAAATCACTCCTGTATGTTAACAATATTACGAAATATAAGCAATTTAAACTGTTGCGTCTTTTTTGAATGGCCCTATATATATATGTTACAGTCAATGTCTAAAATCAGGCAATTTGTAAATTGACTGAAATTTTAGGCAATATTTCAAATTGATGATACACACAAACCCTAACCTAACCTAATGAATTTTTAGGCAGCATATTGGGAAATACCAGTGGGCATGCATATGCAGTATTACCAGAAAGGTTAGGTTAGGTTTTGTGCGTATCATCAATTTGACACATTGCCTAAAATTTCAGTCAATTTACAAATTGCCTGATTTTAGACATTGATTGTAACATATATATATATATATATATATATATATATATATATATTAAATGAGTTAAGTTTAATAAAATAGTTACGAAACATTTTTCCGTTTTTTACTATGGTGCCACACAATCCAACCTCACGGTTTCACCCATCGGCCGTCATCCCCATGATAATTCGAGCACCCTTCTCATTTCGATTCCTGGGAAAAACACTGATTTACTCCACTCTCGCCGTCCCACGTAGTGTGAAAATCATACTTTTAATACAAGAAATACGAAGAAATTGAACCCTTTTGAGAATTGCTCTTAAACTTTACATTAATTTTAATGTCTGTGATGTAAAAATATGTACAGTCTAATGGAAATGTCCTTGCCCAACCTAAATTAGAGGCATTTCCAGTGTTTCGGAGGCGTTCGGTATGTCGGTGATTGGTTGACGCACGCTTCAAAATTAACCAGTAAAAAGAAAAAAATTTATATGAGCGGTTTAAGGGTATATATATATATATATATATAACAAGACTGACCTTGTGACGTAGCGAGATATTTTGACATATTCCCTAAAAATACTCCTTTACCAGTTCAAGGATTCAGCGAAGGTTAATTTGTATATTAATAACATCAACATGTAATTTACCTTCGATTTTACTGAATTTCCGAATATCAGTCAAATATTTTATTGTTAATTTATGATTTAATTCGATAAATTTACTTACAAACATTAAATTAATTTTGAGTTTCCTCAATCACATTTCGGTTTCAAGTCATTTGACACAATATTTTTGTTCCTTTATTTCTGTAATCTTAATAGGGAAGGTCTTTTACGGGTTCTTTAGCTTCAAAGCATTTCCAAAATTTATGGTGAAGTGTGCATGTGAGACGGGAGTTAAACATTTTCAGCTATTCTTGTTTCACAGTCACAAAAATTGAACGTAAAAACACTTATTTGGAACATTTTTTTGTTTTTGTTTTGAGGTATTGAAATGATTCGGAATTTCAGTGCTCATAAGAATTGATATTTGATAATGATATACACCAGGTATCGTGTATTTTATTATATATATATATATATATATATATATATATATAATATCAGGTCATCCCATGAGTAATGTCGTTTTTTAGATCGGAATTTGAAGGACAAAAAAAAACTCAACTGAAACTTTTTAATTTAGTATATATTTTCCATCGGAATCAATGACACTGTGCCAACGTCCTACAAGCTTTTCAATACCATGTTTATAAAATTCAGGCGGTTTTGAGACAAAAAACGTACAAAGACTGGTGTGCAGGTCATCTAAAGAAGTATACTGTTTCTCGTCAAGATAATTTTGCAGACTCCTGAAGAGGTGATAATCTGAAGGCGCAAGGTATGGAGGATGTGGAAGTTTTCCCACCCAAGCTCCTCAATTTTTGCAGAAGTGATCCGAGCGGTATGAGGACGTGCGTTGTCGTGGTGGAACACGATTCCTTTCCGATTAATCAAAGAAGGTCTCTTTTCTTTTGGTGCAGTGTTCAATCGATCCAGTTGTTGACGGTAGACTTGAGCGGTGATTGTTTGGTTGTGTGGTAAGGTTTCAAAGTATATTACACCACCTTTATCCCACCAAACACTAAGCAACACCTTCCGAGGGTGAAGATTTGGTTTTGGCTGTGGTGTCGCTGGTTCTCCGGCAAAAACCCACTGTCGACGGCGCTTAACATTCTGGTACAGTATCCACGTTTCATTACCAGTCACTAAACGGTGCAGAAACGGATCTTGGAGTTCACGGGAATGAAGAGCTGTGCTAATGTTTACCCGCACCCTCAGATTGTCGACCGACAATTCATGTGGCACCCATTTTCCTAACTTAGGCACTTTCCCGAGTTGTTGCAAATGTCGATGGATGGTGGACGGGGATGAATTGAGTTTCTGCGCCAATTCTTCGACAGTTGTTGAACAGTCTTCTTCAAGTGCGGCTAACAGCAGGTCATCATCAAACTCAGCAGGGCGTCCAGAGCGTGCTGCATCTGTCAAACAGCAGTCACCATTCCTAAACTTTTGAAACCATCTTTGACATTTCCTCACATGCAGAATATCGTTGCCATAAACGTCCTGAATGTTTTGCGTTGCTTCAGTAGCACTATTCCCTTTTTTGAACTCGTAAAGCATTATATGCCTGATATGCTCTTCTGATACCGCCATATTTATGAGGGGTTCACATAAAGCAAAACACACGTCTTCACTGGTAAAGGTCTGTAAAGTATGTAGCGAAACACGATAGATCTCCTCTTAGATATAACCTTCGGAAAATTTATGCTTAAACCGAGTAGGACTGGTTTAAACTTAATCTATCATAAAAAACGACATTACTTATGGGATGACCTGATATATATATATATATTTTTTTTCAAAGTTGTATTTCAGTTAAAGAGAACAGTTGTTTCACAAAATTTTTACAACTTGCGTTGAGAACTGATTGCGTATTTTTAAGGTTTATGATAATGTACTAAACTTGATGTGAGCTATAAAAATCATGCACACTTAATCGAAAAATAAATAAAAGTTTTCGGAAGTTCTGACGAGATTTTTGTGTGTGTGTGAACGTATTCCGCCCCTCGCCCTCTCCCTCCACAGTCAGAAAATTTGGCATTTATTCAGTCATCAATCGAACTGCGTAATGATCCTTATATCAAACTGAATGGTCGCTTTTCGAACCTCATATTTGAGTATTGAGCGATTCAAACTATGTAGTCGTGTTGCTGATATCATACTGAAGGTCACAGTGGTATTGTATAAACTTCAATGGTATCGTCTTTCTAAGTTGTTTATTTGAACTGTAGCGATGATTTCTAGTGATTAATTTAGTCTGAACGAACAATACGATCGCCCTTAATGTAGTAATCTAATATTTATAGTTTGAATTATTTAATTGTCTTTTTAGCTTTTGCCTACTATATTTCTTTTATGTGTCTGAATTAAAATAATGGTCAGCCCACGTTCATAGTTCATCGGATATAATTATCCCCAGTTAAATTTGAGGTTAGGTAACCTTCAATTTCGTTTATTTTTTGTCGGGGTCCAATCGGAAGTTTTGATTTAAAAGAAATGAAACCCTTCGTCTTGGTAAGTCTTAGAACCACGTACAAATTTTTACTTTAAATATAACTTTCGGTCTAATTTATCTTCCAATACAAACTATCTTAGGCCAATTCACAGTTCAAAAAATGTCCCAAAAAATTGTCATTGATCGAAGCAAAATGACGAGAATAAAAGAAAGAGCGACTGAAATTGGAGTATGTCGCAAGTAAGTTTGAAAAAAGAATCATTCCTGTAAAAAGTCGAAATTTTATCTACATTTAAAATCTATTATTATTATTTTGTACACCAATTTGACTGTTTTGGCAAGGGCAGAAGACTGAATTGCGCAAATGTCAGGAAAATAGGCTTTTTTGTTTTATAGTACAGTATATAGAAAAAGAACTTGAGGCAACCACATACTTTGTGTATATATAACACACACACACACACACACACACACACACACACACACAATGTCCCATAAATCTGGTCTCATAGGAAAATTTATTTTAAGTTAGATTTACAAAAATAATACATTAAAACTCAAAGAAATCTTCAAATTGATGCCTTGTTTTGGGGCCTTTTTTTTTTGTTGTAGGTAGAATAACACGCAATGGCTAATATGAAGTGAGTTACACTCGTGAGGAAAAGGCCTCCAAAGACTTTTTCCTCACCAGTATAACTCGCTTCCATAGCAGCCATTGAGTGTTAAAAAAAAAACCTGCAACAAAAGACAGCTCCCAAAATAATACATCAATTTGAACATTGGTTTTAGTTCTAATGTATTAATTTTGTAAATTTAATTTAAAATAAATTTTCCAACGAGACCGGACTTATGGGACACCCTGTATGTAAGCCAATCATGCATCCCATTACCAGGAGAATAAATTGGCCAATTATTAAATCTTCGTCTCGGAGGAGTCTGTCAAAGAAAAACCAATCCTTAATATTATTGAAGTTCTCATTTAAAGAATTTTAATATCATATAATAATAAATGTTTATTTTTTAGCTATTTACCGTACGTGTAATGCGCGAACGCTGTTTAACCCTTTAACGCTTTTCTCAACCAAATTGTTTTGTAAAATTCTCGTGCAAATATGTATGCGTAATACTAACATTTGAATAAAAAAAAATTCAAAGCTTTTCCACAGTATTATGGATCAGTTTAGTCACAAACTTCCGAGAGAATGAGCCACGGTTATTCATAATATCTTTAGTTATAGCTGCGTTTTTCTCCGAGAAGTCGTACTGGAATGATGCGGCAATAGTTTCGTCAGGTAAGAATTTTTTTTAGATTGAACTGTCGTATTGTAGTTTTTTACACCCGCTGAAAACAAATATTTAGCTAAAAAATAATGATTTAGCATTTGAAATCGCTTCGCAATATTGTTGCTCAACAATTTTGTTGAGTGGACTGTTATAGGTAAAAATAGATTTTGAAGTACAGCTCAACAAAATTGTTGGGTAACGGTGTAGTTAGCGTAATTTAGGATTTCTTCGCTTCAATGAAGAGACATTAATTATTAGTAGTTGTGGCAGTAAAACAGCCACCATACCAATTTTTTGCAGTGGACTGCGTATAGGTATAGGGTATAGGCCTGTAGGTAGCTTAGTCCTATAGAGCCTGTACTGTACAACAAGTAGGCTTACACTTATACATTATATACGCTATGTTGCTCAACATATTTATTTATGTTTGAGTTTTTTATTATAATGTTTAGGAATACTTTAAGTCCCGTACAAAGTGCCTTCAAAAGCATTATTGCAATTGTTCATCAGTGCGCATAATTAAAAGGTATTCGGATGTGTAATGCAGTGCACTACCCACATGATATTCAAAGATTGCTGACCATAGCAGTTAATTTCTAACTTCTTTTACCGTTCATGCTTATTAATTTAAACAAAAATTTCAGGTTTGGTCTAAATCATTCCACTGGACCCATTAACTTTTATGGGAAAGGTAAAGCCACGTCGGACATAGCAATCCTTCCATAAAGGGGTGATGATTCAGATATAAGTGATAATGATGACGATATACTGGATCTAACATTTCAGCCTGATTTTATTGAAGATGAAGTTGACTCGTCTGATTTAGTCTTACCACCTCAAGCCAAGAAACGTCACACAAGAAGATTTGGATCTAAATAAAACTATTGATTATACAAGTCTAACTACTCCAAGAGAACGACTGTAGGAAATCTGATAATGATAAATTTCAAGTGCCATATGATCATCTGATGCAATACAGACGCCATGCGAATACTTTTCATAGTATTTTACACCGCGTATGATTGACTATATAGTGGATCAAACTAATCTTTACTCAACTTTGATCCACGAAAGTCAGGGGCGCATTTACAGTGTGCGGGGCCTTGGGCAAACTATTTCTCGGGATGTATTATTTTAGTGTGTTAATGAATGACAATATTTTGTAATGCGCATAACAGATATATTTTTTTAACACACACAAAACACACATGCGAAAGCCATTCGGCTTATTAATGTGATATTAAAGACTATAACTTAACTATCTACACATACAGTGTATACAGCTACACTAGTAGGCTACGCAGTTGTAATGCACTTAGTAAACATCTACACAGTTATTGTAATGCACTTAATAAACAGCTAAACTGTACAGCTTACTGTACTGTAGATAGAGTGTAGATTTGTAATGAATATTGCATAGGACGCTTCCTGGCTTTTTGTTTGGAAAACTGCGTGATTGTCCTCGAAACTCACCGACTGCAACACCTCATGCTCTATACTCAACAGCGCCAGGGACGAAAGGCGCTCCTGGCCCATTGTGGAGCGAAGGTAATTTTTGATCAGTTTGAGTTTCGAGAATGAACGTTCACCAGAACAGTTCGTGACAAACATACACAGGTATATTCTCATTGCTATTTCCATGTTTGGGAATGTTCCTTTCAGTTCGTTTGTGTTCATATACCGATAAAATCTGTTGCACATGTCTTCACGTTCCGTCTGGGATTCTTTTTCACTTTCGGTGAGTTTCATTAGGGCAGCGAACTGCACAACTTCTGTTACCAGCTCTTTCTCCAGATCAGCCGGATAGCATTCTACTAGATGTTCAGCTGACCGTCGAAGACTGTCAATGTCCAGGACTAGAAGAAAATACAAAAATCCAAATCTTTTCTGCAGGACAGCGTACGCTTCTAGACGAGTGTTCAGAGTGGTACACAGTTTATCAATTATCGGTAGAAATGCAGTGGTCCGAAATGAATCTCTTGGTGTCAGGTTCGTATCTTCGGCAGTTCCGATTTCGTCATGATGGCGCTTTCTCTTCTTTGTGCATTGAGTCGATTCCTTGTATACTCGATGACACACTTTCCGATGCCCTGGTCCTCGAATTCGTCAAATCTTGATCTGAGATCTTCAACAAATTGCAGTAGTGATTTCAGCAAGAGGGTGGCTGAGTCTAACGACATTCCTTGTTTTTGCAGAGATGCATTCGTTTTTTGAAATCGTTCGAGAATAGTGTTCCATAAAACCAATAAAATGGCTGTTTCGAGTTGTTGAAGCTGTTTAGACAATCCCCTGGCTTCGATCCTGGCTTCCGCAGTTTGGCTGGTATCTGCTGCTAGCTCATCCAGTACCACGATATTCTCGGCGTAGCCTTCGGTTAAAGATTGGACGGCATCTGATCTGGCTGACCAGCGGGTATCGGAGAGACCTTTGTCGACCTTTAGTTTCTCACTACGGGAACTACTATCGAGAACTTCTACATGTCGAGGAGACGAGAAACGTGTAGACATTCTGAATGAGCATAAACAATTCAACGGCTGCTGTGCAACTGTCCACTGCTGATTTACCCACAAAATTTAGTGAGTGGCACATGCATGGCACAAACTCAGCATACGGAGATTTTGACTTGATGTGGCTCTTTACGCCGTTGTATTTCCCTGCCATATTGCTTGTGTTATCATAAGACTGTCTTCTGCAGTCTCCAATTCGAATGCCATGCGTCTCCAGAAAGTTGAGGACCACGTCGGCGATTCCTTTCCCTGTATGTGTGTTCATAGGTACGAACTGTAGAAATCGCTCGACGGATCCAGACTCAACCACATATCGGACGGTGAAGCACAGTTGATCGGTGTGGGAAACATCAGGCGTTGAGTCGACGGATAGAGAGTAGTATTTTGACTGCTGGATTTCTCGGATAATCGTCTGAAGAACTTTATCGGCCATCAACAGTATGAGTTCCTCGCAAATGAAATGAGAGATACGAGGTGTGTCCTCTACCTTTGTTGGCATGCTCGCTTATATGCGCGGCTCGAAAACTGTCATACTTACTTAAAAGTTCCAAAATTCCGTAATAGTTGCCGTTGTTTGGTGAACCGAAACGGGAGTCGTGTCCACGAATTGCTAGTCCTCGTGACGTGATATACTTAATAACGTCGACACAGCGCCGCAAAACTTCCTGCCAGTAGTTGCACTCCTTTTCAAACTGGTTCACCAGTTTCGAATCAACACGGCCGGAGACAGACTTTCTAACCAATAAATATCTCATCGACTCCATATGTTGCTCACATTTTCCGTGTGCTTCGACCGATTGTCTACCATGCTTCCAGTCGTTGAACCCGATTGTGAACTTGCTGTCCGCCCTCAACATTAATTTACAGACAAAACAGTAAACACAGCCTGTGGACTCAGAATAGCACAGCCATGACACCTCAATCCTCTCATTCGCCAGGCTATGTTTCTTAACAAATAATGTCTTCGTACATCGGCGTGTTGTACCACTTTCAGTAGTTGAAGAGTTACTGAAGTCGCTGTCATAATTTCGGCAATCTGATGTTCCCCGCTCTATCCAGAACTCTAAAGTCATCGGTCAGCACTTGTGGCCACAAACCAATGTCATTAATTGCATGTCCTGAAGCTGGTGGGCCTGCTGAACGCACTGACGTAGACGGGTCTTCTGAAGACGCAGCTGCTGATGTAGCGGAGGCAGCTGGTGGGCCTGCTGAAGGGGCTGACTTAGTTGCTGATGATTTAATCCAATTAGTCAGTTTCGGCACCGTCGCAAGAAACTCTTCTCTGCGCTTCTTATCTTTACGCTTTTCACTACCGGGTTTATATTTCCGCCTTCGATCCCGGTCACGACTCGTTTCCATGTTGTACGTATTACAATGCCAACAATAAGAACATAAATCATGAATCTGCAACAGAAACAAGAAGTAAGTTAGTAACAACATTAGAAATGAGTAACACTAACAAGAACAACAAATTAAACACCATCAAAGCGGATATTAGAATGTCTGATGCCATGCCGCCTCCGGAAAAAGTAAAACTCGTCGCAGATGGCAAATATGTGACGTTTAATTTTTTCAATTGAAATTTGCGGGGCCCATCGACGCGGGGCCTTGGACATTTGCCCGGTGCGCCACCCCCTAAATGCGGCCCTGACGAAAGTGTCTTGCTATTTTCGCTGTACGTCGGAGTCTTCACTTATGATGACTAGAGTTGTGGAAGCCGTATTGCTTTGATAACACACACGTACTGAATACCAAATGTGATTGACTTCACTGACGTATTCCACAACATGAAAAGCGGCAGACACGTGGTGCTGTAGTCATTGTTCTAAAGGAGTATCTGGATTGAAGTGCTTAAAATGTAGCTAATGTGTTCTTGTGTCTCAAAAATAATAGAAGTGTTCTGCGGATTATCATCGGTAAATGGCACTGAAATAGGCACATTTCAAAAGCTACATTAATTTTTTTGCATAGAGGAAACGTTTATTTTGCTTTTTATTTTTATAAAATGGGGTCGGAGACTTTCGCAAATCACGTCAATTATGAGTACAAAAATTTGTAGGTTTGTTTTTTAAATAAAACAGTTTTTTCTTCTCTTGTTTTAATATTCCACCAGTTCCATATTAATTTATCGTTAAATGGTCAACTCCACAAAATTGTCGAGTAAATTATATCGTAAATTTTTCTTTCTTCAACAAATGTTGTTTCTGAAAGCCTTATAACAAACTTAGATTAAATGCATAAAACTTTATTTATTTATTTTATTTTTTATTTTTTTATCAGTGTTTACAAGGTAACGTGACTGCCTTCAAATTCGCTGTCACTGCGTTATGCTGTAGGCCTAGTCAGAAGGGCAAGCAATTTCGTTTTAAAATTAGATTCCTAACATGCAAAGTTTATTTGGAACAAATTTAATGGTTTAATTTTCGCATAATTATCGTCCAGATAAAAATAACTAATTGCATATATATATATATATATACACACAGTATATATCGCCCCGACCAGGGTTTGAACTAGGGCATGGTTAATTAATCATTTTTAGGAAAAAATGATGACTGATGAATTTTTCTAATTAATCAATGATTAACTGATTAAAAATGATTAAAAAGTAAACACTTCTGAAATCGTGTAGAGTAAGCTAGTCTCTAATATTTATATTTCGAAATGTGAAATTTAATGGATCACATCACCTCAAATTCTGTTCACACAGATCAATTATCAAACAAGATAAGAAAGAGTATTTTAGCAAAATCTAACAGAATATGTAATGTTATGTTCTTCTCAGGAGCACTACTGAAATATTTGGAAAAGCCATCCTCAGCAAAGCCTGATGAGCATCATGAGCCAACAGCAGGACCATCCTCTATGCAACCTCAAACACCAGTAGAAGTAGAGCCTGATGAACCAACAAGTGGCCCATCTTCTGTTCAGCTTCAAACACTACACAGGCATTTCTACTGAGCAACAAGAACCAAGATCTGCTCCACCGCTTGATCCGTATGACTGGCCAGTTGTCCTGTCAGATGCCTTGAAGACAGATCTGGTGTCTCGAGGACCATTTCAAATCAGTCCAGATTTCACATTCCCCAAAAGAGAGGACGGTAGAAGCGTTCATCACCATTACATGTACAGAACATTAATTAATGGGGAAAAAATAAAGCGAAGCTGGCTGATGTACTCTAGAAGGAATGATGCTCTTTATTGCTTCTGCTGCAAGGTGTTTTCAAGGAAGTCGTACAAACTAATTATGGATGGACTTTCAGACTGGATAAACGTTGGTTCGCTTCTGAAAGGCCATGAAAATAGTTCAGAACATGCAGATAACATGGCAACATGGAAGGATCTGGAACTGCGGCTAAAAACTGGGAGGACCATTGCCCAAACTGAAATGTCATTAATGGAGGTAGAGCGAAGACGCTGGCGAGATGTTCTCACACGTCTTGTAAGTATAATCCAATCACTGGCAGAGAGAAACCTTGCTTTCAGGGGGGTCTTCCTCTACATTGTACAATCGAGACAATGGAAACTTCTTGAAGGAGGTTGAGCTACTTGCCAAATTTGATCCAGTGATGAAACAACACATCAGCAGAGTCGAAAGTGGCCAATATAGTCATTCAAGTTACCTAGGAAACATCATTCGAAATGAGCTCATTGGGTCCATTAGTGGGAAGATATTGGATGCCATTGTTGCAGAAATAAAACAAGCTAAATATTACTCACTCATTTTAGACTGCACTCCAGACATAAGCCACCAAGAACAGATGTCGATTATTATCAGAACTGTTAAAATGGGTGAAGTACCAGAAATAAAAGAATACTTCTTGGGCTATCTTGAGGCTTCAGAAAGTACAGGCCTGGGTTTATCAGTTCTGATTCTGAAGAGACTAGATAAACTGAATATTCACTTTGATGACTGCAGAGGACAGTCATATGACAACGGAGCGAACATGAAGGGCAAGAACAAAGGTGTTCAGGCAAGGTTATTAGAGAAGAACTGTCATGCACTCTATGTTCCATGTGGGGCTCACACTCTGAATCTTGTAGTGGCTGATGCAGCTAAAGCTTCCACAGATGCCATCAGCTTCTTTGGCAACATACAAAAATTGTACAACCTTTTTGCAGCAGCTACACAGAGATGGACAATCCTAAAGAAGCACGTGAACATAACACTCAAATCTTGGAGTGAAACCAGGTTGGAGAGCCGGCTTAAGAGCATTGAGGCTGTGCGATACCAGAGCCACAACATCAGAGAGGCCTTGTTGGAAGTCAGAAACAATGCCACAGATGCCATAGCCAGGACTGAAGCACAAGCACTTGCAGAGGAGGTATCTTATCGCTTTCAGATTTGCACAGTAGTATGGTATGACATTCTTCATGCAGTTAACCATGTGAGCAAACTTCTGCAGTCTCCTACAATGCAGTTTGATGTGGCAGTCAACCTCCTCACAAAAACAAAAGACTCACTCACCAGCTAGAGAAACACAGGTTTTGTTGCAGCACAAGTCGTAGCTAGGGACATATGTGAGGAAATGAATGTGGAGGCTGTGCTGAAGGAGAAGAGGCTCAGATCCACAAAAAAGCACTTTGCTTACGAACTCCTGACGAACCATTTACAGAAGCCTTAAAGAGGCTGGAAGTCAAATTTTTCAATGTGGTGGTGGATTGTGCCATCGGGTCAATAAATGAGAGATTCAAAACATTAGATGATGTGAGGGACATATTTGGGGTTCTCCTAAACTTCACCACAATGAACAAGGAAGACTTGTCCTGCAAGTGTGAAAAGCTCTCTAAGATACTGAGTTCTGGAGCTGACTCTGACATTGATGGAAGAGAACTGGCCCTCGAAATTAAGAACTTGCCGACTTTACCTTCACACAACATGACTGCATTGGAGCTTCTCTCCTTCATTCATCAGAAGCAACTGGAGAAACTATACCCCAATCTCTGGGTTGCACTAAGAATTGCCTGCACTCTACCTGTGACAGTAGCGTCAGCCGAGAGGAGCTTCTCTAAGATGAAGCTGATCAAGAACTATGGTACCTCAGATCATCAATGGGGCAGGATCGCCTCAGTGGCCTTGGCATCATAAGCATCAACCAGGATGTTGGCAGGGAGATTTCATATGATGATGTTATTGATAATTTCGCCCAGAAAAAATCTAGGAAGCAAAAATTTTGAAGATACAAACTGTTCTGTATAACTGTTAGCTATTACACGATTGTATCGTAGAGTTAGTAATTGTTTGGTAGTTGATAATTGCATTATTTTTTTTATACATAGTTCTGTGTCATTTATTCTAAATAATGTATAAGCTAATTTTCAGGAATTTCATGAAGAGTATTTTTTCTGTTTGTCTTCTGAAAGTACATATTTGTTGTTTTGGACATAAATGTTTCATTAAAATTGCTTCATAATTGTTTTTTATTAACACACCCATTTTTTGTATGTGTGTGCTTAGGTGATGTAGTAAGGCGTGAGTTGGTGGATGGAGTGGTGGGGCCTCAAATGGGTATACTGCTTAGGGCCCCCTAATGGCTAGAAACGGCCCTGTGCATGATATTCCATTTATGGCACCCCAGCGTTGCACCAGATAGTTTGAATGAAATGCTGGTCATTACCAAGTGCGAGAGAGGTGCACGTAAATGCTTTTGAACGCGAAAGCGTTATACGTCTCTTTGGTTGCTGAAGTGCATGACAGGTTGTGTCGTTTTTATTCCGCTATCGTGTAGTGGCTCACGCCCTCAATTTCTATTCAAGAGGTGGTGGGTTCGAATCCTGGTGGGGACAAATTTTTCATCGTCAAAAATTGTGCAATTCATGCATGCACGCACACGCGCGCGCACACTCGCAGTTGGCCATTTATATAATGTTTGGATTTACTTTTAGCTGTCAGATTTACATCATATCGATATAGAAGTGCATTTTTATTAGTTTTTTATAGGTTTGTTATCGAAATTTTATAGTTTTATAGGCTTCAGAATGGACAGACAATTCCAACAGATGACGGCTTGAATTATCAGTTATCTGGGAGATTTAAGCAAAAATGATATATTCCTGATATGTTGCTCTGCCTACGTTTTGGGGATAAGGGTATGTGGAGTTATCAGTCACTGACTTAATGTTCTTCGGTCAGTTGTTTTCTTAAACTGTTTTTACTCGGGAGGTCACACAATATACTGTACCGTAGATGTAGTCACGTATATGTGATTAAGCAGTCGTATTTAGCTCTAAGAGAAAAGATTTAACTTTGTCCGAGAAAGACAGCCTTTTGAAGCAGCGCTGTGCTACCGAAAATGGGCCAAAGAAATGTGTTGAAATAATTCCACTTCTTATATACAAGATTTTTAAAAAAAGCGAACAATTGGAATGGCTTCATTAAGGAACGAAAACTATGAAGAGTGAGAAGAGATGAAGTGGAGAAGAATCTGAAAATTTAGTTTTCACGCGTCCAACAGAACAGCGAACATGTTATGAAGCGAAGAGCTTAAGAAGTGGCTAATCTAAAATTCGTATAACGGGAAGTGTCTCGGAAACATTTTCAGTCTTAACACTAAAAATTCACCACAGCTCGGGCCCCGACGGTACATAATTGTAACTAAAATATATAACCGTAATTTAGGGTTCAAATTTGTTCTTTTGGATAAGAATTGTTCTTCATTAAACAAAATAGCTGAGTAACGTTTTCTGAGTACGGCATGTACAGCAGCCTATTGTACTCCAAAACTAAAAACTTCACTTTACTTTTTACAGTGAATTCTGTAACATGATTGTTTCTTCCCACATAAGGGCTAGAATCCTGTGCAGAGGCGAGGGCAGCAGTTCGGAGAATGACGAATGATTCTACTAATTCAAACATTTTCTTAGAAAAATAAGAAAAATTGTGTGTGTGTGTGTGCAGGGTGGAAAAAAACAATGGTTTATTTGGTTTTAATGGTTTTTTGGGTTCATTAGTGTTTGTTTGTAATAAAATGATTTTATCTTTCATGTTATTTTATTTAAGCATTATACTAACTTTTACGAGAAAGAAACTACCAATGTTTACACTCAAAATTACAAAACCAGCTTGTTTATTATTTTCTTCTAAATAATAGTGACAATAACAAAAACAATTCCTTTAACACTATTCAGATTTCAGATAAACCGTAATCATATTGTTCATACAAACAAAACGTGTCAAATGCAGTGACTAGGAATGTAAATCATATAGGTAAATAAAAATTATTTAGTAAAATACCAACCAACCGTATTTGATGCAATGGTAAACTAAATTTCTCATTTTTCTGCGTAATGATACTTTAATAGTGGTTGGGACATAATCTTTATTGTCAGGATTTCCATTGAAAAATAGTAAAATACCTTAGCTGAAAGTACAGACATTTTTTTTATGATTTTCATTGTTGACAGTGTGACAGACATAATTAAAAAATAAGCACAATATTAGGTTTCATGTATGAAATTGTTATCATTGATTTACGTTCATACTAAGCATTAAAATATCATTAAAACTAAGACTAAAAAGCAAATACATAAAAAAAAAATTTATATTTTCCCATCAGAAAACCAAAAAACCGTGGTTTAAACCAATCCACCCTGTGTGTGTGTGTGTAAGGAAGGATGATACACCAAATATCAGTTGATCTTTAACCCACAGCCTTCCTAAAATGAAGCACATAACAGAAAATCAGTGATTTACCATGGCAGAAACCAGTAGTGTAAGGTTATTTGTCTCCTTTTGTCCAATGTAAGGCAGCCTGACTGACCTACAGTAGAATTATGTTAGGGGTTATCGATTCTAGACCGCCGTCCTATTAGTTTGAATACTTCAAACAAACGTGATTAGTCAGACTACTCTTCTGAGCTAACTGCGTGCTTTCTCCTTTTAAGGACAGCACGCAGTACCAGACTTCCGACACATTCTTATTCCTTTTCTGTCAAATTCTCTCGTGCAAAGGTTAATCGGTCTTCTCAATCTTTCATTTACTCAACCGGTTAACTCTGGAACAATCTTCCTCTATCCACCTTTCCCCCTGTCTCTTTCAAACGCAGTGTCCAGGCATCTCGAAAACCTTGAACCTTGATTTTGGCCCTCTTCTTCCCCTGTGGGGGGGGGAGGCGTTTTTGCGGACGTTCGCCCTTGGCCCCTCCTTCCCGCGTAAAAAAAATATTTTAAGTACGCATGTAGGACTAAGTTAATGACGTATTGAAACTATAATGTACAACCAAAATTTTACGTTATTTTATGCCCCAAATTGTTGTCGAGACGTTTGACATCCCAAATGCTATTTACATTTTTTAATTAGGGCACATGGTATTGGTATTCCTCGCACCATGAAAAAGAGTATGTGAATAAAGTTTTTCATTAGGCCTGTAAGACTATGGTTTCATATGGTTAGACTAAATCCTACCTATATCGAGTCAGTACACCCCGATAGCCTTATTTATAAGCTCCAACTCCTAAGAAAGATTTAGCAAAAAATTTTAATCCAATGAAATTTTATTATTCGCGTAACTACAAATTTTGGATCACCCGAAGATCAGGGCCCCCAGCCTCAATTACCAAATGATATCTTCGTTAAAACTAACGAAAATATCACGACTTAACCTAACCAATCGTCAAGGGCGTACAGTTGACCTAACCGGGCATTCAATTTAATTTATTATTATATTTGGTATTGTAAAGCAAAAAACAAGAATACACGGGGGCCCTGATCTTCGGGTGATCCCAAATTTAAAATAACTGACTTCAGGTGTGAAACTCAAAATTGTGGTGGTTGTTTTATTTTGTAAATTTAATGACCGACAGGCTTTCCTGGATTTCACGAAAAGTGCATAAAATTTTGTACAAGCGAGGAGAGAGCGGTTAATAGGTTAACACAACCTACATTTTTACACCTAAACTCGAATCTTAGGCTTTTAGGCCCTAGTTAAGTAAATAGTAACTACCTAATTTAGGTAAACCTACAGTATAGCTTGTTTAAGGCGAGTGACTTTAAGTATTCTAAATAAATTTAAGATACTAGTCTAAAACTAATTAGTGTTAGTCTAGTTAATTTGGAATGTCTTCAGTACTTCTCTTTATAATTGCGTTCTATAAGTCGCCTAATCTCAGAGGTTTCATTCTAAATGAAAATATTGCAATTGTTTATAACGTTCGATAGTGTTAAAAAAATGAGAAACAAAGAAAAAACGGAATATCGTTAATAAAAAGAGACCTTTGTACGCAATATGGTCCTTATCTCATCTGATAATAGGAGTGAATATTGAAAACATTTAAAATATTACGGTTTTAATCCCATTGAAAATTTAAAAAATCTGTCTAACGTGATCTAGGTTTGGAAATTACAATGAATAAAACGCGAATGAAATTTCCACTTTTGTAATTTGGAATACAGTATTCGTATGGGTGGTGCTACGAAATAATTTTAATATGAACTTTTGGAAAATAAAACGGGCTTATGAGCTGACACTGTATTAAATTAGACTATGTTTGAATTACCTATGATCGCGTAACATGGCGGGAGGTTGGGAAAAAGTAAATGTAGACGTGGACAAGGAGCACAGCCCGACCAAAGGATATTTTTTAAAATGGAAGAGACGGGCAATAATCGATAATAAGAAGAAAATTGAGAATCGAAAGGATGAAGACGTATGTAAATATTTAAAGCAATATCTTTTAAACAAAAAATATTAAAGATTTTAAAAAGAAATAGCTGCATGCCAACAACTTGCTGTAAGTTTTACAGAGTACAGAGTAGGCTATATATGGTAATAGGCTTAATTAAAATAATACTTTGTGATACAGTGAAAGCCTGTCTTATCAGTCCACGCTTGTATTATAACCTGTAAAAAATTTCATACCAAAGATATCTTAACATAAAATTTTAGCCAGAGACATCAAAACATTTATTTTAAGCCCACGAGCCACTTGCATTTTTACAAATTCGGCTTCACAAATTTTGATCCAACTGGCCTCGGATGTGAAAGTGAAACTCAAAATTTTGTAGTCAGTGTTCTTTTGTAAATTTATTGACCTACTGGCTTTTCTCCATTTCAGTAGAGTATGAAATTTTGTAGAAGATTTGTGGAACAAAGTTAATTTGTAGATTTTGGGTACAGTAAATGCCCTTATAATTAAAATACTGTAATACTGGGTAGTAAATGCTTTTATGTATTATTAGATGTTAAAGATCCATTTAATTATTAATAAAATATGTAAATTTCAATAACGCTTTCTTTAATTTCATTCCTAACCAAGTAATTATTACCAACCACGTACAAAATAGAAAGACATTTGAAAACTCTTATCGGGTATTGTCATACTCGGTTAAAGTTATCAAAATGGTCATGCCTTTAGTGTGCTCACTGCTCACAATAGGCAGAGTCCGCTATACATATATACGTTTAGTATATATACTAGTGTGCGTTTTTATTCATATTTTTAGAGAACTCTTTAGTAAAATGCAAAGTGCATTTAAGTGGTTTAGATTTAAGCAGATCTGTTTATGCACAATTATTATTGTTTTCGTGTTAAAGTAATGTTTTCATAGTGCATGCTAACATTAAAATGTTAAATAGAATGAAAATGTAGTTGTAATATTTAACCTTTTGAAGCATAGGAGAAGTCTCTGAAATTGACTAAAATCGCTTGGCATTTAACCCTAGTAGAAGGCCAGTGTGGAATCGCGCGCACATAGTGACTAGTGTTGGGTCAACGTAAAGCCATAATGGAAATTACATTTATAGTTTGAATTAAACGCTGTTAAAGAATAATAATATATTAACTTACGTACAATAAAAGAAAATTTCTAGAAAGACCAATGTACTTTTATCGTAATAGGCCACGCTGGCTTTCTAGGGTTAATTAACCAGAATAAAATCAGTTAAGGGAACCTGTCCCACGTAACAAGTTGATTGCCCAATATGGGTCCGATATTTAACCAGTATTGGGCCAATATTGATTCATTGGTCCAACATTGAACCAATATGTTTGTTACCTGGTGTATTAGGCCTATGCGTTGAAGGGTTAAATTCTTAAAGCAGTTAAACATTGTGCCCTGTCGACTATATAATTTTTTATTTTATAATTCCAGTAAATTGCGAATACTGTATATATATTTTGCGTCACATTTATTTGAAATATTTAATTCATGATCACTTTCCGATAAATGAAACTGATTCACTTTTCTGTTGGACAGAGAGGTTAGGGGACATTTTCAAACCTTTTAAAAAATTAATTACTTTCGATTTACTCTTTTTATTTCATTTTTGCCTTATTTCCTAAAATTTCTGCTTATTTCAGATCACATCAATGTCAACAATGGAACACACTTACCTAAGGTGAATAAATCTTTCTTTCGTTTTGCAATTTATATTTCTCATTAAAGAAAACTCTTCATAACGTGTATATTTACATTAATTTAAAAAATACTTAAGCTATAATACATATTTTATCTTTAGATTCTGCCTAGACGCGACATTATATTGAAATGTAATCTTCACAACTTAGTCGTTGGTACACACACACACAGATTGAAAGATTTTTTCAGAAAAATAGTTTGGTTGGCCTTGAGGCGTTTATTTGTAATCAATCTGGCGAGAAAGGACAGGATTTGGTAAATAGTTTGAAATTAAGTTTGTTTTAACATGGTATGTTAATCTTTACGAGTTTATACACCATAGTTAATGTTTAGATTTAATTAGTAGGTCCTATGCCAAAATAAATTTGGCATAGGACGACCAACTTTCCATACCAAGAGATCTATTTACGCCTAAATGTAAATTTTAATTACATCATATTTGTGAATATGAGATACTTTAAACCATCTGACCTTGTTGTTGAAGTTTATATTTTGCTTAAAGAAAACAACTTAAAAAGGTTGATTCCTGGTTATCTTAATCCCAGTAAACTTACAAACCACAGGTTACTTTGGAAGGTTAACTCCCCAAAGTTTTATATTACAGTACTCTATACCCTCGACTCCTCGAAGACTGGACTGACCTGATTTAACCCAAGTCTAACCGGGTGTAAACGAACTCTAATCTAACCTAATGTAACACAACTTAAGCTAACGCTTTAGTATAGATTGCTTCTTCATATAACTTGGGAAGCTCGGGGGTATAGAAAAAAATACTAACTCGAAACTTAGGAGGAGCCTTCTATTTTAAGTTTGAAACTTTTTTTTATCAAGGCTTTCATTTATGGCTTTCGTTTAACGTTTCAATACAAATAGAATTAAAAAAGCATAGCTTGATTAGATAATTTAACATGATAGTAATCCGTAACCTATACTATAATTTAGCTATTGTATAATGAATATTATGTTTATAAATTTCGAGGAACTATTCACCATTTTTCATTTTTTTTTTCATTTTTAATATTTTTTGCTTTACTTATGAACCAGCCGAGACAGAAGGGGGTTCATGTGGGAGAATTGTGGTAGGGGACAAAAGTGGGCTCCTTTTTCAGCTTTAATTTGGTTGTGTCATGCATTTGCGTCCGCCATTTGCAAACCTTTTCAGAAGTTTTAGATAAAAAAACAAAAGGTTGCATGACTCCCGTGTGTGATTTAGGCTTTTCTTCCTCCTGTTTTCTCAACAGCTATTTCATGGGTTTTAAATTAATTATTATTTTACATTATGGAGACATTAAATGATGAGTTTATCTTCTATTTATGTGTATATATTGTACGCGTTTACTAGTACCTACGTTCTTAAGATATCGGTTACCATGGCAACGAGGGGCAGAGAACGGACCTAACAATAATCTCGGCGCATTTATGTTGATTCTAAAAAAACTTAAATATATTTTTCCCCTCCAACTCTTTTGTCCGAATATATTTCCATAATAGTAAGCTATCTTATCCGCAGTGACCATATGCCTACTACTGCCTTTCTACTCGTATTATTTACCAATTACCCGTGGTTCGGATCTCACGTAAAGCCGTAGGTCCCCTCCGTCGTATTGCAGATGTTGCGAAGGAGGTTAAACGACCCCAACGTTCATTTCGTTTATCATTTAGATTTTTAGGACAATATCTTCGCTTCGTCATATTAGAATTTAGTTCTTTGGGTACATAATTATTTATCACAAACTCCTTATTAAAATTCTTTTAGGCCTTTATAAACGTACTTCGATTTTCATATCCTTAACAATATCCTTTATCATAAAAAATTTGTTTAGGTAACTCGAAGATTGATTTATGAACTTATTTATTCTCTATACTTTAACAAAATTCCGAAGAGACAAAACTGACAGTATCACACTTTTGGTGGATTGTAGGGAATACTGATATGTGTGTGTGTATATAATTCACTCATTCTAGTATTGATTAATTATAATTCCCTTTCTGGATATAGATCAGTAATGTTACTTTCTTCACAAACAATGAAAAAAGTTAATTTTTCAACCTTTTTTTTTTTTTTCCAAACAGAAACGAACATATGCGATGTTCAGACAACATCCTTTATCAAATTGGCAACACACCTCTCGTCAAACTTAACAACATACCAAAAACATGCGGTCTGAAATGCGATGTTTGTAAGTAAAACGGGTTTTTGTTTCTCTGTTAGTAGTAATAATTTACTGAAATTAATTTTATCGTATATTAGCGGAAATTATATAAGTGTTTTAAAATTAGTATTATTATTAGCTATTATTATGATGATATTCTGAAGAGAGAGAAATACCACGATGTTGGAAAGAAAAATGAACGAAGAAAGAATGTAGAAACTAAAGTTGTTTACTTTCCAATAAGGAAATGGTCTTCTTGACCCCTCGAGGTTGAAAGACTTTAATTGTTTAGCCAATTAACTAACTAAGTAATAGTTTGTGGAAAGTTTTCACCTTCCACCAGCAGTTAAAAGTAAATTTACTCCAGTATGCGGATATTTTTACGTTAAAGAAGGCTTTTGTCGTACGAGTTTGAAATCTGCAGTTCACATTTATACTTTTGTAAATTGTAAACTCTTTTTCACTGTGGTAAATACAAGTATAAATTATTATTCACATTTAATTTGTCTTAGCAATCATGCACAACATCCAGTCACAACACTATTTTTGTCTTCTCAACTTTCGTGAGTGTGTGTGTCTGCGTGACGATGGACAAACCCATCACTCATTTTATTCTGATAGACGTCGATTGAGGACTTATAAAGAATTATATAAAGTTTAATTTTATTCCCCCCCTCCCTCCCTCCCTCCCCCCCTTAATCTGATCGACTGAAGACATTTTTTGACGACTTGATTTTGAATGGATTTTTATCATCATTCGTTTGTCTGTTTCTCAGATTTTCCGTCTTCATATGCGCAGTGTTTCATTAAGTAGGCCTATAAATTGGAATTGCAGAATAATTATATAACCCGTAGGCCTATTGGACATATTATCGGTGATACAGTTATTGAATAAACCCATTCTAACTTATTTTAAAACTTTTGAGACTTAAATAGTATCTCAACCTTTGTCGTTGCTTTTTCTCTAGACGCAAAATGCGAATTCTTCAACGCTGGCGGAAGTGTGAAAGACAGAATTGCTCTTCGTATGGTAGAAGATGCTGAGAAAAAAGGAATTATCACACCAAGCGTTTCAGTGTTGATTGAACCCACCTCAGGCAACACAGGTTCGTTTCATAGCTGAAAAAGACTGTATGATTTAATACATTATAAATGTAGATCTGTTTCGAGCTAAGGGCTACATCGTGTCTGTCGTAACACCACTTCCCGTCGATCAGCGAATTTAAGCGATTTTCGTCTGGGTGCTAGTTGGATGTGGGGCCGCTTTCCGCATCTTGATGATGCAGCTACCCGTGGTTTGGATCCCACGTAAAGAGCCGGGTCCCCTCCGTCACAGACCCTTGATGTTATAAAGGGGCCATTCAAAAACCACGTGGTCCTTAAAGGGGGGAGGGGGTTCCTTATTTGACCACCAAGGGCCATATGGGGGAGGGGGGGTTCTTGACGTTTAACCACGTGGCCACATCCCAGAGGACCAAAGAGTACAGCCTTGGGAAGAAATATAAATACGCTACACTGTATGCTCCAATTAATATGTATGCTCTAATAAATAATTTTTTGAACATTTAAAATTACATTTTTTAGTAAAGATATTATTTTGAATTAAAGAAACAAACAATTAATACAGTTTATTTAGAAAATGTCTTTTAATTGTTCATTTACCTCATTACCTGTCAATAATATAAAAAATTTAATATGGCACCTTACATTTTACATAAGAATAAGAAGGGGTAGGGGTGACATCAGAAGACCACGTGGTTTTGGAGGGGGAGTTTAATTCATTGGCCACAAATGACCGCAAGGGGGGGTGACGGGTTTGAAAACCACCCGAAAAAGGACCACGTGGTTTTTGAATGACCCCAAAAGAGGTTAAAGAACCCCCCAAAACACACCCTGCTTTAAGTCGTATTCATGATACGGTGATAGTAATCTCGTTTATTTAAGTTAGTATAACCCCTTTTATTATTTCACCTTTTTTTGTATTTTAAATGATTAATTATCAAGTTCTCACCCGTTATTTAAGGGATTGGCCTAGCTCTTTGCGCTGCCGTAAAAGGCTACAGATGTATTATCGTCATGCCCGAAAAAATGAGCAACGAGAAAGTCGATATTTTGAGAGCTTTGGGATCCGAAATTGTTCGAACACCGACTTCTGCTGCTTTCGATTCCCCAGAGTCTCACATCTCCGTAGCCAAAAGACTCGAGAAAGAAATCCCAGGAGCGATTATTCTCGATCAGGTAATAAAGCACACAACGTTATGACACGGAGGAGTTGCTTCTCAGGATTCCATTTACGCACATTTATTATGTTCCTCATTAAAAACTAACTGTTTTACAAACTCAGACCCTGTAAACACGTACGTAAGTTTTGCTCTTTTTTTTCTATATTTCATGGGCTAACCTAGAGTGGATCGTAGGGTCTTTGTTAACCTGTAACTTTGAGATACGTCGTAGTCGCGTCAAAACACCGAGTCTCGCTAGATAAGCGAGATTGAGTCTAGAGAGTAGTTGGAATGGGGACAGTCCTCTGCGTCGAGATGATGTAGCGACCCGTAAATGGTTCGGATCTCACGTAAAGCTGTAGGTCCCCTCCGTCACAGAACCTTTGCCGTTACGAAGGAAGTTAACCCCAAATTATTATTATTATTATTGCTTTATACTTTTCATTACCATCACTCAAGTAGTACTCTGAACTTCTTTTCGATATTTCTGTTTACCAATACTCATTGTTTTCAGTACAAGAACCCCGGGAATCCGCTCGCTCACTACGATGGAACGGCCGAAGAAATCCTACAGCAACTTAATAACAAAGTAGACATGGTCGTGGCTGGCGCAGGTACTGGAGGAACTGTAACGGGCATCGCGAGGAAGATGAAAGAAAGGGTAAGAAAAGTTGTTAAGGGGTGTTTTTTCCAACAAATTGTAAAGGCTAATTCTAATTATAGTTTAAGTACCGTAAACCGGAGACAAAATCTGAGTAAAAAGTTTTACTATTAAATAGCTCCTCAATGAAAGAATAAGAAATAGGAGGGAAATGTTCTGATGCAAACAGAGTTTTGTTTACTTATTTCATTTAGGAGCTATTTAACAGTAAAACATTTTACCCAGATTTTGTCCGAAATCACCCCGATTTACGGTACTGTTCCACATTTCATGAAACGACATTTCATATTTTCATAAACAGAAAAATCTTAAGTGGTATAACAAGCAAGGTTGAATAACGTTATAGTTATAGTGATAATTTAGTAAGGTACACTAACATTGTCACAGTTAAGAAAAATAAGTTGAGGACGGAACCAACCAAAAGTGAGGGTAGCGGAACAGTGTCCATCCGCAAAATGTCACCATGCATAATGTTACCCGGTTAAGTTACGCTAAGTTAGGTTAATAATTTTCATTGAAAATCCGAAATGTACGAGTTAATGTTACTCATTTTAAATAGTGAGCAAACTTTTAATTTTCATTTGAAATCTATATACCGTATTTTTCGGTGTATAAGACGCACCTTTGTATAAGACGGTCCTTTGTATAAGACGCACCCCTATTTTCAAGCTTTTTTCAGGAAAAAAATTATGACCAACTGCCAGTGGTGGGCACGCGCAACGATTTTTGTAGCGCCGCAGCCGCAACCGCAACTCTGCTGAAATAGTTGCGCCGCACGCGTAAGCGCAACCCTTTTCAAAAAGTTGCGCCGCAAGCGCAAGCGCAACCAAAAATGTTGCGGCGCAACTGCCCACCTTTGCCAACTGCCTAGTTGTCAGAAAATGTCCATAATTTTCTACCAGCAAGGCTGACTTTTGTTAAAGCCCTCCATCAAAAGTATGGTGATACGTTTTCTTTCACCCATACTCATTATAAGAAAATAGTATTAAGTATATGGGAGACTATACTATATGTTATGAAACATAAAAGTAAATCATTATGCAATACATACTGTTTTTCTTGTTATCAGTGGGTTGGGAAGAGTAGAAACTTAGTGTAAAATTGGCCAAACTAATACACAGTCAGGAGGGACTAAGAGATGATGAATTTTTGTAAAAATCCATCAGTTCTTCTAGCCCATATAAAAGTAATATTATGACCTTCGGTGTATAAGACGCAGGGTGATTTTGAGACCCCTTTTTTTGGAAAAAAAGCGTCTTATACACCGAAAAATACGGTACTTGCATAAGGTTGAACGTCGTCATGATGAAATTCAGTTTTGTTCATGTAATCCTGAAAGTGAAATGTCACAATGAGTATTGAAAACTTAAGATTAATCCATACTCTAATTATAAATAGTCCATTTACACCAGCATTTCTTAACCTGGGGGAAATTTCAGGAATCCAGGGGGGATTTACGGCAGAATTTTGTTAGGTGATCATATAATTGGTGTGCATTATAAGTCTGCTAATATTATTAAATGTTGTCTTCGAGGCTACTTTTTTTTGTATCCTAATGGAGGGGAAAATCGGGTAGGGCGAACTGGTTGAAAGGGGAAATGACACGAAAAAGGTTAAGAACTGCTGATTTACACACTAGTTTATGTTAAAAAAAAAATTGTAAAACTGCTGTATTTATTTTATCAGTGAAGGTTATTTATTTTATCAGTGAAGGTTATTTATTTTATCAGTGAAGGTTATTTATTTTATCAGTGAAGATTATTCATTTTATCAGTGAAGGGTATTCAATTAAAAAACTAAATGTTCGCTAGACCTCTAAAGCTACAAGAGCCAATTGAATTTCATTGCTAATTTTTCTAATACAATAAAGAAACGAGAAACTGGAATAATAATAATTATTGGGTTTGTTTAATCTCCTTCGCAACATCTAAGGTCATATGACGGAGGGGACCTACAGCTTTACGTGGGATCCGAACCACGGGTCGCTACATAATCTAGATGCGGAGGACGGTTTCCCATCCAACTACTACCCAGACCCAATGTCGCTTAACTTCGTTGATCAACGGGAAGCGGTGTTACGACATTGGCTACACGACGTAGCCCGAGGAACTGGAAACTTACATATATATATACAGGGTGGGCCGTAAGTTTCCATACATAGGAAAATTTAAACGTTTGTTTTTATGTTTCAGATACCCTAAGAATATGCGTTTGACGAAAGAGCAACGAATTGAAATCATACTGATGGCTGGGTCGGGAAGCAGTCGCATGGTTGCAATGAACTTTAACAGAAAACATGGAACGAACATCACACACGACACTGTGGCAAAACTTATTAACAAGTTTCAGAAAACTGGAAATGTTGCAGATCAACCGCGAAGTGGTCCAAGACGTACAGCCACCGATGAAGACACAACAGCTACGATACTTACAGCGCTTACACGGAGTCCCAGAAAAAGTACACGACGGTTGTCTGCAGAAAGTGGTGTCAGCAGATCGAGTATCAGGCGCATTTTGAAAGCAAACAAATGGCATCCATACAAATTGCATATGGCACAGCATTTGAGTGAAGACGACCCGGATAGACGGATGGAATTCTGTGAATGGGCATTAACCAAAGTGAACGAGGATGCAAACTTTTCAACTAAGATCTTGTTTACTGATGAAGCAAATTTTTACGTCAATGGAGAGGTTAATCGGCAAAACATACGTTATTGGAGTAATGCTAACCCTAACTGGCTGAGTCCGACGAAGATGCAAGGTGCCGGTAAAGTGATGGTGTGGGCCGGGATATGGGGTGACAGAATTATTGGACCAATTTTTGTCAGTGGAAATCTTAATGCCGAAAGGTATTAACATGTTGCAAGAAGAGATTTTCCCATCCCTGCTAAACGAGGAAGGTAACTTCCCAGTTTACTTCCAGCAAGATGGAGCTCCACCTCATTATGGTCTTCACGTGCGTCGGTATTTGGATCAGCAGTTTCCGGATGCTTGGATTGGTCGGCGTGGTCCTGTGGAGTGGCCTCCCAGATCCCCAGATCTCACCCCCCTTGATTTCTATCTTTGGGGGCACTTGAAGGCCATGGTGTATCAGGAAAAGATACGAGACATAAATCATCTAAAGGAACGTATCACCAACGCCATTACAAGCATAACGTCAACTGTGCTAATGCGTGTTCATCAACAGTGGGGAACACGTATTGAAATGTGTTTTCAAAACAATGGCAACCATGTAGAGCATATTATATAAATAAAAATGGTTGTCCATAAAAAAATGTTTATTTTTCCTATGTATGGAAACTTACGGCCCACCCTGTATATATATACATACACACTACGTTCCAAATTATTAAGCAGATTGCATTTTCTCCAATGTTTTCAAAAAAATTTCACCGATTTCAATGAAATTTATAGCAAATAATTACTATATATAGCAGCACTGATGGTATTCATTTCGATAAAATATTTTGATAATTAAAATAATTATCTCTCTTTATTGAAAAATATGTAAAATATAATGTTCCGAATTATTAAGCAAGTATTCTATTTACAGATCTAAATGGTGAAAATGGGTGAGAAGAAGGATTTAACACGAACTGAGAAAAGAAAAATAGTTAAGTTACTCGCTGAAAATATAAAATCTATTGAAATTGCGAAGCAGTTTGGCAGGGCTTATCGAACTGTAAACAAGTTTGTAGCGGAGGGTTCCAAACTGAGGCAGCGAAGTGATAAAGGAGCTATAAGAAAAGTGACAAGGCGGCAGATATCTGTAATCAAGCGCAAATTGCAAAGCATCCATTGTCCTCAAGTAAAGAGGTTTTTGAGCAGGCTGGCATACATAATGTAGCAAGAACATCTCGATGTGGAATCCTCCAAACAATTGGCAAGACGTGTAAACCTACGATTCAGTCACCATTAACACCCAGGTACAAGAGGCAGCGTGTTGAATGGGCGGGTCAGTACGTGAAAACAGATTTTAATACATGTACTGTATTGTTAACCGATGAATGAAGAGCAACCCTTGAGGGATCTGATGGTTGGTGAAGAAGATGGATTGTTAGGGGTCAGTCTCTACCATGGAATGAGGTTTTCTTTTAGAAAGTTTGTGTAAGACTGGGCATTCATTTTTACACCATCAGGTACTCTGTATGGGACAGCTACTTCATTGCCTATCAATCCTGCCCAAAACACGACACTACCTCCACCTTGTTGGCATCTTAATCTCGATGGTAGAAATTGGCTCTCAGCAATCCATCTTCTTGACCAACCATCAGATCCCTCAAAGGTTGCTCTTTATTCATCGGTTAACAATACAGTATTAAAATCTGTTTTCACGTACTGACGCGCCCATTCAACACGCTGCTTCTTGTACCTGGGTGTTAATGGTGACTGAATCGTAGGTTTACACGTCTTGCCAATTGTTTGGAGGATTCCACATCGAGATGTTCTTGCTACATTATGTATGCCAGCCTGCTCAAAAACCTCTTTACTTGAGGACAATGGATGCTTTGCAATTTGCGCTTGATTACAGATATCTGCCGCCTTGTCACTTTTCTTATAGCTCCTTTATCACTTCGCTGCCTCAGTTTGGAACCCTCCGCTACAAACTTGTTTACAGTTCGATAAGCCCTGCCAAACTGCTTCGCAATTTCAATAGATTTTATATTTTCAGCGAGTAACTTGACTATTTTTCTTTTCTCAGTTAGTGTTAAATCCTTCTTCTTACCCATTTTCACCATTTAGATCCATAAATAGAATACTTGCTTAATAATTCGGAACATCGTATTTTACATATTTTTCAATAAGAAGAAATAATTATTTTAATTATCAAAATATTTTATCGAAATGAATACCATCAATGCTTCTATATACTATAGTAATTATTTGCTATAAATTTCATTGAAATCGGTGAAAAACTGTTGAAAACATTGGAGAAAATGCAATCTGCTTAATAATTTGGAACGTAGTACATATATCGATACATATATCGTTTATATAGGGTGATCCAGAGAAATGGGACCCAAAAGAAACCCCTGTAACTCTTAAAGTATAAGTCCTTTTATAAAATCATACGCATCATTCGAAAGAGGATAGTTACAAGTTTGTACAGGATTGTATAGGTTTTGAAAATACAAGACAAGATAAAATAAAAGTGTTAGTTAAAACTAACCCTTCAAGATGACTGCATGGACTGTGGAACAGTTGCGTTTCATAACTGAGCAATATTATGAGCATGGAAGAAGTGTAGTTTCAGCTCAAAGATCTTTCAAGACAAATTTTCAGATGTCAAAATCACCTTCTAAGAAAGTAATCCGTCGGTGTGTCAGAAATTTTTCCCTAACTGGCAGCATTGGAAAAAGAAAACCAACTGGAAGAGTGCGCACAGCAAGGATAGACGAGATCATTAACAGAACTCATGAAATTGTACAGGATAATCCTAACATAAGCATCAGACGTGCTTCTCAGCTGTTAGGAGTTGGATATGGAACAACACACCGTATATTCAAGCAAAATTTAATGCTCTTTCCATATAAAATTCAAACAATGCAACAACTAAACGATGGAGATTTCGCACGAAGACGACAATTCTGTCAATGGATCCAACAGAAGGTAAATGACACCACCAATTTTCTAGCAACTTTGATTATGTCAGACGAAGCCCATTTTCACTTGAATGGAACTGTAAACAAACAAAATTGTCGTTTCTGGGCAACAGAAAATCCATTGAATATTACCGAAGTCCCGTTGCATAGTCAGCGTGTAACTGTTTGGTGTGGTCTTACTGCATCTCAGATCATAGGGCCGTACTTTTTCGAGGATTCCACCGGAAACACGGTCACTGTAAATGGTGATCGCTACGAAAAAATGTTGACCGATTTCCTTATTCCTAAATTAAGAGATCTTTGTCTAGAAAACCACTGGTTCCAACAAGACGGAGCTACCTGCCATACCACGAGGAACTGCATGGCAGTTTTGCGTCAAACGTTTCCAGACGAGTTAATCTCAAGATTTGGAGACGTTGAATGGCCCGCAAGGTCTCCGGATTTTTCTCCCTTAGATTATTATCTCTGGGGATATTTGAAGAGTAGGGTCTACAGAAATAACCCAACGACCTTGCAAGAATTGAAGGCCGCCATCACAAATGAGATACAGGCCATACCACCGCACACTCTTGCAAAAGTGATGCAGAACTTACGAGCGAGAACACTGGAATGCTTGGCAACTAATGGAGCACATTTGAAAGGAGTCATTTTTAAAAAATAAATATTTCATAATAAACTTGTAACTCTACTCTTTCGAATGATATATAGTTTTTATGAAAGGAATTAAATATTAAGAATATTTGGCTTTTTTTTATGGGTCCCATTTATCTGGATCACCCAGTATATATTATATATAATATATATATATATATATATGCACACATCATAAATGACATATTATGAAAGGACTGGATACCGCGACTCTAGGAGTGGGATTGGGGGATGGGGAGGGGAGAAGATGAGAGGAGAGGGGAAAGATCACTGACTGAGTCTATGATAAAGTATCGCGTTACTGACACTTATTTGTAATTTGTTTCGTATCTTTCGATACGATACAAATAATAAAAAATGTATCGTGATACGATACAAGATACAGAAAAAGTAACTTGTATCGCGACACTACGCCACCCTGTTTATAAGTGATGTTTAATTACAATATATGTTCGATAATGGTCGAATAATAAAATTATATTGTAATTAAACATAACTTATAAACCATTTCGACTCGTAAACCTCGTACGTCTGAATAAAGTCTATGTCGCGCGACTTTTGAGACACCCTGTATATACCGGCTGAGTCAAAAGTCCGGAAACATAGGAAGGATAGGAAACTTTTATTGCAAAAAGACACGTGTTACAAGTAATGTTATAAGATGTGCTTTATATGTTCTCTATATGTCTGGAAGTAAAAGGAGCACATCTTATAACATTACTTGTAATACGTGTCTTTTTGCAATAAAAGTTTCCTATCCTCAGTGGCGAAACTACCGAGGGTGCAGGCGGTGCAATGCACCGGGGCCCACAGCCTTGGGGACCCATCATAGATTTGTTTAATATATAAAAATTGTACTTATAAAGCAAATACAAATCTAAAGCTTAGCTAATAAGAATAACTATAAAAAAGTAAATATCATTGTTGCCATGTTAAAAATAGAGAGATACGCTATTCAAATTGTTGGCCTAAACTGGCTGAACAGTAATGTTTCATGCAAAGTGGTCTGAGCTATTACAAGCCTAAGGTTGGTTTTGCATTAAGTGCTTTCAGTGTGAGTCAGTGCCTAAGGTTTTGTAAATATTTATTAACACGCATTGTGACGTGTTTTTTTTTTAGCGGGGCCCATGTGAATATTTTGCACCAGGGCCCACAACAACCTAGTTTTGCCACTGCCTATCCTTCCTATGTTTCCGGACTTTTGACTCATCCTGTGTGTGTGTGTGTATATATATATATATATATATATATATATATATATATATATATATATATATATATATATATGGTGGCCATGAGCGGTCATTCTTTGAAACAAAAAAAAATATATATATATATATTTTGAATGTATGTATGTATGTATGTATGTAAGTGCTCAAAGTGGGAGGGGAGAGTCCCGGTATGGACTTTCACTAAAAACATTCGCGGGTAAAGTAAGACAAAGGACAGAAATTCCTTATCTTGTCGAGGTAATTCGTGTATTTTAAATTGCTTGAAGCTATACACTTATCTGTTGCATTTAACTTCTCTTAAAGATGGGAGACCGTCCGTCCTCCGCGTTCGGATAACGTAGCGACCCCGAGATTCGGATCCCAGGTAAAGCCATAGGTTCCTTCTGTCACATGACTCGCTGTTATGAGGGAGGTTAAACAATTTAAAAAAAAACATGCATACCAAATCTGCTTTTTTTTAACCCATCTATTTATGGTTATAAATTATCAAAATTTATAGCAGCATATTTGCTATGCCTAAACCATCGATTATTATAGATTGTTGTCAACAACTGTTGTCATGCTTCATTCTTACAATGTATTCACGTCTTTACTTCCCATAATTTAGTTTGTTTTATTTCTGCTTCATTTGTATACTCTGAAATGAGCGTCTGGAACGCAGAAAGATTAGTATTGACAATAATGAATTAACTTTTTAACATTGACAATAATTAATTAACTTTTTAACAATGCCTCGTATGGTGTGGATAGAGAAATAAATTTATTCCCGTAATCATCGTATAGGTATAGAAATAATTTTGGAGATGTATCGTAGGTATAGAAAACTCTTTTAGTAGTATATATTTAAAAAAAACCATGCCCTCTTTGATTGGTATCTTCACAAGTCCCATTAATAAATTTTCAAACTATCAAACTTAGCTGGATAGATATTTAACTCCAGAGCTGTGCTGCGCTCTAACTGATAAATATAGCGCCGCTAACGTTAATGCAAATAATTCTAGCGCCGCTAACGCTAACAGTTTTTAAAATTAGCGGCGCTAACGCTAATTTTGGCGCTACTTTTTATGAAATGTATAGCTAAGTACTATTTTTTAATAATTAATAATAATGCATTTGTATATATTTATGTGTGTTCGCTATTTATTATCTTTTATAGTGTCAAATGGGAACAAAATTATATCTTTAAAATGATTATTGGGTATTCAAGAAAATTGCGTAATTTGATATTTATAATTAAACTTATTTATTGGAAAGACATCGTCCTCCTTTACATACTCAGTTCAGGAAACTGTTTATTATTATTATTATACATTCTGCGTTCAGCATTATGCACAAAAAGCAACGTAATGTAGAGAATATCATTCTAAGACTCTATTAATTTTAATTTATATCAGCGCCTAACATTGCCTAAAAATGTAGCGGGCCTATCTGTTCCGCTAACTATTTTGAAAAATAGCGCCGCTAATGGATGCGCTAATAATTAACTAGCGTCGCTAATTAGCGCCGCTAATGGATGCGCTAATAATTAACTAGCGCCGCTAAGCGCAACTCTGCTTAACTCCAAATGATCTGATCTACCAACTTACAAAGTTGCGGCTTATCGCTTTTCTTTTTTATATGTAATTGCCTTTACTAGACTAACATTGTCTTCTGGAGAAAGAGTTTCTGCTTTATAGGATCATTTTTAAGAAGAAACTTCTTGAAGTTTCACCTAACAACTAATTCTTATGCATAGTTATAACAGCTCTCTCTCGCCTTCCACGAAAAGAAATAAGGCAAAACAAAAAATTTTACAGAATATTTTTATATGAAGTTGGTTTGAGTAAGTTTTGTCCAGTCGACTCGGAAATATTTAATGAAAACGTGTTTTTCAATAGGTTCCAGAATGCAGAATAATCGGAGCTGACCCTGAAGGTTCGATTTTAGCCATCCCAGAACATATAAACAAATCCAACACGACTTTCTACGAGGTCGAAGGCATTGGATACGATTTTATTCCAAATGTATTAGGTATGTTTTTATTTTTTGGGTGGATATATTAGATACACATTTCAGCAGGCTTATTGCATCCTTTATTTGTTCATATAACAGCTTCATGAATAATATACATTTTGAAAAAGCGGGGATTGTGTAGGGAAATGTTAATAGCGACATTACTGTACAGATGAATGAAAGGGAAGATGAGTGCATAGCATAAGCTGATTTTGTGTTAAAGACAGGGTGTCTACTACTCTGGAAAACTCGGGGAATTTGTAAAAAAAAATTAGAAGTCTCAAGGAATTTTGTGAACTCGGCTAATTTGCCTGTCTATTGAGCCCAAACGTTTCAGATATATGCATTTTTTTTAATCGCACATTTTTCTTATGTTCAGGTATTTATGATTTTATGATTGATTTTATTTATAATCACACATAATCACACAATAATGTTATAGTAGAAACGATGAAGTTATTTTGGAATTTTTCCTCTGGAAAACAGGGAAAACTCATGGAGTTTTGCAGTGAAGAGCTGGCAGACACTATGTAAAGGGGCGTAGTTAAATTTAGATTAACTAAATACAAGTTCACCTTATGTTGGTTGTAATGTTTATGTCGGAGAGTAATAGTGTATCCGAGATTGAAAATTTTTGTAGTTGAAAAATGAGACTTGTAAATTATTCTCTATAACAATTTCCTCCTCACTTCAGAAAACTGGGTATAACCAGCTAATTTTCTTTATGCAGTAAAGGTATTATTATACTAATGAATTATAACTGGTTGGGGTTGTTTAACCTCCTTCGCAACATCTGAGGTCATAGGATTACGTAGGATTTGAACCACGGTTCGCTACATAAATCTTGACGTAGAGAACGCCCCCCCCCCTCCACTATCCAACTACAACCCAGATACAGTGTCGTTTAACTTCGCCGTTAGACGGGAATCGGTGTGTTACGACATTGGCCATGACGTAGCCTACGCCATTGACTTTGTAAATTTAATTGCTAAGCCGTTTTAATATCGATAAGTTTGATTTTAAATGCTTTTATGACTCGTAACTTACGTTATTAATGTCACTTTAATGGTTTTAAGCGCTTTCAGTGCCTTGAAAATGTAATAGTGTTTCGTTTCCAGATCGGGAAATTGTTGATGAATGGTACAAAACAAATGACAGAGAATCTTTTTCAATGGCTAGAAGAATGATGAGAGAAGAAGGGTTATTATGCGGTAAGAAGCTTTACGAATTTTAAGTAAATCTGAACTCGTTCAGGGTAAAGTTGCCAATGGTCGCGCATCGGTCCTAATGTCGCGCATTTGACTTTAAAAAAAAATTTCGGTTTTTTTTTGTCATGTGCGCGACATTAGGCAACTACCCTAACTGTGTTCATTTTTTCAAAAAACTTTGCCTGAAATTTTAATATTTTATAACGTAAACGCGTAACAAAATATCGAAACTCGCCTATGAAAATTATTTCCATGTTCAACTAAACCTTAACAGAGCTTAAGCAACACAACTTTTGGACCTCCTGTTCTATTCGAAACCCGCATCTTCATTTCTTAATATGAAATACAGTAAGAAAAGACTACTTTATTTGGATTTCGGGAGCACTGAGGAAGTAGTAATTTAATTGCTTAGAACAGTATCTTGATATAACGAGCATCGGCCGTTTATTTATGGCGGGATTTTTTTTTTTTTTTTAGATAAAGGTTTATGGGTCGTTTTCGGTTCCGAGTTCAAGCTTCGTACCCACTTCATGAAAAATGGGATTTTAGATCATGTTTGTAGTAATGAGTTGTATTTTCGTCCTCAGGAGGGAGCAGTGGTTCTGCAATGTCAGCGGCAGTGAAAGCAGCTGCGAACCTCGAGGCAGGACAGAAGTGCGTGGTTATTCTGCCTGACTCCGTCAGGAACTACATGTCCAAATTCCTCAGTGACAAATGGATGAGGGACAGAGAGTTCATGAAGGAGGAAGACAACGTAGGAACCAAGCATTGGTCAGTCATTACTGAATTTATTGTTATTTGCTGTATTACAGCATTTTAAAACTACATACCAGTATCGATTTGACCACATGCAGCTTTTACAGCTTAGTTAAACGATGTTGGGTTCGTTTAGTAGTTGGACTATTTAGATAATGTAGCGACTTGTAGATGGTTTGGACACCACGTAAAGTCACCTTCGTCACATACCCTTTGTCATTACGGAGGTTAAACAAACCCAAACTTATTATTATTAGTATTACTACTGTAATAGTAATAGTTTATTTTCCATTTTAAATTTTCTTTGTAGTTTTTACACTTTTTTTTTTCCCCATTCAAAATCTAAACGTAACGTCCACTCTCGAAGGCTTTATATTTTTAACTTAAAAAGGACCATAACTATATTTATTACGATATTTGAGGAAAAACGTTTGGGTAATTTGTTTTTAACTTCCTGTAGGTGGTCTAGTCTGAGGGCCTCTAGTTTACCCCTCGCTGCTCCCCTCACCGTTCTACCCTGTATATCTTGCGAAGACGCAATCACCATCATGAAGAAGGAAGGCTATGATCAGCTCCCTGTCGTTGATAGAGAAGGGTGAGATTTGCGAACATTTGTTAAATATTTACAATTTTACACACTGGTTGGCGTAATCTAATAATGGGAAATAATTAAGAACGGCACGAAGAACTTGCTAAATTTGATATTCATTTTCGTTGGCCTTCTTTGGGTTTTCTTTTAAAAGCATATTTATAATTCTTTAAAGAACTCTCTCCTACCAGCATGAGAGCGTCTCATTAACAGACAGATTAACCCCGAATCGCTTAACAGCAATAGCTTGAGTGAGAATAAAAAATTTTAAAAGAAATAATTTTTCTTTTTCAGAGCTAAAAATTGTGAAGTTGCATTCAGAGTCTCACTGTGTTTATTAAAAGATTTTTTTTTTAGTAAGTTGTCATACAGCAGTCCGATTTCACACGAATGTTTTTTATTCTCGCTATGCCAGTGACGTGGTAAACCTGATTGCTAAAACCATTATGATGACAGTAATTTCACTTAAAAAGATTTCCTAGAGAATAAATGATGGAGAGATAAATTTGGAACTATTCCCAAATAGTAACCAGTGACGGTTTATCTTTACACTCTTGACTTTAATTTGACTAAAGCAAACCTAACGTAACAACCTAATTCATAGCCTCACGAGTCACTTGTCAATAAAATGCCTTGTCGCATCTTCAGAAGCAACCGAAACGGAAGGTCTCTATAAATTCCCGTTTTTTTCAGAGAGATTCTAGGCGTCGTAACTCTCGGGGCGTTGATGGGCAAACTCGTCAACGGGAAAGTGGATTCCGCGAGTCCCGTTTCTCAGTCTTTGTACTCCAACTTCAGAAAAATAACATTAGACACGCCTTTAGGAAAAGTTTCGCGTATCTTAGATAGAGACTACTTCGCTCTTGTAGTTCACACACAGCGACTCTGTAAGTAAATATATGCTTTTTTGTATTCCACTTTTAAGGTTTTAGATCGTCGTAACAATTGTAGTTTTTGAGGAAAACTTATCCGTATATTAAAGTTGTTTGTGAAAAGCTTCTTTTGAGTGCTTCAATCCAGACACGTGGAATGTATGTTAGAAGGATTCACGTTGCGATAGCTTTAGTGTAGCGTGCCATTACTCGCATTCATTCTAGACCAGGGATGCCCAACCGGTCGATCACGAAGCATTTTTGGGTCGATCGCGAGACAGAAATGGGCACCTCCCCAAAATTGCAATAACTAACTGGAAAATAATCATGAAAAAGCATATGTCAACGTAAATTGCACGCAACAATTGATAACTCATAACTAATTATCTCACTCTAATATCTTATCAATTTCTTATCTAATTAATTGCTTTACTTAGAATACATCCTCTTTTTGAGAAATCCTTTCTTCCAATTTAGTATAGTAAAAATAATGATGTGGGAAGAGGTGGAGGCAGTTGATTATGGGCAGGACTACGTAGATCACTCTTCCCGAATAAAGCTTAATAGTAGCTTAGTTCCTCAAAAGGGTGGACACTGGACACCCCTGCTCTAGACCAGTTGTATCGTAGTCTCATCGCACGAGTAGTTTTGAAGAAGTTAAAATCTAAAATATATTAAGAGTCGTGTCTCCAGTGTATATTTCCCGTAACACTTGATAATGATGCGTAGTTACGTGTAGATTTTATTTATTTTTTAATTTAACTACGGTAAACTTTACAAGATAATTTAACAAGTTACAGTTAAGATATTCGTGTAATTCAAGGGGCAACTTAAGAATTTGTTCGTTTTTATTGTATGTTCGTACGAAATATGGTAAAATGGACTCGAATATTGATTGATTGTTCCGGCGAAAATCCGTCATTTTGGAATAAAACTTAAAAAACATTGGATCAATTAGGAATAAAATTCAACACTGGCTTAAATCGAAGAAAAGAAACGCATTGAATTCATTCAAAATAAGAATTTTAAATATTATATTCGCACTAAGACTAGTAATACGGAATTGAAGAGTTTAAACCATAGGACTAATCCAAGTAAAAGGTTGTATTTGCCAAATTTAACCCTTTCGTTGCGGATGCCCCATATACGGTTCCAAAATTCGTAGCGTTACGAAATTCGCCCCAGCGAAAGGGTTGAAACGTTAGATTTATTCAGAATGGAAATTCAAAAAGATAGCTTCACTATAAATTAAAAGAGCACTTTAATTTTAACTAATTGAAAAAAAGACGCTTAAATAAAAACATGACCAAATACAATAGCATTAAGATTGCGATTCAGAAGCGTTGTTTACATTTTATATAATTTGAAATTCTCGTAAAAAAAAAAAAAATTAAAAATCGAAGATTTGGAGACCAGATAAAATTTCGAATCTCTTATCTTCTATTTAATATTTTTCCATTTCTTTTCACTTTATCATTATCCTCTGAAGGCAGAGGTAATTATGGTAAGTAAAATTCTCCCAGCTTCTGTTGTGTAGTGACGATAAACGAAAAATTCGTAATTCAATTAGTTTTCCATTCTATGGCAGCATAGTGAAAATGGGGGATAAAAAGGCAGTTTTTTTTTCTAATTTGTTACTGGTAGCCGTTATTATTATTATTTTTATTATCATTTGTTATCGTTGTTGATTTCTTTCCAGATTTGGAAAATGGGGTCCAAGAAAAGGAAGTTTGCATCGGAATCATGACCCAAATTGACCTTCTGACCCACATTACCAAACACCAAAACAATAAAGAAAGCAAACACGCAAATGGTGACATAGATGAAAAAGACAAAGATGAAATGGAGGAACTTATCCAGTCTAAGGAATAATTCGAGAAAAGGTTCCCTCCTCCATCAGCTTATTCCGTGACTTTTATCACGCATTTATTTACTTTCTCGATGGAAAAAAGTTTTGTTGACAATCGATAGTTTTTCGCTTTTTCAGTCAGTATTCCAATTTCTCTTCTTTACTGAAGAGAATTTTAAAAAGTTACATTTCGGCTCTATTTCCGTTTTTTGGGGGGGTATTGTTATTAAATTCGATATTTAATCTGGTGTTATATTCCATTTATTGTGATATTATTATGTATACCTATATTCTTCTGAAGGGATCATTCTTTTCGTGGCATTTTTTGAAGTTAAGTTACGGACAAAAAGAAAAAATAAGCTTTAGGCCTACTTTTTAATTTATTATTGTTTACATTTCGACGGTTGGAAGCCACAGTGATCTATCTGAAAAAATGTTAAAATCCTTATTTTATTGTGCGAATGTAGTTTGTTCATAGATCACTTTGTAACGTGGTGAGTGAGCGAGCAATTATGCCTGCGGCATTATTGAAGCGTAACTACTCGTTCAACTCGATGCGTTACAAAGTGATCTATGTATATAGACTATTCGCGGAAAAAGAACAAGAATTTTAAAATTACTCGCGGGTAAGGTCACTGGATTTCACCTTTTTTTCTTTGGAAAAGGTGACTTTGAAACAAGTGGCTTACATTCATATTGTAAAAAGTAATAATTCGCTCTCTAAGAAACTGCGATATCTTGTAGGTTATTCTATCATCTGTAGAACTTCAGATAGCAAAGTAGTAAAGAAAAGTAGCAATTTATTTTAATAAGATATCAATACCACTTTTTATAGAATTCTTTCTTTGTATAAAAAAGCTTTGTACTAAACTTCACCCCCATCTTGACGTGGTCAGGTATTTATTTTCAGCGAGGTTAGGTCTTTATCGAGTACGATAAGGATAAGAGGGAAATGTCCGTCAGGAAGGGGGTGTACCAGTGGATTCTTTTTGGCTACTACTGCACGATATTAACGTCAACGTTTGAAATGTATATTCACATCCATTTTTTTTCCCCACAGTATTTATCACCACTGGGTTCTCTTACTGTAAAAGAAAATTGTAATCCCAATTAGACAGATATTTTATATTTTACTACAAAATTGCTTGGTATTTTTATGTACATTTTCCTGTTTTACAAAATTATAAAAACAGCTGATTTAGTCAACAAAATACTTTAAACTTATAAACACCGAATTTATACGGAAAGCGTCGTACAAAGACAATAAAGGAGTAAAATGAAATGCTCAGTGATTAAGTGATTTCAATTACCTATAGAGTGAATTAACGTTCTTCTTTCATCAAAATGTTTGGGTCGCAACAACAATAATTCCCGTCAGATGAGCGAGGTTAAGCGACGCTGGGTCTGTGTAGATAATATGGATACTTTTAGATGGTTCGGTAACGTAACGTCCTGAAGGTTCATTTTCCCACTACGTTGGGGGTGATCATGCGTTCACCAAAGATCACCTGAGCCCTAGCAGAAGCGAGGCGAGTAGCCAGCCCAACCCCACCCGATGCCAGCACCTGAGAGTGAACTCGGAGCCTCGCCGCCTAGAGCCCGACACCGTAACCACTAAATTACCGGGCACTCAGTTTAGAATTTAGATGGTTCGGACCCCACGTAAAGGTTGTAAGTTCTCTCCGTCACGAAACCTTTGCCGTTACGAAGGAGGTTAAATAACTCCAAATATATTATTCATCAAACTGTTTATGGAGAAACTTATTATTACGTAATGACGTAGTACGTTTGATTTTCGGTCCAACCAAATTGATGTAGTAGACTCTCACGTTTGTTGGGAACACCTTCGCTGGATTTTGAAATTTTACTTTTGCCAATATTTTATATAATTCACTTGTATGAACTCTTCTGCAGGAATTAAATGGTGTTTTGATAGTTTTTCTATATAAAGGAAAGAGGAAAGATCAAAATGTAAAAATGGATAAGTAAAGTGAATATGAAAGGATGTTCGTACTCTCCTGTTATCTCCCCACCAAGTTTTAATATGGTTAATTGAATGCCCAATTAGGTCAACTGTACGCCCTTGACGATTGGTTAGGTAAGTCGTGATATTTTCGTTAAAAATAACGAAAGTATCACGATTTAACCTAACCAATTGTTGACCTAACTGGGCATTCGATTAACTATCAGGTCATCCCATAAGTAATGTTTTTTACGATAGATCAAGTTTAAACTAGTCCTACTCGGTTTAAGCATAAATTTCCGAAGGTTATATCTAAGAGATCTATCGTGTTTCTCTACATACTTTACAGACCTTGACCAGTGAAGACGTGTGTTTTGCTTTATGTGAACCCCTCATAAACATGGCGGTATCAGAAGAGCATATCAGGCATATAATGCTTTACGAGTTCAAAAAAGGGAATAGTGCCACTGAAGCAACGCGAAACATTCACGATATTCTGCATGTGAGGAAATGTCAAAGATGGTTTCAAAAGTTTAGGAATGGTGACTTCTGTCTGACAGATGCAGCACGCTCTGGACGCCCTGCTGAGTTTGATGATTACCTGCTGTTAGCCGCACTTGAAGAAGACTGTTCAACAACTGTCGAAGAATTGGCCCAGAAACTCAATTCATCCCCGTCCACCATCCATCGACATTTGCAACAACTCGGGAAAGTGCCTAAGTTAGGAAAATGGGTGCCACATGAATTGTCGGTCGACAATCTGAGGGTGCGGGTAAACATTAGCACAGCTCTTCATTCCCGTGAACTCCAAGATCCGTTTTTGCACCGTTTAGTGACGTGATGAAAAGTGGATACTGTACCAGAATGTTGGCGCCGTCGACAGTGGGTTTGTGCCGGAGAACCAGCGACACCACAGCCAAAACCAAATCTTCACCCTCGGAAGGTGTTGCTTAGTGTTTAGTGGGATAAAGGTGGTGTAATATACTTTGAAACCTTACCACACAACCAAACAATCACCGCTCAAGTCTACTGTCAACAACTGAATCGATTGAACACTGCACTAAAAGAAAAGAGACCTTTGGTTAATCGGAAAGGAATCGTGTTCCACCACGACAACGCACGTCCTCATACCGCTCGGATCACTTCTGCAAAAATTGAGGAGCTTGGGTGGGGAAAACTTCTACATCCTCCATATTCTCCAGACCTTGCGCCTCCAGATTACCATCTCTTCAGGAGTCTGCAAAACTATCTTGACGAGAAACAGTATACTTCTTTAGATGACCTACACACCAGTCTTTGTACGTTTTTTGCCTCAAAACCGCCTGAATTTCATAAATATGGCATTGAAAAGCTTGTAGGACGTTGGCAGAGTGTCATTGATTCCGATGGAAAATATATACTAGATTAAAAAGTTTCAGTTGAGTTTTTTTTTGTCCTTCAAATTCCGATCTAAAAAACGACATTACTTATGGGATGACCTGATGTATTAAATCTTGGTGGGGAAATAACAGGATAGTACCAGAATGTGTAATAGCAGAGAATTTTGGTAGAATATACTGCAAACGCACATTAACAGAAACGTCAATTTTTATTTCCATGTTACGAAAACAAATTTGAAAGAGCGTATTGTATCTCTTCGTTTATAAGCAATTCTTTTTCTGTATGTCGCGCAGTCTGTTATGAAGAAGGAGGCAAACGAAGTAATATCCGCTTTTTTACTTCTCCACACAGAAGAGGGAGGACCTGAACTCCAAAAATCGTCTAAGTCTGAGCACTCCAAGTGAACGGCCTAATTCAATCCAAGGAGGCTGCTGGAGTCGAACCCTGTGCCTTATCACGGCCTCACTCTAATTCCAGTCAACTAAAACCGTGGGAGAAATATCTAAATGTCAAATACTGACTTTAGGTGGTCTTATTTGTCCGTCCTGTGTAACGTATAGGAGCACAAAAGAATGTCTACATTTTAATTTTCAGAAGGACGAACTAATAAATAAAAATGTATGCTTACATATTATATGCTTATTGTATCTGTAGAATCAAAGATATTTAAAAAATATTGGCCCATATTGGCTGTAGGCCTAACCAAGGGTGGGCCTACTCAGTTTTGCTAATATTTTACGTCACATACTCGTGTTGAAAAGAACATCTGACTTGGTCCGTGAAAAGAATGTGGCTTCAAGTCAAGCCAGGTTTTGGAGCAAAACAAAATTACTTTAATGACATGACAAGAACAACAACATCTGCCATCCACGTATACGAATACGAGAGTAGACCCACGTAATATATTACTGATTAGTGGAGAATGGAGTGTTGATGTGTACTGCTGCAACTTCAGTCGAAGTCCTCGAACAAATAACCCAGCCATGGACTGTCTCAAGCTAGTCTGAGAAACGGGGAAAGGGATGCAGTAATGAGCCAGCTGCACGTAATACATTTGGCTCAACCCACTTCTCCTTTTAGAATGGACTTATTTTTTCGGTTGGTGGCGTAACCGCCCATCTCGGTACAAAGGACGTTAAGTGGGATACCAACCAACTCCAAACAAATAGCAGTCAGTTCACTGACAGAAATAGTCTCTGCAAGAACTGGCATTTTCATTCTGCAGCTTTCTTTTAATTGTCTGAAGAAACTACTTAATTATTTCTGTAAAAATAATGTTGACAATACGAATGAATAGATATGGAGTTTGCATGTTAATAAAAGAACTCTGGAGCCAATAACCTGGAACCACATAGGCCTGTTTCTTAGATTAGGTTCAACTTTATACAAGTGTATCTAGTTTGCCCTTCTCTTGGTTACTGCATCTGCGTACCGATTTATACATCTGAGAAATAATTTATAGTTTACAAGGTCTATTTCGTGTCAGTGTAATACCGTTTCTCGTCTGTCAGCGAAGTTAAATGACAATAGGTCTGATAGTAGTTGGATGGGAGACCGTCCTCTACGTCCAGATTATGTTAGCGACTCGTGGCCACGTAAACTGTATACTTCTCCATCATATGATTTTAGATGTTGCGAAGGAGGTTAAACATCTCCATCAACCATAACCTAACCTTTACACAGAAGAGAAAGTCGAAACAAAGGTTAGTTTCGGAAAGCAAAAGAACGACACATTTGCTTTGAACTTCCTTCAAAACCATGAAATAATATTTGTATACCAGTGTAATATTTATTTTATTAATTTTATTAATACACACACACACACACACATATATATATAATATATATATATATATATAATATATATTAGTTCATGTGACGTGATTTTTTTCATATATACATTATTATTATTATTATTATTATTTTAGCACTGTGCATTTCCTTAAAATTTGTTTTAAAATTCAAAGAATGAAAAAAGACTAGTGACGTCAGTAGAAGTACGTTTGTGAATAATTATTATTTTACTGTATATCGTGGAGAGGTTGCTCATGCCTTGAATTCGTGCTTATGATTTTACTCTATACAGATCTGTAAATAATATTTAACTTCATTAATAATATTTTTATGGCTAATATTAAGTTTCACGGAGACTAGATTACACTAAGTTGGGTGGTCGTTTTAGAGTGGTTAGTTATTTCCCACGTAACCAATTTCAGCCAATTACGGGATCAAGTAAAGATAAGTACCCCCAGCCTTCTTTAATTAGCCTTATAAGGCTAACTAACGAAAATATCACGACCTAACCTAACCAATCGTCAAGGGCGTACAGTTGACTTAACGATTGGTTAGGTTAGGTCGTGATATTTTCGTTAGTTAAAATAATTTAATCTAAACTCATCTAAATATTACTCATAACAATTCATATAGGTTATCTACGTATCATAGGTTATCTGCATATCGTATTCATATAGGTTATCTGATTATCATGTGGGTTATTAGGTTATCTGCACTATCATGGCTGACCCGTTCCTCGGTCCTTGTACAAAATTTCATACTTTTGTAAAATCGAGAAAAAGCTAGCGAGATCATTAATTTACAAAAATACCACAGCCATCATAATTTTGAGCTTCACATCCAAAACCAATGCGACCAAATTTTTGAAGCTGCGCTCGAAATCTAAGTGGTTCATGAACTTACAGTAAATGTTTAATAAGGACTCACTAGCTTAAAGATTTCTGCTTGTAGGAAATTCTTTACGTTTTAATGCAAAGGTGGACCAACTACATATAGATAATCTTTGGTCCTTCTGTTGGATGGAGGATGTAAAACGGAACTACCAACCAACCATTTTTTTTGGTCTGTCAACGTTTCTGTCTTGAATGAGCCTAAACCCTCGAGCTGATAGATTTGCTTATTTCTTGGCGGCTTTCTTAGCTTTTGGCTTTGACGGAGCCTTCTTAGGTTTGGGGGATTTAGCCTTCTTAGGAGACTTCGTCGTACTTTTCCTGGCTTTCTTCTTAGGTGGGGCTTCCTTCTTTGATGATCAATTAGTTCAAAGACCACTTACCACAAATCTAATTTGGTCTGACCTGATTAATCCGAATTGAGAATCCGCTTAACTCAGTATCACCATAATCCCCGCAGACGTCATAATATGAATAAGTAAATAAACAAGGCATGTAAACTGTATAAACGGACTATAGTATTTGGATCACCTGAAGATCAGGGCCCCCAGCCTTCTTTAGTTAGCTTCATAAGGCTAACAAACGAAAATATCACGACCTAACCTAACCAATCGTCAAGAGCGTACAGTTGACCTAACGATTGGTTAGGTTAGGTCGTGATATTTTCGTTAGTTAGCATTATAAAGCTAACTAAAGAAGGCTGGGGGGCCCTGATCTTCAGGTGATCCTAGTATTTTATCTATACTATTAAAGGCAGTCCTATCCGTCCGTCCGTCTGTAGATACCATGTATTTACTATTAAGCGATTCTGAACATAGAAATAAATGCGCTTTGCTTTCTTTCAACTTTTTACTCTTTCGCGTTAAGATTTTCATTGTTGTGTTCTTTTCAATTATTTGGTCAATAAAACTAGAGAAAAGAACGCAGCCATGAAAATCTTAAGCTTCACATCCGAACCCATTGTATCAAAATTTGTGAAGCTTAAGATTTTCATGGTTGCGTTCTTTTCTCTAGTTTTATTGACGAATAACTGACTCCTCAGTAATGTGGGGGGAAGGGTCGCAGGTCTAGCTAAATGGGCCCGTAGGGCCCACTTTAGCTAGTTATAGTTTAAAATTGGTTTAATACTAAAAAGTATTAAAAAGGTTTAAATGAAGGACAACACAAACACAAGTTTTGTACTATACAATTGAAATAGAATTTAAATAATCTCTTTAAGTATCCCAAGCTAAGATTGTCTCAAGCCAAGTCTAAGAAGTATGAAGTGGAGAATGGTGTTCAACCCGGCTTTTTTTTTAATAAATCATGACCTCCACCTCTACAGGTAGGAGCTTCGTTCTTTCTGGTTGAATAAGTTACTGCCTTGTGGTAGAAGAATACAAAGTACAACCAGCCAACCTCATGCACCTTTAACCTCGATAAAGAAAACCATCGTAAGGAAAACCATCGAGAAACAAGGTTATCGAAATCTTATTTAGTTTTATTTAATCAAATCTACCATAACTAAGGTTAACTTAATCATACCTACTTTAATCTCTAAATGATCCAATTTAACTTGTTCTTAAGTTAAATTCCGTTTTGATAATGTTTGTTTTCGATGTTTTTCCTTTCGACGATTTTTCATGTCGAGGAAGTGAAATTTGCTCGAATAGGCCTACTACTGTACGTTTAAAAATAAGCAGCTATTAAAGAATAAGGACCTCAGCCTTCTTTAGTTAGGCTTATAAGGCTAACTAACGAAAATATCAAGACCTAAACTAACCAATCGACCTAACCTAACCAATCGTTAGGTTAACTGTACGCCCTTGACGATTGGTTAGGTTAGGTCATGATATTTTTGTTAGTTAGCCTTATAAAGCTAACTAAAGAAGGCTGGGGTCCCTATTATTCAATATCTCCAAAAATAACTGCTTATAATATGCATCGTTAGTTTTTCTTTGTTCAGTAATTAATTTTAAATTGGTAAACTGATCATACCATATTTTTAATTACTTATTCAGAAGTTCTTTCGCGGTGTGAGTGAATATAGATAGTTTTAGTGAACTTTAAATGAATTACTGAAGAAGCATTGAAGGACATATCAAAATAACACGAGCACGAAATTGACGTCCGACGAGTTACCTTTCCAGTAAGTTTAAATGCTTTAATTTACATTTCATAGGAAGAAGAAATCGAAGGACAACGAAGTTGTTATTGTTTTGTATAAATGTATTAATAGAAATTATGATCATTTTTGTGAATTTTCATCAGCATTTGTTAATTTGTTAATTCTCTCTCTCTCTCTCTCTCTCTCTCTCTCTCTCTCGTAATAAATATATATATATATTACAACTTATACAGATTTAAGTAATAGACTGACTTATTCTTTGTTCATCTCTTCACATTCTCATTTCTCAACTCTATGAAAAGAGATTTGCCAGCATTAAAAACTCTCAGCTAACACTCTTTCCCATGAACGGTGCAGTGCTCCTGTTGGTGAAAATGCATGCATAAATATTTGGAACTGACTCATCATTGTGTTCGCGGTCCGGTAATGGCGGTAATGATTGAATAAATGAATCCTAATCGCCTGTAGGAGTAGGGCGCCCTGTAGTTCAGTTATTACCGTGGCGGACGATGAGCGGTGTGGCTCTGGTTCGTTCCCGGCCGCTGGCATCGGGTGGAGTTGAGTTAGTCCATTATTCTGTGTTTGCTCTAGCTCAGGTGACTCTTGGGGCACTCTCACCCCTACCTAGTAGGGAAATAAGGTTCTTGAATGTTACTTTTTAAACCGTCCAAAATATCAAAATATATAGGCCTAACTATGTTTTAAATAGTATAGGATCCTTATTCAGTGTTTCAGGAGTGTTTTCTTTTAAAACGCAATTCCATCAACAACATTGCATGCTATTCTCGGTGTCTGTTATTTAAGATGTAACACCATAAATACTGTCTTCATCAAATATTCAGGTGTGCTCGTGTGCCCATCACACCAAAGATTTGCAATTCCTCTACTGACGTCAAAACACTTTGGCAAAAGTCATAACACTTGTGTTGATTGTATAATAAAAATAGCCATAAACTTCTAAAGAATATATATATACACACACACTCTCTTGTTTGTTTATGTATATATATTATATATATATTATATATACACACACACACACCGGGGTTTTGCTTCCGCCCGAATTGTTCATTCTGACGAAGGTCAAGCTTGTCACTCCACTTTAAATAGCGACTTATAGTTTAACGTGGAATCCGAACCACGCCCCATCACGAGTGGTCAGAAATTACAAATTCCTCGCCTAGATTCAGGGTTGGCAAAAACCCAGCAAAAACCCAACTACCCAGCAAAAAACCAGTTGGGTTTTTGCCAACCCTGCCTAGACTCGATCTCACGACTTCCCAATCAGCAGCCAGCATCTTAACCACTAGGATACCCAAGATACGCAAACCAATTGTTATTGTCTGGAAGGATGAACAGCTGGGTTTTGCTGCGCGCCGCCTGCCGTCACCGGGTTTCGATCCCAGGGCCGATGGATTCGTAGTCATTGATGCTAACCACTACACCACCGAGGCGAATATACATATACACACTCGTGTGTGTGTGTATATAGTGTATATATTTTTTATGCAGGAATAAGGGGCCAAGGGCGCATACCCTAAAAAACGCCCCCCTCCCCCAGTAGAGGAAGAAGAGAGCCAAAATCAAGGTCCAACGTCTTCGAGATGCCTGGACACTCTGCGTTTGAAAGAGTGGAGATCATAGGCAGGGGGAAAGATGGATTGAGGAAGATTGTTCCAGATTTGACCGGTTGAGTAGATGAAAAATTGAGAATACCGATTAACCTTTGCATCATTTGGTAATCTCTTGCGTTAATTCCTTCAGTTAGACAGAAAAAGTATGAGAATGTGTCGAAGGTCTGGTACTGCAAGCTCAGCTCTCCTTAAAGGAGGAGGCATGTAGTTAGAGAGTTTAGAAGAGTAGTTTCCGTTATAATAGCGACAGTAAAGAGAGAGAGAGGCAATATTGCGGCGAAGAGAGAGAGATTAAAGATAGTCAGTAAGAGGCAGGGAATTGATGAGACGAAAAGCCTTTGATTCCACTTGGTCAAGTAGAGCTGTGTGGGTTGAGCCACCCTACACATGAGACGCGTACTCCATACAGGGACGGACAACACCCTTGCACAGAGATAGAAACTGAGTTTGGGTGAAGAAACTGCGGAGGCGGTACAGCACATCTAACATCTTAGAAGCTGTTTTGGAAAGAGAGTATATGTGATCTTTCCAGGAAAGATCACGAGAAAAGGAAACGCCAAGAATGTTAAGAGAAGAAGAAGGATTGAGTTGTGTGTTGTTGAAGGTAAGGGGATAGTCATGTGGGAGATTGTGACGAGTAGACAGATGGAGGAACCGAGTTTTTGAGGCATTGAAAGCCACAAGGTTTTCTCTACCTCAATCAGAAATAGCAGAAAGATCAGAGGTCAGGTGCCCCATAGCTGTACCACGCGAATCATGGAGTGACTATTGAGAGGGACGCTTTGTGAAGCGGGTGGAGAAATGAAGAATGGAATCATCAGCATAGGAGTAGATAAGACAGGAAGTACGACTTAATAGATTATTGATAAATGAAAGGAAAAGAGTGGGTCACGACAGAGCCCTGAGGAATACCACTATTAATAGCTTCAGGAGAAGAACAGTAGTCATCTACAACCGCAGCTATAGATCGACCAGAAGGGAAATCAGAGATGAAGGCACAGATAAAAGGATAGAAACCGAAGGAGGGCAATTTGGAAATTAAAGATTTGTGCCAGACTCTATCAAAAGCTTTTGATATGTCTAACGCAATAGCAAAGGTTTCACCGAAATCCCGAAAGGAGGATGACCAAGAGTCAGAGAGGTTTGCAAGAAGATCGCCAGTAGAGCGCTCCTTGTGGAACCCACATTGACTGTCTGAAAGAAGGTTATGAGTAGAGAGGTGTTTAAGAATCTCCCTATTAAGGATAGATTCAAAAACATTAGAAACGCAAGAAATCAAAAGAGTTAGACAGTAGTTGGAGGGTTGAGAGTGGTCCCCCCTCTTTGGAAAAGGCTGAGTGAAAGCGAATTTCCAGCAGGAAGGAAAATTACCAGATGAAAGCCAAAGACGAAAGAGTTTGCCTAGGCAGGGTGTCATCACAGAAGCACAGTTCTTGAGAATAACAGGAGGGACACCATCAGTACCGTACGCCTTCCTAGAGTTGACCCCAGATAGGAAAGGAAAAACATTTTTGGAAGTGATTCTAATTTCAGACATAATTAAGTCAGAGGGAGGAGGAGATGGAGGTCCTTGGAAGAACAGCATCGGAATCGTCCAGGGTTGAGTTGAGGCGAAAGTATGAACGAAGAGTTCAGCTTTATCAGGAGAAAGCCGGAAACTGAACCGTCGTGATGGAAAAAAGGAGGGAAAGAAGGATTAAAGTTGTTGGAGAGGTTCTTGGATAGGTGCCAGAAAGAGCGAGAAGAATTAGAATTCGATAGGTTTTCACATTTTTGTCGGATGAACGAAGTTTTGGCGAGTCGAAGAACAGATTTTGCACGATTTCGGGTAGAAGCATAAGCTAAGTCAGAGGCGTTGGATGGCGACGGTACCTTCTCAAAACCTCCTCTCTGTTGCGGATAGCATCAGAACAAGCAAAGTTAAACCAAGGTTCTCTATCAATTATTCTATTACATTAGGATGCAAATACCACTATTAAATGTTTAAAATAATTCATGGTACTCTAGATTAAAAGTTATCGAAGGTCGAGTTTGGAAGGTATTGTATGGAAATGTACTGTGTGTATATATACTATATAGTTACAAGGACAAGAGGAAGCCTCAAAGACCTTCCGGTCCACTCTGTGAGGTTCCTGTTATCAAACAAGTTCATTTTTCTTTCAACTATTCTAGCAGTAGTAGAAAACTGGATAGAAAAGTATAAGGCTCTCTCCCCACCCTCCGCTCCCTCCCTGCCAGAAGCAGGTACGGAAAAAGGTTGAAGAAAATACCTTGATCCTGGAAAAGTAGCCAAGGAAATTTTACAAGTGGAGAATATACTATAAGATAGCTCTATAATTACGCATGCACATATACAAACCGCACAGACGAACTCCTGCAGAGTTACGTTATGTTTTAGTCTTGAGAGAGAGAGAGAGAGAGAGAGTATATATTATTCCTTTTAGTGTTTTGGTGACAATAAAATTTTAAAAATAAAAGCACAATCATTATTAATTTTTTACGCTTTTTTAGAAATTGTAGGTTTGTCGGCGCATTTTTTTGCAAAACTACAATATCCGTATAAGCACTGTGTCTATATAGTATTAGGGAAGTGTTGGTTATTAAAAGTGTTTTCCACATTTGAAAGAACGAGTGTAGCAAACTTTAATTTTTAAAAAATCAGGACAAAAATCAATGAACTCATAAAATAGTAAATCTTAATTGTATCAGTGTCCTTCCATTTGTCCAAGTAAACTCTTATCACAGCCGGAGTAACCTAAAAATAAACTATCGTTCTTAGTTCACTGGCTTACACCGTTTCCCTATAAGCGAAGTGAAGACACTGAGATCGGGGGTTTGACTCCCAATGGTACTGATAATAATAATCCAGCAATTAACGTAATTGGCCGCGTTTGTTGGTTTGAGCCCTGTGCCAGTTTCGGGTCATAACTGAGTATTATTATTATTATCCCTAAAATATCTTTACACTTCCCTCGTCAAATTGGATCAGATTTTTTACTTTTAGCCCGGCCGCACACAGGATCGTCTCGCGACTCACGACTGACCACTTGGGTCGTGACGACTCAAGTCGTCAGTCGTGAGTCGCAAGACGATCCTGTGTGCTGCCGGCTTTAGAAACAGTCTGTGAATATTAACTATTTATCATCTGTCAGTTGAATTATTTTTAGAAAATGTAAAATTAAATTCCATCATTTCATTGTAAAGATTATAACGCTGTTGTATCTTCCCTGAAACTCAAACTCATGTTGCAAAACGTGTTATAATAAGGGGGAATTAATGATATATTTATAACTTTCGACAGGTGTGACGTCATTGCCATGCAACGTAAACAATAACAGAAAAAGCTGAGAAATGGGACACGTATGACGCCACTTTGTAAATGCGCCTTTCACTCCTCGATGAGGTGAGTCACGAAAAATATTTCCTTCATGTGATAAGGTTATTTTCGTTTTAAGAGTTGAACATTTTGGTGAACCTCGGTTTTGCTTCCGCCCGAATTGTTCATTCTGATGAACGTCAAGTTTGTCACTCCACCTTAGACCTACAGTTTAACGTGGAATCCGAACCGCCCAGCGTTTTCATCACTAAGCTACCCACAGTACCCATTTATCTACCAACCAACTTCTTTATTGTGTGGAAGGATGAACAACTGGGTTTTGCTGCGCGCCACCTGCCTTCACCGGGTCCGATGGATTCGTAGTCAGCGACGGTAACACTACACCACCAAGACATATATATATATTTTTTTTTAATTGGGGTTGTTTAACCTCCTTCGCAACATCTAGGGTCATATGACGGAGGGGACCTACAGCTTTACGTGGGATCCGAACCACGGGTCGCTACATAATCTGGGCGCAGAGGACGGTCTCCCATTCAACTACTACCCAGACCCAATGTCGCTTAACTTCGCTGATCTCCAGGAAGCGGTGTTACGACATCGGCCACGACGTAGCTCGTACAGTGTATATATAATGTGTGTGTGTGGGTGGGTGTTAATCAGACATGACGTCATCAAGTCATCAATTAATGAACTTCATCATATATATTCGTAAATACAAAATACAATAAGAGGTATTACTTTCCTGTCGCCCCTCGTATATACTGTATACACACACACAACACACGCACAGATAAAAAATTGTGTCCACGTCAGAAATAAGTACAGTACGTCATTATGATAATATATATATATATATATATCATGTACAGTACGTCATTATGATAATATATACATATATATATATATATATATTATCATGTACTCAACCGGTGAACTCTGTTCTTGAATCCATTTTCCCCTATCTATATGACCTCCCATATTTCAAACGTAGTGTGTCTCCAAGCATCTCAAGCCTTCATTTTGGCTCTCTTCTTCTTCTATGGAGTTGGGGAGAGGGAGCATTTTTTGCGCCCGTTCCTTCCTACAACATATATACATATATTATTCATTAAATAATTTCTAAACATAAGGTATGATGACATAATTATATATATATACAGTATATATATATATATATATATATATATATATATATATATATATATATATATAATCCAATAAATAATTGTTTCCATACATAAAATCTTTACCTATACAATATTGGCTATAAAAATTTTTAATGGCTAACATGAAAGAGAATCTGATAAGAACATCCTCCACGTTATTGGTACAAGTTGACATGTTGACTTTATACAGGGTGTGATTTTATGCAAGTCAAGTTCTTTGTTCAGATTTTATGAAAATGATAAATTCTGTATTTCCCGTCATGATTCCACAACATCGCTCATGTTTCAGATTACAAACGAACTTGCTAAATCTTTATTTTGGAAGCAACAGGTGCGAGCAAATTCCCGGAGAGAGGAATCACGGGCCATGGTGCTACTTTTGACTCTGGGACCCTTTACCCCCGACCACCTCCCTCTCTATCTTCCGGCCCGGGCCTTGGTTGATTTGACGCCTTATGCGCTCTCCTCTCCGGGGCCCTCGGTGCGAGAACTACGAGTAGTCCGTGTACAAGTATTTAAATAATAATAATAATAACTCCCAATCTTCGTTGTATAAATCTTGACTAAAAAAAAAACCTGTGAAGTGTCAGCCTTCTGACATAGGCCTACCTTTAATAGTCGAGTGTTTGTTCGATAGGCCATTAAGGCTTACTTCAAGGAGAATTAGTTGGTTACCAGTTCCTACCTGTCAGGTTAATGTAACTTCGCATTTTAGGTTGTCTATATTCGAAATACCTCGCATCATTGTTCGTGAAGATGTCGGTCTTCCTTCTGACTTATTCATCGGCATAAATTTCCTGGATATGAATCCACGGACATACTTCATTGTTGAATGAGTAGTTACATTTAGGAAACTTGCGTTTCTCAGTGCTCATAAAGGTTCAAATGCGCGGGAGTGCTACATAGCTACATTATTACAAATTCTACGTGGATGCTCCGTAGTAAGACGTCCAAAATTCTCCGTAGGAAATGCTTCGTAGTGAGGCTATTCCAAACTTTACGAGGAAAGTGTTCCATAATGAGACTGCTACAAACTGTACGCGGGAAGTACTTCGTGATGACTCTTTCGCAAGTACTCCTAGAGAAACGCTCCATAGCAAGGTTGTCATTAATTTCCCATAGGAAATATTCCAAGAGAAAACTGTCTCAAATTCACTGTTTTCAGTTTTAAATAATCCTAATAATTCTGAGACCAACGAATCTGAAGTGTACATTCTAGACTCGGACGCTGAAAAATTTTTCTTCTTCGCGATGACGTCAATTTTGATGAATCCAATTCTGACTTGGGGTAATTTTTTGCCGGCTCTCGAGAGACGGAAAATTGAAAAACTCTCGCGAACTTTTTTCAAAGAGTCAATTGTGATACAACTCTCCGAAAAGTTACGTTTTACAACTGTCACCACTGCACAAGGTAATCCTGTGCGGTGTGGTTTATCTCTTACCATGCCCTAGAGTTAACCCGTTATCCGCTCAGAGGTTAGGCACATGCCGAAAATGAGATGCTCAACATTTGTATGAATAAAGTACACAAATCTTTTCGGTGTAGAATTCAAAACTTGCATAAAATACTGTATGTGACAATAACGATATTATTTTATCTCACTTGACCAGTGGTTCCCAAACTTTGTGGTTCAAGGCACCCCAGTGCATCTGTTCTTCTTTCGCGGTACCTCGGAGAAGGAGTTTCGTCTCCCATTGTTCAAAATCCAGTTACCCCATCTGCCCCAAACACCCCGTAATTTGAAACTGAGTTTATCAGTTTCCGTAGGGACCTAATAAATCGCGAATGGTTGTTTTTATTTGAAATTTGCATATCTTCAATAACTTTTTAGTTTTCAGTTACTTATTTTTGTCGTTTTCATGAAATTTGGTGACATCTCTAAGAGGCATCTGCGACACCCCGGTCAGGAACTGCACTAGACACTATAAGTTAGCGCCGTCACTCTTTCCTGAAACCATATTAAATTAGACGTCTTCAAAAAAGGTACAACATTTTAGTATGAAATTAATTGGTGTTCTTCCGTTACTTCCAAAAATTAGTCGAAAACCTTATATAGTGTTCCGACATTCTTTCAACATCCATTTCCTGTCCAAATTCTTAAACGTAGATTTCAGAATTTTCCAATTTTTGTTGTTCCAATTTTTGCTGCTGAATCTTGAACCACCACATTTTTTAACCTCCTAGACACCTTTTCCCTCTTAAATTAACTATTCACACTTTAAACTGTACTTTAATCAGTCCTATTAATGCTTCATTAGCAATGTCCAATGTCGAATGAATTGGGATATCTACCTGCGAGAAAAGCTCTTTTGCAAAATCTTTAAAAACCTCGCAAGCTATCGAAGAGCGTTTTCCGGCTTTTCCCATGAATGATTTTATAGGCTTTCTTGTTGTAAATATTTTAATGTATCTCGCGCTTACCACTTTTTTTTTTATTTAAAAATATTACTAAACCATTCTTTGCTCATAAAAACTGTAAAAAGTTTTTGTTATGTTTAGTAAAGACCAAGTACTACCATGCAATTCACTGGTTATGGTATCGGACGCTGCGCGGTGAAGCACTGAGTTCGCTCCCAGCTGCCGACACCGGGTTTGGGTTGACCCGGCCTCTTGCCCCGTCATTGCTCGGGTTCATTCAGGTGACCCTGGAGGCACATTCACCCGTACGAGGTAGGAAAACGAGTTTCGGATGTTGTCCGTTACCTATTCATAAAGGCCACTTCACTTTGAATTCCGATGCCTGGAAAGTACAGGGTAATCAACTTAAAAGCGTTCACTGCAAAATTATAAAAACAGCGCGTACTTTTAAGTTGATTACCCTGAATATATACATATTAATCTTTGTGTCGGAGCGAAAAAATCCTGAGTTGTTACATAAACTGCGAAGTTTTTTTTACATTGAAAATCTTCCAGCATTAATCTCTCTTTCAACTTTCCAAATTCTATCTCTTTTTACGCAAAGAGGAAAATATTGTAAAATCTTGTCCTCTTCTCAAGTTCGAATTGCATCACATTAAAATGCGAGATCAACACATTTTATCTGAGGCTTTTCTCTGAAATGCTCACATTACTATTCTTAGAAAAGATGATTTGGTTTCCCGAATAGTTTAGTGGTAAGATGTCGGATTCAGGGTTGAAATACTAGCGACGCGAATTCGAAGAAGGTGGGGAGTGCGAGCGCTGAAATGAGTTGGTGAGGGAGTGCATGGCTCAAAGCAGGTTAGACAACTCTGCTTTATGTATACTTTCGATTATAGTGCTTTGTTCTACTGAGGAGGTGTAACTCCAAAATGAATAGACAAACCAAAACTCTGAACATTATTATTTATTATCCAAGCGTTTTGGTATAAACGTTCTTTCCCATCTTCAGTATATATATATATATATATATATATATATATATATATATATATATATATATATATATATATATTATATATATATATATATTAGTTACTAAAGTATATTTCCAATGTAACAACATTTTGCATTGAAAATCCTCTATTTAAAATAATCACGCAAATGTTAAGAGCTATACGTCGTTGACAATGTCGCAATACCGTTTCTCGTCGATCAACGAAGATAAGCGACAGTGGGTCTTAAAGTAGCTGTATGGGGGACCGTCCTCTGCGTCTAGATTATGTAGCGACCCGTGGTTTGTATCTCGCGTAAAGACGTAGATCCCCTCCGTTATATGGTCGTAGATGTTGCGAAGAAGGTTAAACAATCCCATCATTACATTAAAAGTGTTCACTGCTTACACGAGTGTATTGGTAGCACCAACCATTCTTCACGTTAAGAATGGGTAAACATCGACGGGACACCCGTCAGGGTAACCCATAGTAGTAAAGCACCAGGATATTAATGTAAAGATTCTGGTTTCGAATCACGGCTTGGATTTAAAAGCGTTCAGCGATTGAGTAGCGTTTCTTTGATTTTCTTTGCCGGGACAATGGTTCGGATCCCCCGTAAAACAGTAGGTTGGTTGCCTTCGTCATACGACCTTAGATGTTGTGAAAGCGGTTAAATAATTTCGAAACATTATTCTTATTATTATTACGTCGAAGAGTATCCAGTAGAAGACATTCACTCAATAGACCTCGCAGTCAGATAGGAGAAAACAGTGCCACACCCATTACCCTTCTTCCTTCAACAAAATAAACAAGAACCAAACCACTCAATTAACTTACCTCCACCTCTTAGAAGTACTTAATATTCAAAGAACCAATCAAAACCATGACTACTACACTTCTTCCGCAGAGCTGGTAGTTACGAACTTACGGTAGTCATTCTCTGGAATATATATATATAACTATTTTAACAACACATTGGATTCATTTTTAAGCCTCTCGCATTTAGGAATTGCAAAAAATCAATCGATATAATCAGTTTTTAAAATATGCAATTTTTTTTTATTTTTCAAAAGTAAACTTTTAATTTTTCTTCCACTATTTTTATTTTACAATCTACGAGGTAGCCCATAAGTCCCAATCGGTTATAATTAAAGCGAAAATCCATCTGGCGGATTGAAAAAAAAAAAATTAAAAAAAAAAAAATTTTAAATGATCAATAAATATTTCTAAACTTATTATAAACTTTTTACTTTGATTTTTGTATTTTCGCTTTAACAGATTAGGACTTATGGGCTACTTTGTACAGAGGATTGACATAAGTAAACAGACATTACGATAATTGTCTCGAGAACAAATGGCAAGTTCACCAATAGAATACCAGAAAGCGTGTCAACTTTACATAATGGAAAGGAAAAAGAAACACACGAATCAAACTATATTAATTCAATAAATCTATTATTATTTAATGACTTTTGTTATCAAATGAAAAACTATGGAAAAACCGAAAGTGTATTAGTATTTACACCTCTGTACAGGTGTATATTAATTCTTTATAATAATAATAATTAGAAATCGTAATTATTACAATATCTTCTAATAACTGTAATATTATCGTAATAGCTTCGATTTTAGATTTACGATTTGGGAGGTTTTTTTTTACGATTTGGGAATATTTTAACTCTTTAATTTTGACTTTTTAACTAACTTTTTAACTCTTGTAACAAAATATTCACATTTGAAATCCTTTATTTTAAATAATTACGAAAATACTAAAGAAATCCTGACTAAATATGATTAAATTAAAGGGGCTCCAAAAATCTTTAAGTGTAAAAACCCTTCTACTGACGAAACTCTTTTGAAGGTAAAAAAATAAAATTTTACCGAAACGTTGGATTCCCAAATTTTGTGATCAGAATTTTTGTTCTCTTCTTGTTTAAAAAGTAATCAGTGAGAAGTGTCAGAAAATGGCGCCGCGCTCAGGCCAACTAATTCCTGATAATAATAACTTCTGGGTTATTATTACCGGTATCATCGAGAGCCTTTACTTCTTTATAAGGAAAGGTGTTACCCAATGAGCTATGGGCTTTGGCTTCTTCCCGTTTGAGTCGTTATTCAGTACATTCATTCTGGTCACTCGCAGCCCGTAGAATTATTGTCAGCGCGTCGTATCATCTCGTATAAATCGGAAGGATTCAGGGTACATACTGAGAAGCGAGACTTCCTTATTAGGTAATGCTTCATCTCGGGGAAGAAACAACATTCTCGCGTGTTACAGTGTCGTAACACGGCGAAGCTGACGACAATGGGTGTGAATCGTAATTGGATCGGGTACCGTCCTCCGAGTCCGGCTTACGTGACGACCCGTGGTTCCTTCCGTCATATGACGTTAGTTGTTTCGAAAGAGGTTCAACACCCCCATCAAATAAATTAATTATATTAATTCTATTCAAAGAAATAGTGTCAGTTATTATCCTTTTGACGTTCGTTTCATGAGTCAGTATTGAACACGTTTAAATATTATCCGCGTAATACTATCGTAAACTATTCTTGGAAACTCGTTTCCTCACTAGCCGGGGTGAGTGTGCCCCAAATGTCATCCGAGTCAGAGAAGAAACGGAGTAATCGGCCAACTCAACTCGACCCGATGACAGCGGCTGGGAACGAATCAGCGACACGTCGATCAGACTCCGCCACTGTAACAACTGAGCCACCGAGCAAACTATTGTACAATTTAAACTATAGTACTTAAACAGTTTTGTATGCAAGGATTTTACTCCTTCTCTAACACAAAATATGTGCAGTGTACATGTGTATATGTATACATGGTGGTTTTAATTTGTTTAAGTCACAAATAATACATTTGTACAGTCTCGTAAGTTTGCTTTATACTGAAAGTAGACCACAAAATCAGAGCATATGGAAAATCAGACATTTTGTTTATGCACACCCTGTATTTTATTTAATATCTATTAACACTTAATTTACAAGAACATGCTGAACAATACAGTATATATATAATTTGGGTAGTATGAAGCCACTCGGGCCTATCGAGGTTACACACACATACACACACTTTATATATAATATATATATATATGTTGTGATAAATTGGTAATTATGCATAATTACCGGTAAATATGCATAATTGAAAATATCATGACTTAACCTAACCAATTGTCAAGGGCGTACAGTTGAACTAACCGGGCATTCAATTGACCTAACCTGGCATTCAATTCAATTGACCTAACAGGGCATATAATTGAATGCCCGGTTAGGTCAACTGTACGCCCTTGACAATTGGTTAGGTTAAGTCATGATATTTTCAATTATGCATATTTACCGGTAATTATGCATAATTACCAATTTATCACATTTACCCCAACATATATATATATAAAATCAAACAATCACAGAACTTCTTTGCTAAGATTAAATATTTTTAGAACTAGTAGTTAACATTGGGCTGTCAGTTACGCAAGATTGAGGTACAACCTTGTTTAAGCATCCCAGGGTTAAGGTTATTATTACGTTTAATGCTGCATATTTTCGAATATCTTTCTGAAGTATATTATTAATTTTCATTAAAGCAAGGTTTAGCATTTTCCCATCGATTAAACAGGCCATTTTCTTAACGTAGGAATTTGCCTTTTTCAAAGGTCATTTTTTTCATTATATAAACGAAATTATGGACTTTGCTACTAATGTTACTTCGAAATTTTATATATTTATTTTTCATGTTTTAAAATACTTTCATGAAGCAAATTATTAGTAAAATTTTTATAAGTGAAGGAATACTTTTTACCGTTATTGCATTTTAGCAGTATTAGAAAATAGTCGTGCTTTTAACAAACATTTTTTTTTAGGGTAACTTAATTATTTTTATCTTTATTAAAATACCATTGAACAAACTCGGAAATGTTTTTTAAAGTTATTTAAGCTTTATTCGAAATATAAATTACATTTTCGGGAAAGGGTTCCCCTTAGAAACGTTAAGTCTCTTAAAAGGATACAAAAATTACCAATTGGTAAAACTCTCTTTGGATCTTTTAATCATTTTTAGTCACAGAAATGAAATTTCAAAAAACAAACTTAATCATTGTTGAATAGTAATTTTTTAGGTGTTTTTAAAAATTCTACGTTTCTAGGTGAACTTATTTCCGAAACGCATTAAAGAGGGCGTTGTAGTCGTATACCTACATCGTATAATCATTTCTGAAGATGGAATGACTCGCCTTTTTTATATTATTTTCTTCTTTTCTAATTTAATTTTTACATTTAATTAATGGCAGAAAATATGTCTGTGAAATTTAAGGCAGATGGCGTGATGTGTAATGCATCGTTAGTTAATTAATAAAATAAAATGATAGAATATAAATCAATATTAATTAACTCCTTTTAGAATTGCAGATTAAAAAAAAAATGATTAGAAAGAGGGTTATTTATTTACGTTCCAGACTTTCGCAGATAATATCATAGTCTGTCCTCAACTCAAAGTGAAATTTGTATTTTCAACTTTTGGCCTTGACACACGAAGCATTTTGTATTGATTTATTATAAGGAATGCGAGAATCGGGTGTTTAAGACATCACAAAACATATTACAGCGTTGTTATGGCAACGGGCGGTCTTGTATTTTATATTTTATTTTACGCATTCATTCATCATTTATATATTTTTGCGTAATTTCTAATTTAATATTACATAGGTTGTAACGGCAAATTTGTATGTTTAAATCTCCTATCAAAATATATATAATAATGGTACAATAAAAACTAAAGTCGATTTAATTTCGCTGGTGTGAAAATTTAACCTCTAAATCGATAAAAGAAGTGGTTGAAATTTGACCCAAGAGCTATCGAAGAAAGAACATAAATCAGGCACTCTCTGTCGGGCGTTGGTAAATAAAAAAAGAACTTAGCTTTAGAAACTTTTTCATCTTGAGCTCGTAAAGTTTAAAGTAAACATTTGAGAGCTGTTTTACTTATTGGATGCCAAAAGCTCGATTAGCTCAGAAAATCCATCGCCTAAGAAAAATCCTTTGAGAGGAAATTTTGGTTTAAGTTTTTTCTTATGGAAAGGCGGCGTTTATTTATAGCGAAGTTGAAGTTTGACCAATAGAAGGTTAATAGTGTTTGTACGAATGACGTCATGTAATGGAAATGCAATATTCAGCTAAACCATAGGGATGCTGAACTTCAGAAGTTACGGAAGGCCATGACAACAGATGAAAAGCAGTATTCCGGCATAAGATTTCTGTGTCCCACCAGATGGACTATACGTGCAGAAGCTCTAGAAAGTATTATCAGTAACTATGACACCTTGAAAGAACTCTGGACCTGGTCTCGTGACAACTATAAAAATACTGAAATGAAGGCGCGTATTCGTGGGTTACAAAATCACATGAATCAGTTTGACTTCTTCTTTGGGTTGGTACCCGGCTAGTGCTTACTCCTGCATGCAGACAGTCTGAATAAAGCCCTTCAATCTGTGACTCTTTCAGCAGCTGAAGCACGGGCTATTGCTGGTATGACTGTTAAAGCTTTTCGAAATATGCGCAATAATGAAGGGTTTAGCCTTTTCTGGAAGAAAGTTCTGTAACTAGGTGCTTCCAACCAGGTAGATGAACCATCATTTCCTCGATTTAGAAGAGTTCCAGCTAGGCTAGAAAAGGGTTGTGCTCCACCAGAAAGTCACCAAGCTCCTGAAGATCTGCCAATTCAAAGAGTTGGCAGACATACACATCGCAGACACGACAGTCACAAACACACCACAGACATCTAATTACAGAAAACACTATGTGCGCATAACGTAATTGACGAACTAGTTTATATATCTCCTCTACGTCTTGGCAAGTGTCGTAACACCGTTTCCCGTCGATCAGCGAAGTGACATTGGGTCCGGGTAGTAGTTGGATAGATGACCGTCCTCCGCGTCCAGATGATGTAACGACCCGTGGTTCGGGTCCCACGCAAAGCTATAGGTCCCCTCCGTCACATAAACTTTTGAACCTAATATTATTAGTCACGAGAGTAAAACTTTTGGAGCTATTGAAGAATAGGGACCCCAGCCTTCTTTAGTTAGGCTTATAAGGCTAACTAACGAAAAATATCACGACCTAACCTAACCAATCGTTAGGTTAACTGTACGCCCTTGACGATTGGTTAGGTTAGGTCATGGTTAGGCTGGGGTCCCTATTCTTCAATAGCTCCAAACTTTTAGTCACTGAAGAAGTAACGACCCAGTTTTCAAAAAGCTAACCTGGAGTTAAGTGTGTTATAAGTTATTCTCATATTAGCCAGCGGCAGTAGTTCCGTGGGTAAAATGTTTTTACACGCGAAGTGATGACACTGAGATCGGGGGTTCGATCCCCAATGTTGGTGATTAATAATGACTTTGGAGTAAGGTCAATAGGCCGCACTCGCTGTTTTGATCATTGTTCCAGTTTCTAGCCCTTCTGTATTATTATTATATTAAAGCATGGGTCGGGGAACTTTTTTGGGTATTACCCAAAAATCTATTTGAGTAAAATGAAATTACCCCCAGACTTCAAAGTAAACAAAAACAAGCCAATTGCTCTTAAAATTGTTGCATATGGTGTCTCTCATACCGCACACATTACCCCCAAAATTTTTAAATGTACCCCCATTTGGGGTAATTTACCCCTGTTCGCCGACCACTGTATTAAAGGGACTATATTTGAGGCCCCCCTTGGAAAAAAGTGGGTATCAGTGAAAGAAAGCCACCCCCAGCCTTCTTTAGTTAGCTTTATAAGGCTAACTAACGAAAATATAACGACCTAACCTAACCAATCGTTAAGGGCGTACAGTTGACCTAACGATTGGTTAGGTTAGGTCGTGATATTTTCGTTAGTTAGCCTTATAAAGCTAACTAAAGAAGGCTGGGGGTGGCTTTCTTTCATTGATCCAAAAGTGGCAAAGCGACAAAAGCAATAAACTTCAGAAAAGGCAGTTAAAAGTTGTACCAATTTGAAAGTGGAGTAACTTTTGAAAGTTTTGAACACATTGCGATGCAATATCTTCAAAAGTTCAAAAGAAATTATCATGATAAGGAATGTTGGAGACAAGGTTCTTTCGTCTCTCCAAACACATCCCCCCTCCCCCGCCTTTTCGAATATTGTAAAGGGGTTTTATGGTTGCGTGGCCTTCCTCAACCGTGGTAATTTTTGGATGAGTTTGGAGAAAAAGTTGAAGCTATCATTTTTGCGGACCCTCTTTCCAGGAGGTAGAGTAATGTAGTGGCAGTAGTATGAGCTTATGAACTTGTGATGTACTAGAGTTCTGTATATGGTTCGTGATGATCTGAGAACTCCACAGTGTATACACACACACACACACACACACACACACACACACACACACACACACACACTACTAAAAGGGAGTCCTGTCCGTCCGTTTACTATTAAGCGATTTTGAACAGCAATAAATGCGGTTTGCTTTATTTCAACTTTTTGCACAGCACGTTAAGATTTTCATTGTTTGATACAATGGGTTCGGATGTGAAGCTTAAGATTTTCATTGCTGCGTTTTTTTCTATAGTTTTATTGACCGAATAATTGACTCCCCAGTAACTGGGGGGGGGGGGGTCTGCCCAATCGCAGGTCTAGCTAAATGGGCCCGTAGGGCCCATTTTTGTTAGTATATATAAAACAAAAACAGAGGCCCCGAATGATAATGTGGAAAGAACTGTATGCATAGACTATGCAAAAGGCTTTTGTATATATAAGGAAGGACAGTGTATATTTGAGCACCATGTGGAATTTCAGTTGTAATAATGGTCACTGTAAATTTGGCGACAGCTGCAACTTTTTTATCATTCCACCATTTGCGAGTACTATGCAAGGCAGTGGATCTGTAAATATGGTAGAAATGATACTATCATTACCAAAGCTGGGCACAAACCGTTAATCCGTTAATCGTTAATTAACGAAGTTAACTTTTTCGTTAACGATTTAACTTTTAAGTTAACTTTGAAAATCATTATCGGACTAATTAACTTCCGTTACATTTAACTTCCGTTAACTCAAGTCCGTTAACCCAAAAAATTCATAAATAAACGTTTAAAAGTTTCTATTATTTTCAGTGCTGAGCAGGTGCGCAATTAATCCGCCACTGTTAATAGTGATGAACGAATTTCCATTTCCGCAGTGCAAAATCAGGCGATATATTTGTTTCCGTCGCCACAATTTGTGTCTTACCAAATATGGTAGATTTATGGCATTGGTTTGAGCAAAACATGGTCGACTGTAAAATCAGGCGGAAAGATTTGCCATTGAGTTGAATGTTTCAACTTCTTTCAAGAAATATCACGAGCATTTTAAGGCACTTTCAATAATATATATGTAACAATTACACAAATAACTACATTCGTTTCATTTGCAGTCTGTCTCTTGCGCAACATGTTTGTGCTAGTGAATATTTAAAAATAATCGTTGTCAAGTAAGTCATGTATATTTATAATATGTCTGTGAGTACCTTATTAGTAGTCTCCTTGATACATTTCAAGAACCATAAAAACTGATCAGGTAAGATTTCAATTCTCATGTCACTTTGTTCTCTATGGGCAAGGACATCCTGAGGGCCAAGAGATCATCCCTGTCTGATGAAAACTTTGATATGCTAATTTTCATGAAGGGCAACATGCATCTCATGGACAAAATGGAGAACGAAAAGAAGAGGGAAAATTAAATTATATATATATTGTGTTTTCATTTTTTTTATAATAAAAGTTAACGTTAACGGTTTATCGGTAACTTCCGTTACATGTTTAACGAATTAACGGATTAACGGTTACGAAGTTAACTTTTTGGTTAACGGATTAGCGGTTAACGAAGTTAACTTTTTGGTTAACGGTGCCCACCACTGATCATTACCTCCCAAGAAACCTATGAATACAAACCAAGGAACAAGATTTCTCGACATCGCGGACACAATATGGCTACTAAGCCTCATTCACCACATACATTCAGTCCACACAGCTGAGAACCTCCAAGCTGATCCGTTACCAAGCGAGTGACCAGAAGCGGAGTTTTCTTGGAGGATCATAGGCATACAAAACAGGCGAAACTGAAGGAAATTGAATTTAAAATACTCGAAGAACAACACAAAACAGGAAATATAAATATAGTCCTAGCACATTCTCAAGGGCTAGGACCGAACCGCACGATAAACAATGTTTCATACCTGCAAGGATTTATGGAAAAAACAAGGACTGACATCGCATACCTTACAGAAACACATCTTAAAGGAGATTGTGATAACTGTGAATATTGTATAGATAAAAAAATATAAAAATTGATGGTTACAGCATATTACAAGCTCAAAGAACAGAAAGGCGAAAATGTGCTGTGCTATATACAATATACATACGTGATTGCCCTATGACAGAGACAATAATAAGTAAATCAAACAGCTATGTCGAGGTCTTAGCAGTAAAAATTGAGAACTTAACATGATACTAATAGTTACTTATCTATAGACCTCCGAACACTCCAACTGCAAAATTCTCTGAAGCATTTGCCGACATCAGAAACCTAATAAAGTCTTTAAATACCCCATCCCCGAATGTAATACTCTGCGGTGATTTTAATTTCCCGTTTATAAAATACAAAAACATGGGAAGAAATGTGTGTGTATATATATATATATAAATATATATATATATATATACCAGGACAAGAGAGGCGCAGGAGAAGACCAGGAGCAAGCAAAAGTGTTGATAGATCTAACAAATTAATTTATGTTAACACAGGAGATAACAGACAACATCAGGAAAAAATAAACTGTTTGAAACTGGTATTCACGAATGATACTGTTGGTTTTCGTCGTCGTCGTCGTTGGGCCTAGGCAAGCTACGGCTTGGGACCGTAGCGCATCTATCCGGTATAGGTTAACCTAGATGATGTAGCCATAAGCACTGCCGCTGGTTAAGTGCCAACCAGTGATTATCTCACTAGCCGTATTGAGTCCGTTAGGCGAAACTGCGACAGTACCAAGGATGGAAAATATAACCCTTGGATTTCTATTATAATTAATTATGTTTACATACAATAAAATAATACAGTATACATAAAATTAGTATTAATGTGGTTTACAATCGAATTATGATGGGTAACTAATTTAAAATGAATTTATAGCTATTCCGAAATTCAAGACGGTAAAATTAACATTTCTCTTGAAACTAAAATAAGAGTATTCACTACACACTCCCCCACCAGAGAGGAAGTTCAAAGAGTTCCGAACGACACAGATTTCCCCTGGACCTTTTTGGTAGCTACATGTACCTCGCTTAAGGTTGATTCCAAAAACGCAGGCTTAAGACGATCGATAGAAACCTTGTCGACCTTGGAACCGCGCTGGATGAGAAATGATTTGCGCGTACGTCGGAGAACTTCATAGGGCCCGTCATATGGACATTGGAGAGGCCGTTTTGGGACAGGTACACGAACGAAAACGTGGGTGCAAGACTGGAGGGCTGGGGAAACAAAGATGTTCTGTTGGCTAGTCAATCGAGGGGGAACAGGCTGAAGGGACTGCATGTGAGAGGAAAGTGTTTGAGCGAATTCCGTAGGATCACATGACTTATCCCTGCAGTGAAGTAGCCACCTGGTAGCCGTAGTGTTGTTCCATAGACTAGTTCAGCCGCTGTAGTCTTCAGATCACTCTTAAATGCAGAGCGAATACCAAGCAACACGAGTGGAAGCTTATCCATCCAATGGGAGTCTTCGTGACACATAAGGGATGACTTCAGCTGGCGATGGAAGCGTTCGACGAGGCCGTTAGCTTGCGGATGATACGCACAGGTATGCGCATGTACTGTACCCAACAAGCTGGTAAACTTCTTCCAAAGCGAAGACTCAAATTGGCGACCTTGGTCAGTGATGACTTTTGTCGGCAATCCAAATCTTGATACCCATCCATGAAGAAAGGCTCTTGCAACAGTGTCCGCTTGGATATCAGGAAGTGGGATGGCTTCAGGCCATCTGGAAAAGCGGTCGAGACAGGTGAGCAGATAACGTTGGCCTTGAATCACTGGAAGAGGGCCAACAATGTCTACATGAATTACCTCAAATCGCTGGGATGGGGGCGGAAATGCGTCAAAGGGGGACCTGGTGTGCCTTTGGACTTTGGCACGCTGGCAGGCAAGGCACGTTTTGGTCCAATGTTTGACATCCTTCCGCATCGAGGGCCAAACAAAGCGAGAGGTAACCAGGTGTTGCGAAGCACGGATACCAGGATGGGAGGGCTTATGAAGATCCGTGAAGACTGCTTGTCTGTGACATGGAGGGACATAAGGGCGAATAGCAGCTGTTGATACGTCGCAATAGAGAGGCACAGACAATCCTGGCATACTCATTTCTTGAGGGAAAGTGAGTGAGTGGAGTCTTCTCTGAGCAGGTCTTGTAGTTCCGTATCCTTATCTTGATCCTGTGCAATAGCATTCCACAGTGTAGAGCTGACGGTAACAGAAGTAATCTCATTCTTGAAAGTGCATCCGCTGGAGTGTTCAAGACACCTTTGATGTGGCGGATATCTGTGGTAAATTGCGAGATATAATCGAGTTGCCTGATGACTCTGGGAGAGTGGTTACAGCTGTTTTTATTGAAGACAGTGACCAAAGGTTTGTGGTCGGTAAAAACACAAAACTCTCGGCCTTCAAGGAAATGTTGAAAATGCTTCACGTTTAAGTAAATAGCAAGAAGTTCACGTCCGAAAGCACTATAACGCGTTTGGGCTGGCTGCAGCTTTTTCGAGTAAAACGCGATGGGTGCTTGTTGACCGTTAATGTTTGTTCCAACACCCCACCGATCGCAACATCTGATGCATCGACCGTCAGAGTTAGGGGGGGCATCACTGATAGGAAATGACAGAGACAATGCACTATTGATAGCATTTTTGGCATTGTCGAACGCCTGTAAACTATCGCTACACCATACCAATTTCGTTACCTTGCGTTTGTGTGTGATCATAGCGTGTAGAGGAGCAAGAACACTGGCACAGTTTTTAATGAACTTGTGTGGTAATAATTTACCAAACCTAGAAACCGACGTAACTCACGCTGATTATTTGGCATAGGGTAATTTTTTATCACTTCACACTTTTCCTGAAGGGGGGTAATTCCGTGCTGCGAAATCGTGTGACCAAGAAATTCCAAGGTTGGCTGTGCAAACACACACTTAGATGCATTAATAGTAACACCGTATTGTTCTAAGCGTTGAAAGAGGAGTGAAAGATGTTCCTTATGTTCCTCTTCCGTTGAGCTGGCCACAAGCAAATCATCGATGTAGGCATAAACAAAGTCTAAGCCTCTGGTGACCTCATCTATAAACCTCTGAAAGGTTTGCGCAGCATTCCGTAGCCCGAACGGCATCTTCACAAATTCGAATAACCCAAATGGTGTACAAACTGCAGTCTTGGGAATATCCGAAGGCTCTACGGGAATGTGGTAGAAAGCCTTAACGAGGTCTATTTTACTGAAGATAGATTTGCCGTGGAGAAGAGAAGTAAAGTCTTGGACATTTGGTACCGGATATCGGTCCGGGATGGTTGTCGAATTCAAAAACCGGTAATCCCCACATGGTCTCCAGTCTCCTGACTTCTTCTGGACCAGGTGTAGGGAGAGGACCAACTGCTTTTGGAAGGTCTTATTATCCCAAGATCTATCATAAGCTGGAATTCCGATTTGGCAGCTTTCAGTTTGTCCGGGGCAAGACGTCTGGGTTTTGCAAACACAGGGGGACCTTTTGTTGTAATGTGATGGGTAATGGTGTGCTTAATGGTATCACCATCTGCATCGGTTGAAGAATTCCTGGATATCGCTGGAAAAGGCACTGGTACATGGAATTAGGGGGAACGAGGGAAAGTGCAGAGTTCGAGGCGTCCGGAAGGGCAACCTGTTTGGCAAGAACAGAAAGCAGTGTGGCCTGGTCGCATAAGCGTCGCTTGTCAAGATCCACCAGGAGTTGAAATGCTGGAGGAAGTCAGCGCCGATTATGGGATGCTGCACTTGAGCACAGATGAAAATCCACTTGAAGGATCGGTGAAGGCCCAAGTTTAGTTCACGCGACTGAGTACCGTACGTGGGTATGCGTGAACCGTTAGCAGCGTATAGAGGCGGAGATTCCGAGTGCGTATGACCAGATTTTTGACGGAATACACTGACTGACGCTCCGGTATCGACCAAGAAATTGACACCAGAGTTCCTGTCCTTTATGAATAACAGGTTGGCAGTGCGAGTACTAGACGCCATTAGGACTCGCTGCTGGGGTTTTCCGACGAAAAATTGCAAGGGGAGATGCACTTCCTAGCCTTCTTTCCAAATTTAGAGTGGTAGAAGCAGATCTTCCCGGAACTCGAATGATGCCTCTTCGTAAATCTTGACCGAGAATGGCTTCTTTGCCGTTGATTTTGTAGCAGAGAACAAACGTGGTTGAGATGTTGACTTAACTCTTCCACTTTCAACTCCAGTTCCGATTGTGTGTTCACGTTGTTGACCGGAGCTGTGTCAATCTCCACTACTTTGTCGGCAGTTTCTGCTAGTTTATCAACTGGAGTAGCAGGATCCATAGTGGCCAAGACACGCTGAGCTGATGGAGGAAGTTTCTGCAAGAACAACTGTCTAAAGATGTCCTTATCGAAGGTTTGTGCGCGTTCGCCTAGAGCGCACTGCATAGCCCTCAGCATTTGAGTGGGCTTACGGTCTCCAAGTTCTTCTTTTGAGATTAACTGATGTAGTTTCTCACGCTCGGAGACAGTGGTGCGGCACAGGATGGCAGACTTCAGATCGTTGTATGGGTCCTCACTCGTGGAAGTAGACACGATGACGTCACGGACTTCAGAGATGATGCTCGCTGGTAGAGAGGACAAAACATGATCGTATTTTGTCCTGCTAGCGGTGATCCTTCCCAAGTTGAATTGTGATTCCACTTGGTGGAACCAAATAAATGGATCACCCGGCCAGAAGACGGGGAGCGTTACGCTCAAGTGGGAGATGGCACCAGCGTCGTCAGGCATCTTCTCCTATGCTTGCTGACGTACAAGCAAGACGACAAGTTACCAACGAAGAAGTGGAGGTTGAGACGAGCGCAGGCACAGAGCGCACGGGCAGGGGTGAGGGGCAGAGGGCACGAGCGACGTTACAGTCTGGTCCTAGTCGCTCGGGTGAAGGGGGTGATGGGCACGAACGACGTTACAGTCTAGTCCTAGTCGTTCGGGTAAAAGGGGGGAATCCAACTCCGGGGTCACCAATTGTTGGTTTTCGTCGTCGTCGTCGTTGGGCCTAGGCAAGCTACGGCTTGGGACCGTAGCGCATCTATCCGGTATAGGTTAACCTAGATGATGTAGCCATAAGCACTGCCGCTGGTTAAGTGCCAACCAGTGATTATCTCACTAGCCGTATTGAGTCCGTTAGGCGAAACTGCGACAGTACCAAGGATGGAAAATATAACCCTTGGATTTCTATTATAATTAATTATGTTTACATACAATAAAATAATACAGTATAAATAAAATTAGTATTAATGTGGTTTACAATCGAATTATGATGGGTAACTAATTTAAAATGAATTTATAGCTATTCCGAAATTCAAGACGGTAAAATTAACATTTCTCTTGAAACTAAAATAAGAGTATTCACTACAATACCAACTTAAAGAATGATATAAAAATAACACCACAACAAGACCACAACATTATCAAGGTATCCACTAATCTGGCGAAAGCACGAAAAGAAAATACTCATACTGAAGAAAGAAGCAAATTTGAGAAGAAATCAAATCCCATATGGCACAGGGAAAAAAGGAAGTATTTCGAGAGGCAAAAGCGAACACTATTCCGCAAGAGAAGGAGAGTAACCATGAAGTTCATTAGGCTAATTGCACAGCAACAACACCAAAAATTTGATGCAAGTGAAATTGGAAAGTATAGACAGCGAAATACAAGCCCTAATTAAAGGCCATTCAGAGAGAGAAGAGGAAGGTGCTGAAATTAATAAAAGATACCCCAAAATACTTCTATAGCTTCGCGGAAAGAAAAAAAAAAATGCGGACCAATATCGCACCTTTAAGGAAAGAAAATAATGAGCTAACCGATGATTTAAAAGAAATGTCTGCAGGCCCGGACAAATGGAATACCTTGTTGATTAAAAACTGTAAGAACGAAATAGCTACACCCCTTTATTCGATATGGAGAAGATCCCTGGACATGGGGGAAATACCGTGCGTAAAGGTCTGCACGGACTTACTTTTTAAGTATCCGGCCCAGAATACCAGATGAGCCGGGTGTGCCTGGCTATGTGCGATGGAGATCGCAAGAAAGCAACTCAGGTCAGGCATAGAGGTGAGGCCACCAGCTTGACCTTCGTATGAAGAGAGACCGACGCACGGAACTTTTACTGTTACTAGATAATCAATGCATGTGTTTGTAATTCTTACAGCGCCACCTATCCACGGATTCTTCATTTTTTGAGGCCAGAAATAGCATAAAATCGAAATAAAATATAAAATAAAAAACAAATAAAAATAAAAATGGGATAAAATCTAAGCCTACTTCATCTACTTTTTAATGTTACTAAAACTAAGTTACACATTCGCACTTGGCCCCTCCTTCCTGCATTAAAAATAAAAAAATGCAATTCCATCGTAAAAGCTCAAACCAAACGGCTAATATTATTTTCAAAATTAGAGACGAACTAATAGAGCAAATACAAGAATTTAAGTATCTGAGTCAAATTATCACCAGCAACTTGAGTGAAGACTCAAACATAAGGAAGCAATACCGAAGTTACTGTATTAAGGCAAACATGATTACAAGGAATTTCAAATTTTGTACAAACGAAGCTAAAGACACTCTTTTTCGTACTTTCTGTACTTATATTTATGGGTAACAACTCTGGGCTAATTATAAAAAAGGTTCTTGCAGAACCCTCAATTTGCTTTACAACAGATCCTATAGATTGCTACGCGAGTTACCTCCAAGATGCTCAACCTCTCAAATGTTCGCTAACCGCAACGTTCCGAGCCTCCCTGAGATAACAAGACGCGCTCTATACTGTACAGTTTAATGCGAAGAATTAAAACCTCAGACAATCCAATTGTCCAAGCTATTCATCAGTCCTGCTTTACAGTATGTCTTCTAGACTGTGGACCTCTTGGTATAAAAGTGTTTGTCTATAGCTCCACTTAACTCCTGCATTAGCCATTCCATTACACATACTTTTTATTTTTATGAATCTGTTATTACTAATTTTATTATTTTTTGTTTCTTTACGTGTATTAGTGTTGTTTTATATTACCTTAATCCTGTTTTGGTTTTGGTTTTTTAATGTATTGTTTAATTGGTTGTATCATTGATTACTTTAATGGATACTGTACCTATTTTATAGGTGGAGAAATTTGTTTCCTGCAAATTAACATTATTATTGTCATTATCATCATCATTATTATTACCATATATACAGTATGTTGGTATTGTACTTCCCAAAAGGAAAGAGGACTTGGCTAGAGAGGCAAAAGAGAAGAATATTCCGCAAAAGAAAGAGAGTAGCGACGAAGTTAAGATGGTAACAGAGCAATGCCCAAAAATTATCGGCCAGTGGCTCTCACCTCACACCTTATAAAGTGTTTTGAACGCATAATTAGAGGCAAAAACTACCTACTACCTACAAGAAAAAGACTTATACAACCCAAATCAACATGGCTTCAGGGCGGGTAGATCATACCTGTCACACTGTCACAGCTACTAGACCACCAGGAGAAAATATTAGGAACATTGTGTCGAGGACAAAACATTGATGTAATATATACTGACTTTGCTAAAGCCTTCGATAAATGTACCATGGAATCATAGCACACAAACTTAAGGATACAGGAATTACTGGAAAGCTAGGAAGGTGGATATTTAATTTCTTGACGCAAAGAACGCAAAGAGTGGTGGTAAACGGAGTTAAATCGGAAGTCGTGAGCTCTGTCCCACAAGGGACAGTATTAGCTCCCTTGCTGTTCATAATATTGATTGCAGATATTGATGCAGATATTAAGGACAGTATTGTATCATGCTTCGCAGATGACACAAAGATCTGTAAGGAAATATTGAACGAAGATGACATAAGAAAACTACAAAACGACATTGAAACATTATTCCAGTGGGCAGAAGACAACAATATGAAGTTCAACGAAGAAAAATTCCAACTTCTAAGATATGGTAATAACAAAGAGCTACAGAAAAAAGGGTACAAAACTCCGCAAGCCAAACAGATAACACCAAATCCACAAGGCAGGGATCTTGGAGTAATAATGTCGTCGGATTCAGAATTCAGAGAGCACTATAAAATCAAAATCACAACGGCTAGAAAAATAATGGGAATCATCTGGAGGAGCTTCCGCAGCAGAAAAGCAAACATCATGCTCAAATTATGGAAGAGTCTAGTCCTACCAATAATTGAGTATTGCTCAGTACTCACAAGCCCACACAGAAAAAGAGACATTGCGAGCATTGAAGCTATACAAAGGACTTTTACGTCTAAGATAGAGGAAACGGAAGGTGAAGACTACTGGTCTCGACTACAATCCCTGGAACTCTACTCTCTTAAAGAAGGCGCGAGCGGTACACAATAATATACATATGGAAAATACTTGAGGGCTCTGTCCTTAACCTTAGAAATGAAATAGAAACAAACTGGAATGAGAGAAGAGGCAGATTTTGTACGGTCCCAGCTGCGGTGGGACAAGGAGCCATGAAAACGAGGATGGAAAATATCCTCAGAATACGGGGCCCAAAGCTTTTCAATGTCCTTCCAAATGAAGTGAGGAATCTCCAGCACACCGACTTGAGTAACTTCAAGAACCAGCTGGACAGATTCTTATGCAAAGTCCCTGACCAGCCATGCGTGGCTGGCTACGAGGGCAGGAGGAGATCAGAGAGCAATTCCCTCATTCACCAAGTCCCGTAAATGAGGCGGGATGCTGCATTGGGGTCAACCGCAGGTCGATCCTGATCCGTCGTTCAAACTCAACAAAAGTAAGTAACTTATAGAGCATTATAACAATATCCTACATGCACTTCAAGGCAATGAAAACTATGATGTCATATACACGGATTTTGCTAAAGCTTTCGACAAATGCGATCATGGTATAATAGCACATAAAATGAAACATATGGGAATAACAGGGAAAGTGGGAAAATGGATCTACAACTTCCTCAGAGAACGACTACAGGTCGTCAAAATTCAAGGTGTATCATCATCAGAATCAGAAGTACTCAGCTCAGTACCACAAGGTACAGTGCTGGTCCCACTCCTGTTCATTATCGTGCTAACAGACATAGAGAGTGGAGTAAACAGAAACAGTATAGTAACATCCTTTGCGGACGATACAAAGATCAGCAGAAAAATCAGCGATGCAAATGAAGTGGAGGCCTTGCAGAGGGACACGAACAAAATATACACATGGTCAGAAGACAACAATATGACATTTAACACTGAGAAATTTCAGTTCTTGAGATATGGTAGAAAAGAGGAACTTAAACAGACTGCATATTATGCTCCAGATAGACAGGAAATTCAGAGAAGCACGAAAGCGGTCGACTTCGGGGTAATAATGACCGATGATACCAAATTCGAGACACAAAGTCAGATAGCAATAAACAAAGCGAAGAGAGTTGTGGGACAGGTACTAAGAAAGTTCAAAAGGAGGGACAAGACAGTAATGATTCCCCTGCTGAGAACACTGATCATACCAAAACTTGAATACTGCTCAGTTTTGAAGTCCCCATATAAAAAGGAAGAAATTAATAAACTAGAAGAAGCGCAGAGACATTTCACAGCCAAGATCGATGGCTGCAAAGAACTCAACTACTGGGAAAGACTACGTAAACTAAATCTGTACTCCCTGGAAAGAAAAAGAGAGAGGTATACCATAATCTACATATGGAAAATGATCGAAAAACTGGTACCAAACCTCAAACTAAACCCAATTACCATCCAAACAACGCTGGAAAATAGGAAAGGCAAAATGTGTAGTGTTCCCAAATTAAAGGACAGACAAGGGACTTCCTCAACACTGAAGGAAAATAGCTTGGTTGTCAGGGGGCCCAAGCTTTTTCAACCAGCTTCCAAAGGACCTCAGAAACGTTACAGGGTTCAAAGTTGAAGTCTTCAGAGAAGACTAGATGCATGGCTCAGGACGGTACCAGATGAGCCGGGTGTACCTGGCTATGTGCGGTGGAGAGCGCAAGAGAGCAACTCGCTCCCCCACCAAGTCAGGACTAGAGGCGAAAAAAGACCGACGCACGAAACCCAAACGAGGTTAACGAGGTTATATATATAGGTATATATATATATATATGCAAGAAAATTCATATGTTTAGTACAGGTGAACTATAAAATATATTAATATTTTTAAACGTATATTTCAATATAAACATATGTTTGCACATCTCTCACTAGTTTTTGTCGCAACATCTCTCTTCCTCTTGTGATTCAAGACTGAACTTTGCGATTTACAGCCTTTTTTTTTTGTACATTTGTTTGACTAAAAAATGTATGCAATTAATAATTAAAATGTATTATAATAATAATAATAATAATAATAATAATAGCTACATTTTTTATTTAGTAATTTAAAAAAAACATTTTGTGATACATATTTTAACCATATTTGGTGATTTAATCAAAAGCCTAATTTAGAAGAAAACTATCGACCAGCGCCCGAGGGCCGAGGCTCCCTGGGTATTATAGTGCTTAAGAATAGGAAAAGATATTTCAAGTCCCGGGAAACGGGAAACAAGAACACCATTCCCGGAAATACCCTACCCTTAGGGAAACCGGGAAAAGACAAAAATCAAAAGTAGAATTATTTAAACATGAAAAAAATATTTGTTATTTGCTTTATTTGAAAAGTACAGCTTAATACATATACAGGGTGTCCCATAAGTCCGGTTACCAGTGTAACTCGCTTCCATACTGTGGCCTCCGGAGGCCTTTTCCTTACGAATGTAACTCACTTCTATATTAGCTCTTGCCCGTTATTCTACCTGCAACAAAAAAATAAAATAAACTTTCCTGTGAGACCGGATTTATGTGATACCCTGTATATTACAAAAATATTAAAATCGAATTGAGATCTTATCAAAACAAATTTCCTTTTGCATCATGTACTATGTAGCAAACTACTGCAATTAATTAACACAAAGAGGATTGCAAATTGCAATAATAACGTTTTTCTGCAAAGATTTCTTTTTCATAAAATAAGATTTAAAAAGCAAAATGCATCCAAAAATTCCTCAAACGTTCTATTTCAAATTTTAGTGACAAAAAGTCCACGGATAGAGAAAACTCTCTCATCCTCTACAGAAGAAGGTGGTATTGTTGCAAGGGCGTCGTACAATTATTGAAGGTTGGGTGTTTTCTTGTTTGTCGCCTCATAAATGGGAAATTCTTTGTTATTCTTTTGGTGTCTTTTTTGGTTTTTTCCCCTCTTTCTTTTCGGCAATGGAGTGTCTGATTTCAATTTCAAGAATACTCGAGAGGTTTTCCATCTCAAAAACTGGAATATTACTGGATTTAAATTGAAGTTGAACTACTTAGTTAATTGATATCCATGCAACCATCAACCTGCTGCTGCTCTTCGCAAGTTCTCCTCAGTGAAAGGATAGATTCTTTCCATCGAGTTCGTTGTAGTTTTCAAAAGTACTTCTCTAGATGGCAAAGAAGATAATTGGTCGTCATCCAAATCTGTTGGTGTTTCGGAGTTACGAATATATTGAAAAAGACCGATTGATTTTACTGACACTGAATATGGTACCTACATTGTTATCTGAGAAGTAGGAAGGCGTATCTCATTTTTTGTATAATTGGCAATTTTTTATAATACACTGCAAAATGAAAGCTGCTCACATCGGTGACTGTTTTGAGTAGTTTTTTATTCTTATTATCAAAGACCTGTTTAATTAACATAAAATAAGACAATTTCATTTAATATGTGAAACTCTTTATTTATTTCTTTTTAATTTTTGATAGTAATATTTGTATTGGGGTTTGTAAGGTACTGTGAAAAATCAGAAAAGTCCCAATTTCTTTGCATTCTATTTGGCAAGTAAATATAACATCTAGACATCAGATGTATTGCTGGTCGGTGAATTGTCACTAGTTTTTAATACATTTATTCCTTTCCTTAATAGTACGATTTAAGTCTTTGATTGAGCCCCGGTGACGACAGGCGGCGCGCAGTAAAACCCAGCTATTCATCCTTCCAGACAATAAAAATTGGTTGGTAGATAAATGGGTACCCTGGTCAGCCTAGTGGTTAAGACACGGGTTCTGATCGGGTGGTCGTGAGATCGAGTCCGGTCGAAGACTTTGTAATTTCTGATCGCCCGTGGTGGGTCGTGGTTCGGATTCTACGTTAAAATGTAGGTCTAATGCGGGGTGACAAGCTTTACCTTCGTCAGAATGAACAATTCGGGCAGAAGCAAAATCAAGATTCACCAAGGTTATATACAATATATATATATACCGGGAAAAGAGGAAAGATACCCGGGCTCCACTACACGTGTTCAGGTGTGATAACAGCAAATTCTCGTTGCGAGTTCGTGGCTCCGACCACTGGATCCCACCGCAGAGAGAAACCCACAGACCCCATAAAAACGTGGCAACAGATACCAACGACGAGACGACAGCCAGAACGACAGCATTTGCCTCGGTAATGGAGAGAAATCCATTCGTCTCTATGAGGCCACGTGTCGCAAAAGAAAATAGAAAAAAGCTTTTCAAGTTATTTACAGAGTAGTTCACGAGCTCTTCAAAAGACAAGGTGACTCTCCGCGTCTACTTGATACCTGATAAATTAAAAGTCTAACCTTGACTTTTCTCAGTAATTATTATTATTAATTAATAAAAAATATGTATTAAAAAATTAGTTTAGGAATGCGTATTGATTAAATGTTGTCAATATATTGACATTTAGGTATCTGATCATACTATGAAAATAAAAACCCACTCTAATAGACAGAGTTTGTTTCCACAACAGTTTCGATGCTCACTGGCATCCTCTTCGGATTTCGTTTTTCTGTATCCACCCGAGGAGGATGCCAGTGGGCATCGAAACTGTTGTGGAAATAAACTCTGTCTATTAGAGTGGGTTTTTATTTTCATATTTTGACCTTCACGTAGAAAAAAGTGAAGTTTTTTGCATTTATCTGATCATACATTAAATTAAATTATATTGTCCCAAAATTTATACCTGAAAGTTTAGTTATAATTATTAGCAGTAGCTTTTAATGTGACACAAAGAGCTAATAATATGTGTGCAGTTAGCAGGATGATTATACACTTCTATATAGACTGTCCTCGAACCCTGCGTATACTGTATATGTATAGGGTCATTGAAACGGTTAGTACCATCAACTCTCCTCTCACCCGTCAAGAGAAAAAAAATCCACAGATCTGGGGGCCATAACCAATTAAGAGGTTTTTGAAGATATTTTCCTCTCTATTTAACATATAACAATTGCGTACTTTGATGATCTCCGGTTACGGATTAAGACTCCTTATATTTTTCTATTCACTCATTCTGATCTTATTATTTACCCTTATCGTTATCAGTTATTGTCCTTGCGTGTGATGTAGTTTTTGAAAGTATTGCTTAAGAAGTTTCGTAAATATATTATATATTGTTCCTTGGATCTGAAACTTTAGAGAAAGTTACGAAACAAATGCAAAGTACAGGGTGTCCACAATGTCTTGTCACTCCATTAAAATACTAACTGATTTTTATTTTTCTTTCATACCCTTTTGAAATGCGTGATAGCAGCAACTATAAGATTGAACAACGCGTATTGGCTAAGTACGTGGGTCTATGCCCGACCACGTAATGGCAAAACCAATGAAAATATTCGCTCAGACTTCCAGGACCGATTCAATGATGCGACTCCTTTTCGGAGGAGCTGCACCATTGAATCGGTCCTGTAAGCCATTACGGGGTCGCTCATGGACCCAAGAACTAGCCAATACGCGTTGTTCAATCGTATAGTTGCTGCTATTACACATTCCAAATGGTTCTGAAAGAAAAACGAAAATCAGTTAGTATTTTGCTGGGGTGACAAGACATTGTGGACACCCTGTATAATGTGATATTCTCTTTCGTTAGATCGCGAACAGGAAACCTTTATGAAATTCGTGACTATCTCTTAACTCTAAACAAAAGAAGATTAGTGAAACCAACCTATACTAATAAGATAATTTTAATTTTATCACATTTCAGTGAAATTTACTTAGCAACTCATCAAGATTAGAAATTATAGAAGAAAAACTATTTAATACTATTTAATACTATTTAATATATGTATGAAACTAGGATTTGGGTGGACCAAAACCCATTTGCTCGGCAGCACATTCTAGTGACACTCTAAAAAGCTAACAATCTAACTCACCTAAACCTATCCTAACCTATGCTAACCTAATCTGACTTAATCTAACCCACAATAATTTGCCGATTAAAGGGCACGTCGGAAGAATGACGTCATAGATCATGATGCTAACACTCATTGTGCTAACTTCTGGATTATTAATACCAGCACCAACGGGAGCCGAACCCCCGACCTCTCAGCATCTTCGCTTCGCTTATAGGGAAACGGTGTTACCCACTGAGTTACGGGCCACAAACTGCTACAGAATCACGGGTTACATCGTGGCTGATATCGTCACTCCGCTTCTCGTCGATCAGCGAAGTTAAGCGACAGTGAGCTTGGGTAGTAATTGGATTGGAGACCATCCCTCCGCGACTCGTGGTCGGATTCCACGTAAAGCTGTAGGTCCCCTCTGTCATATGGCCTTAGACATTGCGGCGGAGGCTAAACTAAACAATCCAATCCAATAAACAAACAAATCATCATCATCAGGATTCGAAACTCCGGACCCCCCCCCCCCCCCCCCCCCCCCGAACCTCTCCCGGAAAGTCGATTAACCTCGCTGATCGCAGGAGTAGCGTTATTGAGATTTAGCCACTATACGTAACCCATTTTCAAAGATTCTAATGATCATGGTTACGAGTGGTGTTTCAGATTTAGAAACCTTTGAACTCTAAACTTGTCTCTACGGACGAGACAATACGTAAGCGCGACATTGTTATTATATTTCATATTATATTTTAGTTATGGTAATAAATAAGTTATATGCAGATTGTCTTGTCGAGATAAGCCAAGCGAAGTATTTGCGATAATTGTAGGAAATAGTTTATTTTACGGGTGTTGCTACTCACGAAGTTGCTAGGCAGAATTTAGGAAAAAATTCGGTTTTTATTTTGACCCGATCATATGATGCGGTGTAGGACATATGATATTATCTGCCTTGTGTGATCACTGGGTGATATACGTATTGATATCTTAACTAAAAGCACATTTATAGTTTAAAATGTTGTAATATATATATATATATATAATATATATATATATATATATATATAATGATACACGAGAAGAGGGGTGACAAGCTTGACCTTCGCTAAATGAAGAATCATCACGCGGAACCTTTGTAAGGTTGTAAGGTCCAAATGTTATTTTAGTTATTATTTATTCTGCCGGTTATCTGGATCGGTAAAATTCGGATATATGGATCATTTTCTCTGTATGATGTTAGTCATTCACAACAATTATGAAGGGAATTTTCTATTTGTTCACACCTTTACCTCACTTTCCCATTTTTACCTCACTTTCCAATTTTTACCTCACTTTCCCATTTTTACCTCACTTTCCAATTTTTACCTCACTTTCCAATTTTTACCTCACTTTCCCATTTTTACCTCACTTTCCAATTTTTACCTCACTTTCCAATTTTTACCCTTTTTCGTTATGAAATATCTTTTTTTTTTATCGGATTATTATTTAAGGATTGGTATTTAATTGACCTTTTTTCATATTTATCTTTATCTTAATCTTTGACTCGCTTTTTCTTTAAATCTTGATCCATCTTTTAATCTGATAAAGATGGTACTTTTCTAACCCTAACACAAACGTCGGGGGAGGGGGGTATCCTTACTATTGTTAATCGTTATAAAGGAATGGCGAATGTAACAATGCCCCAATTAATAATTATTTTAAAATTTATTATAAATGTCAACAGAATACCGATGCTAAAAATGTAATAATGCCTAATATTAAATAATCTAAAATTACATCATTTTTAATAAAAAATAAAATTTAAAATGGTTCCTGAAATAATCTTATCTCAATTGTTTATAGAGTACAGTATTTAATATAACACGTTTTCGTGATTTAGATAACTGTCAGTTATATGAACAGCCGTATATAGGAATCATTTTGGGATTGCCCGACGTGATCCTTATATACGGCTTTGATTTTTTTTTTTTGCAGGAGGGAGGGCCAAGGCCGAACGCCTTCCCCCCAACCCTTAGAAGTAGAAGAAAGCCGAAATATGGATTGAGGAAAGTTGTTTCAGAGTTAACCGGTTGAGAGATGAAAGATTGAAAATACCGATTAAGCCCTCGAGTTAGAGAGTTGGACAGAAAAGGAATGAGAATGTGTAGAAAGTCTGGTATTGCGCGCTCTCCTTAAAGGAGGAGACATGAAGTGAGAGAGTTCAGAAGAGTAGTGTTCGTTATAATAGCGACAGTAAAGAGAGAGTTCATTGCGGCGAAGAGAGACGGGACTGAAGATAGTCAGTAAGAGGCGAGGAATTGATGAGACGAGAAGCCTTTCATAAGTGGTCGTTCTAGGTTTGGTTAATTATTTCTTACGTCATTAACTTTTGGTTAATCATAGATCCAAATAATTTGCGTCCCCGAAACTTAATATTTACCAAAAAAACCGGTTTTAAAAACACTACGTATAAGTACGGTTATTGCACTTAAAACATATTTATATTTTATAAGGTGAAGGAGTTAAATGGAGTAGAGTAAAAATGGGTTAATAATGGCCTCGCTTGAAAAGGGTCTCCTTGGGGGCTCTGGATGGCGTGATCGATAGGATCGCTGACTCTGAAGCCAGGTGACGAGGATTCGAGTCCCACTTGGTCTTAATTCGCGACTTTATTGCTTTTTCCCCTTCCATACAAACAATTGTTTGAAGCGTTACAAAATCTCTACAGTTGTTGTTATATAAGTGATTGGGTGGTTGATCCATTTAATGTCCTCCTTCCAACTGAAGACACTGAGACGGTAACGCCACCAACCAGAAAAAATAAGACCCTCGTAAAAGGGGAATTGGGTTGAACCAAATACATTACCTTGCATCGGTCTATCACTGCACTCTCCTCCCCATTTCTAAGGATGGGTAAGCTAGTCCTTATTTGGGCTATACGTAAAGTTAATATCATATTTAAGGATCTCTTTTTAAAGGGGTTTTATTTTTCCCGGCTGGTAGCATTACCGTCTTAGTGTCTTCATCAGTTGGACGGTGGCATTACCGTCTCAGTGCCCTCGGTGGGCGAAGGTCGTTAAATGGATCATCCAACCAACCAACCAATATTATATATAAACATTTTAATTTTAAAGAAAAATAATTTTGGTTTCCTTTTAAAAATCAGAAATGAGATGCCGAAATTAGATATGGCGTGATTCTGAAATAATATATATATATATATATATATATATATTATTTTTTTTTTATTATAAAGATATATTTCTTAATCACCTTTTGTTTCACAGTTCACTTTAAACCTGACACGGCGCCTCTCTTGCGCCACAAATACTTCAACAAAAATGGACCTGTTGATAATCGCTTCGAATTGTCTTTCGGAGCAAATATTGTGAATACAGTAAAATGTCGCAAATTTGAGACTGATAATGCCTCTTAGACTCTTAGTAAATAATCAAAATTTATACTAAAAATTTCTTGGAAAATATAAAAAATACACAAATATATACATATATATATACTACTCTTCATAATCATGCTAACTGACATAGATGAGGACGTTATCAGAGACAGCACAGTAACATCCTTTGCGGATGACACAAAGATCAGTAGAAAAATAAGAAACCCAGAAGACATAGGATCTCTACAAACCGACATAAACAGAATCTACAAGTGGACGGAAGACAACAATATGAAGTTTAACACCGAGAAATTTCAGCTATTACGATACGGAAAAAGAGAAGACCTAAAATCCATGGAATATTATACCCCAAATGGACAGGAAATTCAGAGAAATTCCAGAGCAAAAGATTTGAGGATTGTAATGACGGATGATGCGAAATTTGAAACACAAAATAAGATAGCAGTAAACAGAGCAAAGAGAATAACGGGTCAGATATTGAGAACCTTTAAACGAAGGGATAGGAATGTAATGATTCCTCTACTGAAAACCCTGATCATGCCCAAATTGGAATACTGCTCAGTCCTAACATCCCCCATATAAAAAAGAAGACATTAGACAGCTGGAAGGGATCCAGAGAAGCTTCACAGCCAAGATCAATGGGTGCAAAGAACTAAATTACTGGGAAAGGTTACGCGAACTAGACCTATATACATTATATAAGGAAGAACAAGAGTATGATAAAGAGTCAATAAAACTTGTTTAGGGACTACATTTCTAAGTTTAAACATCATAGCAACGAGGACTAGACCTATATTCACTGGAAAGGAGAAGAGAGAGCTACACCATTATTTACACATGGAAAATAATGGAGAAACTAGTCCCTAATCTTACTCAGAATCCTATAACTCCCCAAACAACGGTGGAAAGTAGAAACGGTAGACTGTGTCGTATTCCCAAATTGAAGGCGAGACAGGGAATATCCTTAACCCTGAAAGAAAATAGTTTTGTAGTGAGAGGACCAAAACTGTTTAATCAGTTGCCCAAAGACCTAAGAAACACGAAAGGAGTTGCAGTGGAAATCTTCAAAAGAAGACTAGACGCCTGGCTCAGAACAATCCCCGATGAGCCGGGCGTACTGTACCTGGCTATGTGAGGTGGAGAGCGCAAGAATCCAACTCACTACTTCACCAGGCCAACTCGAGAGGAGGGGCGACAAGCTTGACCTTCGCGAAATGAGAAATCATCGTGAGAAACCTTTGTAAGGCTATAAGGTGTATATATATATATATATATATATGTTAAACACAGACCGTGCATGGAACAAGGAACTCTTCTGGGAAAATTAAATCCACTATAGTCGAATAAGTAATGGTAAATGACAAATACCATAGTTTTTTTCCTTTTTCATGATTTTAGCCCGACGTGGGCAACGGGTCTCTCGCAAAGAGATCCCATAAATATAGCTTCCCTCACCAGCTATCTGCAAAGCAGACAGGATCCAGCTTTGGGACGTGGATCTAGGGTTTAAAGCAAGCCTAGATCCCTACACTCAGAACCTCTATATAAGTAAAAGACTCGTTGCATTCACGTCGTGTTGAATAAATCAAAGAAAAAGGGGATAACTATTGTATTTTTAGCCAAAAAAACCAAAACTTAAACCTCAACCGGGACATTGAGCGTCCACTTTTCAAGGCACGAAACACGTCCGTTTAGTATACACAAACTCAGAATGGTTCCCTGAGAACATTATATGTTAAACACAGACCGTGTGTTTAACATATAATGTTCTCAGGGAACCATTCTGAGTTTGTGTATACTAAACGGACGTGTTTCGTGCCTTGAAAAGTGGACGCTCAATGTCCCGGTTGAGGTTTAAGTTTTGGTTTTTTTGGCTAAAAATACAATAGTTACCCCCTTTTTCTTTGATTTATTCAACACGACGTGAATGCAACGAGTCTTTACTTATATAGAGGTTCTGAGTGTAGGGATCTAGGCTTGCTTTAAACCCTAGATCCACGTCCCAAAGCTGGATCCTGTCTGCTTTGCAGATAGCTGGTGAGGGAAGCTATATTTATGGGATCTCTTTGCGAGAGACCCGTTCCCACGTCGGGCTAAAATCATGAAAAAGGAAAAAAACTATGGTATTTGTCATTTACCATTACTTATTCGGACTATAGTGGATTTAATTTTCCCAGAAGAGTTCCTTGTTCCATGCACGGTCTGTGTTTAACATATAATGTTCTCAGGGAACCATTCTGAGTTTGTGTATATTATATTATACACAAACTCAGAATGGTCCCCTGAGAAACTTATATGTTAAACACAGACCGTGCATGGAACAAGGAACTCTTCTGGGAAAATTAAATCCACTATAGTCCGAATAAGTAATGGTAAATGACAAATACCTTAGTTTTTCTTTTTCATGATGCTAGCCCGACGTGGGCAACGGGTCTCTCGCAAAGAGGTCCCATAAATATAGCTCCCCTCACCAGCTATCTGCAAAGCAGACAGGATCCAGCTTTGGGACATGGATCTAGGGTTTAAAGCAAGCCTAGTCCCACTACATTCAGAACCTCTATATAAGTAAAAGACTCGTTGCATTCACGTCGGATTGAATAAATCAAAGAAAAAGGGGTAACTATTGTATTTTTAGCCAAAAAAAAAAAAACTTAAACCTCAACATATATATATATTATATATATATCCACAAATGAGGCGGGATGCTGCAGAGGGGTCGACTGCAAGTCGATCGTGAGTCGTCGTTCGAACCCACAGAAACACATATATGTGCATATATTTCATTATTATTAGTTTTTTATACCTTTCCTTTCAACTTTTCAAATGTTCCGTACGATGATTACTCATTTCACGAAGGTGAAGCTTGTCGCCCCTCCTCTCGAGTTGGCCTGGTGAAGTAGAGAGTTCGTTTCTTGTACTCTCCCCCTCACGCCCGGCTCATGTGGGATTGTTCCGAGCCAGACGTCTAATCTTCTTTTGAAGATGTCACCGCAACACCACTCGTGTTCCTTAGTTCCTCGGACAGCTGGTTAATTTGGGAACACTGCACATTCTGCCTTTCCTATTTTCCAGCGTTGTTTGGATGGTAATTGGGTTTAGTTTGAGGTTTGGTACCAGTTTTTCGATCATTTTCCATATGTAGATTATGGTATACCTCTCTTTTTCTTTCCAGGGAGTACAGATTTAGTTTACGTAGTCTTTCTCAGTAGTTGAGTTCTTTGCAGCCATCGATCTTGGCTGTGAAATGTCTCTGCGTTTCTTCTAGTTTATTAATTTCTTCCTTTTTATGTGGGGACTTCAAAACTGAGCAGTATTCAAGTTTTGGTATGATCAGTGTTCTCAGCAGGGGAATCATTACTGTCTTGTCCCTCCTTTTGAACTTTCTTAGTACTGTCCCGCGACACTTTTTGCTTTGTTTATTTCTATCTGATTTTGTGTCTTGAATTTGGCATCATCGGTCATTATTATCCCCAAGTCGACCGCTTTCGTGCTTCTCTGAATTTCTTGTCTATCTGGAGCATAATATGCAGTCTGTTTATGTAAGTTCCTCATTTCTATCATATCTCAAGAGTTGAAATTTCTCGGTGTTAAATGTCATATTGTTGTCTTCTGATCATGTGTATATTTTGTTCGTGTCCCTCTGCAAGGCCTCCACTTCATTTGCATCGCTGATTTTTCTGCTGATCTTTGTATCGTCCGCAAAGGATGTTACTATACTGTTGTTGTTTACCCCACTGTCTATGTCTGTTAGCATGATAATGAACAGGGGCGGGGCCATCACTGTACCTTGTGGTACTGAGCTGCGTACTTCTGATTCTGATGATGATACACCTTGAATTTTGACGACCTGTAGTCGTTCTCTGAGGAAGTTGTAGATCCATTTTCCCACTTTGCCTGTTATTCCCATATATTTCATTTTATGTGCTATTATACCATGATCGCATTTGTCGAAAGCTTTAGCAAAATCCGTGTATATGACATCATAGTTTTCATTGCCTCATGTCATGTTGTACATTATGGAGCAGGACTTTTGGGACACTATATATTTCCTGAATATTTCCTGCCTCATTTGCAAGATTTGGTGAAGGAAAGAATAACTGGTTTCTACTCTCCTCCTTCCCTCGTAGGCATCCACGCATAGCTGGTCAGGGACTTTCAACAAAAACCTGTTCAGCCAGTTCTTGAAATTATTGAGGTTGGTGTGCTGAAGGTTCGGCCGTACATTGAAAAGTTTCAACGTTCAGATTCTGAGGGTATTTCCATCCTCGTTTTCATGGCTCCCTGTCCCACCACAGCTGGGCCATTATAGAATCTGTATACATATACATATACATATTAGAGTAATGCAAATATAAGGGGTCAAAACAAACTTTTTTGAAATGCCAGTGGGCTCAACCTTTATTTGGTGCCTTTTGCTGAAAAATTAATGCAGGCAAAATTATAGGCCTTAAAAATAATATTTAAAGGTTGCTCAATAACTAAAGTTTACCCTCTTTAGTATAAATTTAGTCCTTTGCAGAAGTTAAAAAAAAATTCTAATGTTTATACATGTACTGTACCAATAGGTCTTTCAAAAAAAATTAATTGTACAATAATTGCTGTACTTTTCTCTGAACATATAAAATAATATCAAGCATCTAACTAATATAGAAATCAATCAGTGAATTCGTCTGCAAATAAATTCGTTATATTTTGTTGAGTTTCAGCCACAATTAGAAACCATAATTGTGTTACCAGGATGCGGGACGTGAACCCAACTCAAATGCACCCCACCGACCTCTTTCCCCAACCTCCACCCTTATAGAAAGAGATCTTTAATTAGCTTGATAACTATTTATTAAGTTTAAAGTTTTATTAGGCATATTTATAAATGAGTAATTAAAATAAAGTAAACTAAGATGTTCATCGTTTAATGTTCAAACTTAATTATAGGAAGGTTATGCTTAAGGAACATTAATTTTTCTGCCTTTTCTGCTGCCAGTCTGTTTCTCTTTTCATCATATATTAATCCAGCACTGCTAAATAATCTCTCGCTTGGTACGTTTGTTGGAGGACAGGCTAAATGTTTCCTTGCAAGTTTACTCAAGTATGGATAGATATTCTGCGTATTTTTCCACCAACTAATAGGATTGTCACATGCAGCCAGGCGTTTTTCTTGGTGATAGCTCTCGATCATTTTTACTACATCTTTTGACATCGCGTAGGTCTCGTCATTGCTGCTTGACTCAAGAAACTGAGAGACAGATTCTGTGATAGATTTGCTTGTTGAAGGTGTTGGTTCTGTCACTGAAACTTTTATCTTTTGGTGGGTGGCGAAGCGACAGATTCAAGAGATTGAAGCTCTTCAACTGCTTTGCCAAGTGATGATTTAACTCGTTCTAATGTACTAGGTGAAAATAACTTAGCTTTGTAACGTGGATCTAAGTAAGTTGCAAGAGAGTAACTTCATACAAGAACAGCCTCTCGTCTTGTCGCTTGCATCACTTTTGCGCACAATGAACTAGTTCTATTAATATAGTAGAATTTGATAATTTCCGCTTATTAATGACGTTTTATCTCAACGGTCCACATCCGCACGACATCCGCAGTCAAAGTGCGGATGCGGACGCGGATGCGAGAAAATGTGCGGATGTTCCGCGGATGCGGATGCGGATGCGGATGTGACCTACATCACTAATATATATATATATCACTCGAAGGAGGAGATTGTAGACATCAATCGACCAGGGAAGTACTCCGGTAGGGACATTAAGCAGGAGACAGGGAGTGCTGGAACTTCCGTTTCTTTTGTCACTGTCCCCTTTTGCTGATCTTTTTTCCGTGTCTCATTTACCCTGTGAGCAGTCCAGCATGCTCTCAAACACACACTTTTCCCTCTATTCTTCACTACATATACATGCATTTAACACACTACACAATCTTCTCAAAATTTATATAAAAAAATGGCATTATGAGCTTCGGAGACCTTGCTTTCAATCGCAAAGTGACCCATTGCCTACGTTGGACCTTCCATCATGAAAAGAAAAACTATAGTATTTTATCATTCACCATTACTTATTCGAACTATAGTGGATTTAATTTCTCCCAGAAGAGTTCCTTGTTCCATGTACGGTCTGTGTGTAACAAAAGTTTCTCAGGGAACCATTCTGAGTTGTATTATATATATATATATTATATGATGAAAATGACCACGAAGGAAAAAGGAAACACCGAATGGTGCTCAAGCGCTTTCCTCTAATGACATCCTCAGGAACACTGACGAAAGCGCTTGAGCACCATTCTGTGTTTTCTTTTTCCTTCGTGGTTATTTTCATCATAAATATTATTCACGTGTTACTTCCGTGAAATAATTTTCATATATATATAAAGAAGACATTAGACAGCTGGAGGGGATCCAAAGAAGCTTCACAGCCAAGATCAATGGGTGCAAAGAACTAAATTACTGGGAAAGGTTACGAGAATTTAATTGAATTGAATAACTTTTATTAATGATAAAATAAATAGGGTACATTCTTTTCAATTTACAATGACATGAATAATTGTGAAGCTCGACTATTTATTTTATTTAATTTGGCCCTTAAGCTTTAGGCTTTACTGGGCTCTGATTAAAAATCAACAGTTGTTATTAATTAATAATAATAAATAAATAAATAAGTATTATTAACAGTTAAAACATGTATTAATCTTAAATTATCACTACTGACATGACAAATACAAAGCACCTTTGAAGGCACTATACAAATACCATACAAAGAAACCAATATTATAAGGGGTTCCAAAAAACCTTAGGCCCCCCCCCCCCATTTGCAGCTTACATGTTTATTTATATCGAAATAGTTTTTAGTGATTATAAAAATATATAAAATTCTTTATTTATTGCAGGTATTAAAATTACTCTAGCTGATAAAGTGATAATATAATGGCTTCTCAATTAATTGGTGATTCGGAGAGGCAACGTGTGATAGATCGCATACGAGCAATAACATTTCGGGAAGTTCGTGATGCTGGAGCCACCTTTATAACACGTTCATGGGTTGCCAAAAAGTTGCGAAGAAGTGAGGACTTCGTCAAAAGAAATTGGAATAAAACTTTGGATGAATGTGAAATGGATACAACCAAATCTGGACGCCCAAATTTGCCACTCTCTCAGGAAACAAAGGACATCATTGAAAGCGGTACGCGTAAGCCGAAAAACAGCTGTGCTAAACTTTCTAGAGAGATCGAAGTGTTGAGAGGAAAGATCGTTAGTGGTGAGATCATTCGACTGTACCGTCATAGGCAAGGTTTAAAGCCTTGGCATGAACTTCCAAAGCCAAGAAAAACTCAACATCGATGACAGAATGTGGTTTGCCCATTATCTTGAAGATTGGGATGTGGATGATTTCATGCATTTAGCTGTCTCCGATTAATTTTTTGTTTACATAACACGTCAGCCTAACTACCAAAATGATCGAGTGTGGGCCACAACACCAAATGAAATCGATGACAATGAACATTATCGCGAATTATTAAAAAGTCCAGACTGTGTTGGTGTGTTTGTTTTGTTCACTGCAAAGAAGCTCATGTGGGTGCTGAAGCCAAATGGTCAGAGTTGGGATGGACAGTATTTTCGTGATATTATTCTATCCCAGCATGTCATTCCTTTTCTAAGAAACCCAAACAATGTTATGGATGTCGATCAGGTCACACTTCTTCTGCACGATAAGGCCCCCTGCTTTAAGGCATTAGCCACTCAACAGTTGTTGCGGAACCATGAGATCGATTTCTTTGGAAATGAAGAATGGCCAGGAAATTCTCCTGACCTGAACGTATGTGAACACATTGGATCAGTTATAAAGGACAAGGTTGAATGTCTCTTGTTTCAAGAACCTGCAGCAAATCGATTTTCGAAGGGTACAATGACGCAACACATTGAAACTGTTTTAGAAAATTTGCGTAACGATCAAGATCTATTCACGTCACTTTTGGCAAGCTACCCAAAGCGAATTCAGGCTGTTTTGGAAGCCAATGGCGGGAACACCAAGTTTTAATTGGTTCTTATTAAATGCAGGATTAAATTCTCTTTTGTAAGGTATGTTTAGTTTTACTGTACCTCTAATGGTTTAGGCCATGGGCGGGGGGGCTAAGGTTTATTGGAGTCCCGTACATGAAAGACAAGAACTGAACAATCCCAAGAAATGTGTTTTTAATACTAGATTACACACGAGAAATTAATAATTAGTAAACAATATTAATAGACATTAATCATAGATTTTTGTTAGTATGCCATTATTAATCAGGATTTCAACTTGGTTTTAAACAAATTTACATTCACAATATTTTTTATATCGGCATGCAAGTCATCCCATAGCTTCAATCCAATGAAAATGGGTAGTTTTCGAGATGATGACAATCTAAATTGAGGTATAACAAGCTTTGATCTATTTCTGGTCTGATACGAGTGGATTTCTTGATGAGTCACAAAATTATCTATTTACCCATTGTAAATTAATGATTTTGTTCTTACACTCGTAAATAAAAATAAAATGTGCGTTTGGTTATATCATTGAGCTTCAATAGGTTCAGCTCCTTAAATAATGCACCAGAGTGATCAAGGAAATCAGCATCAGACAATAACCTCACTGCTCGTTTTTGGATGATAAAAATACCATTTAATGCGCTGTCAGCGGAGTTTCCCCAAACAAGCAAAGGTGGGCAGGACCGAGTTCCAAAAGGACCGAATTCCAGGAACTCGGTCCTTTTTAAGGACCGTGAGCGGGAAAGTAGGTCCTTTTCTCAGTGAGGACCGAAATGAGGAGCGACGGTCCATTTTTAAGCAACTCCGGACGGTCCGGTCCGGACGGTCTTTTTTAGTGATTTTAGTGTGTTTAGTGATTATTTGAAGTTCTAAAGAAGATGGATCGTTTCCTCCAGAAGACTCAGAAAGAGACTGAGACTGAACTGAAACTTGTTTCAACACCTGGCACCATCCAGTGCCGCCATGGAGAGGCTCTTCTCTTTGGGGAAGGACGTCCTCAAACCGAAAAGGTCAGGGCTCAGTGACAGCCATTTTGAAATGCTAGTCTTCTTGAAGGGAAACTCAAGCATTTAACTTAATAACTTTTTTTCATCATTTATGTATTGTATTAATTATAATTTACGTTAATAAAATTAAAGATTTCCGGTGTCTTTAATTTCATTTTTCATTTTAATCAAATTTTTCACTTATATATAAGGACGAGGACCGAGTCGTTCCTAGGCCCTATCTTCAGAAAGGACCGTGACCGGGACCGGGACCGTCGGTCCTTTTTGAGGCCCGGGTGCCCACCTTTGCAAACAAGGGTGCAGTACATTATATAAGGAAGAACAAGAGTATGATAAAGAGTCAATAAAACTTGATTAGGGACTACATTTCTAAGTTTAAACATCATAGCAACGAGGACTAGACCTATATTCACTGGAAAGGAGAAGAGAGAGATACACCATTATTTACACTTGGAAAATAATGGAGAAACTAGTCCCTAATCTTACTCTGAATCCTATAACTCCCCAAACAACGGTGGAAAGTAGAAGCGGTAGACTGTGTCATATTCCCAAATTGAAGGCGAGACAGGGAACATCCTTAACCCTGAAAGAAAATAGTTTTGTAGTGAGAGGACCAAAACTGTTTAATCAGTTGCCCAAAGACCTAAGAAACACGAAGGGAGTTGCAGTGGAAATCTTCAAAAGAAAAGAAGACTAGACGCCTGGCTCAGAACAATCCCCGATGAGCCGGGCGTACCTGGCTATGTGAGGTGGAGAGCGTAAGAATCCAACTCACTACTTCACCAGGCCAACTCGAGAGGAGGGGCGACAAGCTTGACCCTCGCGAAATGAGAAATCGTCGCGCGAAACCTTTGTAAGGTTGTAAGGTTGTAATATATATATATATATATATGATGCACATCCACAAGGAAAAATGAAAACGATTCCAAGTCGTTTTTCATTTTGGAGCAAGTGTAGTTTACGTCACCCTGACGCAAAAGGGGACACAACCTACACTAGGTCACAGTTGGGGAACGTAAACTACACTAGGATCTTTAGGAGACATTTTTTAAATGAATCCATCAAATAAAACGTTAAAACTAACGAAAATATTACGACTTAACCTAACCAATCGTCAATATATATACAGGAATACCTCGAAATTGGTCTTTAATTCGTTCCGGAATAACACGACGAAATACGAAACGACGAAATTCGAGGTAGATTATAACATGTTTCAATGAGAAAACATTTTACTCTATTATCTTATTAAACAGATTAATTAAGCAAATTCTACTCGTTTTTCGACAAAATATAATACATATTGCGTTGGTAAACTGTCGAATTTCGTCAATTTCGATCGGGTTTTTTCACATTTTTTCAAAAAAGATGAATCTGCGAATATGGACGACGGATTGCGAAACTATAGGGGATCAAGTAAAGATAATCCCTCCCAGGTCACACTAGTAAAGCAAATCCCTCCCAAAAATGACCAAGTAAAGATAATCCCTCCCAGAAAGTAAAGTAAAGTGAAGCAGTCTGACATAAGGATAAAAATTAAGAGAATCTTTTTTTAAAAAATGATTTATTTGAAAACAAAATTTATTAAAATTCATTTATTACAGTGGATCAAGTAAAGTAAGCACCCCCAACCTTTTTTAGTTAGCTTTATAAGGCTAACTAACGAAAATATCACGACTTAATCTCCTTTTTCTGTTGGGAGGGATTATCTTTACTTGATCCACTATAGGTAGTAAAAGATTGACGACGAATTTTGAGGTATTCCTGTATATATATTGACGATTGGTTACGTTAAGTCGTAATATTTTCGTTAGTTTTAACTTTTTATTTGACTAGGTATACGCGGACAAAGTTGGGGAACGCAAACTACACTAGCATAATGTAGTGGAACGTAAACTACACTTGGATAATGTAGGGGAACGTAAACTACACTAGCATAATGTAGTGGAACGTAAACTACACTTGGATAATGTAGGGGAACGTAAACTACACTAGGATAATGTAGGGGGTCGTAAACTACACTAGGCTCCACAGGGGGTCGTAAACTACATTTGCTCCTTCATTTTTACTTGTGGATGTGCGCCATTTGTTAATTTCACATGTTTAATAGTGAAATTTATCTCGAGCTTCATATTCATTTACGGGGTGATGATGTCTGTCTGTCGTAGGATAGGGTGTTGTGGAGTGGGTGACCGTAATAGTAAAAGTGCAGAGATAACACTTCACTTCAGCTATTGTGTCTTCAAAGTTTTGCTCAGGACACTGTAGCAGATATGAAGAAATTAGAACAAGGTTCATATGATTATACATTAGATCAGATGGAGATGTAGAAATGGTTAGAATGAATGCCAATTAGGTTGTATCTTTTTGTAGTAATGCACATGGAGTGGAACCAGTTGGACAAGTAAAACGGTGGGTAAAGGGGAAAGGATTAGTTAATGCCCCTCAGCCAGCAGTCGTTAAATCTTATAATAACGGAATGGGTGGGGTTCATCTCACGGATAGAGCTCTAGCAGACTATAGGCCAAGAATTCAAGGTAAAAATGGTATTGGCCACTGCTTGTTAATGCTTTGAAAGTTGCAGTTGTTTTTATTTGGAAACTATCAGCTGTGCTCCAAAGGTCAGACAAAATAAAAAAACTTTCGAAGAATTTTAATAACAGTATCGCTGAAGCAGTCAAGGCTAAGGCCAATGATCGATTGTAGGCTCGGTCCTTCGAGGCCAGTCCCTAAAGATATAAGAACAGACAATCGCGATGATTACCCACTGAGCTATCCTGTTAGACGTTAGTTGTATTGTCTGTAAAAAGAATCGTCGTATTCGATGCGAGAAATGTGAAAAATCATTGCGTATAAAGAATTGTTTCCAAAGATACCATGAAAAATAATATGTACGAAATTGAGATGATGACGTGTCTGGCTTGAATTTTTATTTGTTTCCATTTCGTTTATTTAGAATGCAGAATTTGTATATTTGTTTGAAGTTTCTCAAAAGTATTATGAAAAGGAATAAAAGTGTTTGACAAAATTAATATTTGTTCGTTCAACTATTTTATGAAGCTTGGAGTACAAATACTAGTAGAGAAGATAATTACCAAATGAAGAGGGGAGACAGCCCCCCCCCACCACCACTACCCCATATTTCATTTTTGATAATGTGGTGCCTTCTTCAAAAATGTGTATATCCAAGAAAATTATAGTTTTAAGATTTTCGATGAAAGAAATTAAATAAATTGACAATAAGGAAAAACCTCACTTATAAGTAAAAAACTACCCCATACAGCGCCCAATGACCTACAATTGTAGTCACGCAATTTACTAATTGATAATATTAATTAATTTTTATAAATCTTTATGATTACTTCCATAGAGTCAATGAGACTAAAATAACACAATTTCAAAAGACTAAAGAACATTCGTATTTTGCGTATCTTGGTTCTCCCACAGTAACATAATATATAAATATACCTAAATATCAATGGATTCTAATGAAACTTTAGACAACAAGTTTTCTCACCAAACGGTGCAACTTTCAGGGTTGGGAGCAGGGAAATTCTATAAAAAAAAATTGTTCCCCCGCAAATAAAGACCACCCTAAAAAAAAAAAAAAAAAAAAAAAAAATATATATATACAGGGTGTCCCGTAAGTCTGGACCCATAGGGATTTATAATATATTTTTTTATTATGTTATTATTATTATTTTATTATTATTATTTTTTTATTATTTTTTATTATGATTTTTATTTGTGGGGCCACTTGAAAGCCAAAGTGTACGAGGTCAAACTTCAGAACATTTTCCACCTTAAAGCACGCATTGTGGAGGCGTGTCAAGAAATTTGTGCGACTGTGATTCAGAAAGTGCTGTCGCAGTGGAGATTGCTTCTTCAACTATGTGTGCGACACAACGGCGGACACTTTGAACAGATTATGTAATAAATTTTTGGACTATTTTGTAATTTTATTATTTTTCCCTATGGGTCCAGACTTACGGGACACCCTGTATATATATATTGGAAGGCGGAAGTTTTTTGCAATTGAGTGTATATATTTGCCATATTGATAAGTATAACTCTTACTAATAAAAGTATTAAAAAAATTTCCGTACCAACATTTTTAATTCTACAATTAAGTACAGTGTTTTATGATGCGTCGATCCAGACTCACTCAGCACACTGAAAATCTTTCCCAAATCTTTTCATTGCAGTCTCCTCAGTTTAATGATATTTTAATGGTACCATCTATGCTCATTCATCATAGATTAAATGTCAACTAGAAAAATTATTGGTACAACGAATGTACGATCAAAGGCTGTGTTTTGGTTACAAACAGAACTTGTCTCACGTCGAAAAGGTTTTGAGATAATTCAAAATATCTGCTGCAGTCGCTGCTCATGATATAGTGCCATGTTGCCTACGGTCGCGTTGTTGGCCAATTAGACTGTGGTCAAAGCAAGGAAGGGGAAAATAGCTCGAAATTTTGGGCTTGCAAGGAAAACCATCGATATTATCACCATAAATTTTCATCAAGCAAATGAATAGTCAACACAGAAACTTTTGTTTATTAATGTTATTTTGATACAATGAACAAGTCACTGTTATATATATATATATATATATATATAAATAACAGTGACTTGTTCATTGTATCAAAATAACATTAAGATCCCGGGTTCGATTCCCGGGTGGTTACCTCATTTTTTCATTTGTTTCGTTCTCTCTCTCTCGTCTTGCGCGAAATATCTCCTATACAAGCGTCGTTCTTTACGTTCTTTCCTATCATTAAAGTCTACAAGTAAATCAAGTCCCAACATACTTCTACAGAGTTTCATACACTTTCGTGGAATAAAGAAAATCAAATTGGTCAATAAATTTAGAAAGCACTGTGGCCATCAAAACTATTAACTACGCATCGGAAACCAGTGATAGGTACAAAAAAAAAACGTGACAAGTTGTATTTGAAATTTAACTGCTTCGTGAGCTTCAAGTAAAAATCTGTGAAGCTGCATTTAAAATTTAAGTGAAAGTTTACCGGTAATTCAAGTTTAAAATTTAAATTTAATTTAATGAAGCGAGTGTTGTATTGCCCAAAGGGTAATAAAAGCCTTCAGCAGAAAGTAACAAAAATATCCCGCCCGTAAGGCAGGAGTTTTTGCTAGTAGCGTAATTACCCCGGAACTTTTTGAATATATTTCGTTGAAATATCTTCATAAAGTTGAAAAGTTATGTCATTTTCATATTAGTACAACTTTAACTACGTTTTCTGGCATTTTTTACTTTTGTTACTTAACCATTTCCTTGGAGGTCCTCATAGGCTATTCCACGGCGTGAAGTTGGCGTCTCATGATTCATTCAGTTAGGGCGCCACCTGGCAGTGCTGAGATGTAATTTGGGATATAATTAAACTATTTTTTCAAAGTTGATGTATTAATACAGTATATGGATAATATATTAAAAATGTTCAAATTTACACTAAAAACAATTACACTTTCATTTTACATGAAAAGATCTAAACAAAAATATTTGTTTCCACGGATTTTTCTCTACAGAACGAATTAATTTTCTGATCTCTGTCGACTTTCATAACGTGAAGTCCTGCAAAATCTGACCATCGAACGGCTGTTGAAATAACGAGGTGTCCGGGTCTGTGCCCAATTGAATACGTTTGAGAGTGACGATCAACCAAAGCTTACCAATATTATAGTCAATTCACGCTCACATTGTGACACGTAAATAATTTCATAGAAACAGTTTTGAACAGAAATATTAAGCCATTGAAACCTTAACATTTACTTTAAGCTCATGAGTCACTTAAATTTTTTTGAGTGCAGCTTCACAAATTTCGATTCACTGACTTTGACTTTGAATGTAAATTTATGGACTGACTGGCTTTTCCTCGATTTCACAAGACTATGAAACATCATCCTACGTCTGTGACAGTTGTAAAGGAAAATTTAACTGAATTGAAGTTAAATTTTGACCATATATCATAAAATAACAAAACAAAAAATGTTTAGATGCCAACATGGTTGCCAACCTTCAGAAGAATCGTGGAAAAGCTACTCAGTGTTATTTCACTGTTTTTATATTCTGTCTACACGTTACGCCTACGTTATATTTATTGTGATGTAATCAAAAACATTTTAGCCAGCCACACATGGCTGGTCAGGGACTTTGCGCAGGAATCTGTCCAGCTGGTTCTTGAAGTTATTCAGGTCGGTGTGCTGGAAATTCCTTACTTCTTTTGGAAGGACATTGAAAAACTTTGGGTCCCGTATTCTCAGGGTATTTTCCATCCTCGTTTTCATGGCCCCTTGTCCCACCGCAGCTGGGACCGTACAAAATCTGCCTCTTCTCTCATTCCAGTTTGTTTCTATTTCATTTCTAAGATTAGGGACAGAGCCCTCAAGTATTTTGCATATGTATATTATTGTGTACCGCTCGCGCTTTCTTTCGAGAGACTAGAGTTCCAGGGATTGTAGTCGAGACCAGTAGTCTTCACTTCACTATATATATACATCAGTGGCGTGCGGTGGGTGTGTCCACAGGGTAAGCGGTAGCTGCAAATATATATATATTTAAATATATATATTATACAAGCATCATAACTTTATATTAGTTTTCGAGGATCACCTGAAGATCCGTCATCCTAGCCTTTTTTAGTTAGCTTTATAAGGCTAACTAATGAAAATATCACGACCTAACCTAACCAGTCGTCAAGGGCGTACAGTTGACCTAACGATTGGTTAGGTTAGGTCGTGATATTTTCGTTAGTTAGCCTTATAAAGCTAACTAAAAAAGGCTGGGGCGACGGATCTTCAGGTGATCCGTTTTCGATTACTGTAGTAATATAGTGACTTTTTGTAATTTGACTTTTAACTGGGTAGGCGGCGCATGCGCCGCTTACCCTGACTGCACGCCACTGATATATATCATATATTGGATTATCATATATATATATATATATATATATATATATATATATATATATATATATATATACTGTATATAAACTCTAGAAAAAATTTAATGTTGAAAACATGTAATTGTTATGTTAGTTTAGACCAGGGCCCAGGAGACAGGTGGTGTCAAAGCACCCGGAGTCAGGGCTGGAAGATAGAGAAGTAGGTGATTGAGGGGGTAAAGGGGCCCGCAGTTAAAAGTAGCACCAGGGCCCGTGATTCCTTTCCAGGGCCTTGGTTTAGGCTAGTTTAGAATATGTTAGCTGGTACTTTTTATGTACTTCAGATAACACAGTGTAGGTACAAACTGGGTGACGGAACAAAGTTGATCCGCACAATGTCGATACTAAATACTTAATTTAAATTACCGTAGGTCAAGTTAAGTTAGGTTAGGTTATATCATACCCAGTTAGGTTACGCTAGATTAGGTTAGGTTAGTCTGATTGGGTTAGGTCTGTCATTTTCATTGAAAATCTAAAATCCATATCGTACTTGCATAAGGCCGGATGTCGACATTATAAAATTCGATTTTGTTTATGTAAAGCGTACAAACAGCCTTTTTCACGCCCTTAATTGCATCCTGGTCACTTATTACATATTTTCAGTTTGATGATATTTGAATTGAATTGAATTGAATTGAATGACCTTTATTGTTAATAATAAAATAAATACATTGGTTTTGCAATTTGCAATGACATAAATAATTGTGAAGCTGGACTATTTATTTTATTTAACTTGGCCCTTAAGCTTTAGGCTTTACTGGGCTCTTATTAAAAATGAACAGATAGTTATTATTAATTAATGAAAAGCAAATAAATAACTAAATAATCTAGGTTAGATCTCGTTCTCCCGTCACCGGAAGGGCATTTTATTAAAGGGTCCCGCTTATAAGAACATTCGCACAAATTTAAAACTATCTTCTTGTTCTATACATACAGATTCTATTATTTTTTATATAATTATTACATTTATTATTGCGTTATTATTTATTACAGAAATTATAAATTTATTATTACATTGTTGTTTATTATACAGAAATTATAAACCGAAAAACGAATGAAAAAGGCGAGAAGGAAGCAATCCAGAGACCATTAAGAAATTTGCACCTAGGTTAGATCCCGTTCTCCCGACACCGGAAGGGCATTTTATTAAAGGGTCCCCCTTATAAGTACATTCACACAAATTAAAACTATTAAAACTATGTATAGAACAAGAAGATAGTTTTAAATTTGTGCGAAGGTACTTACAGTATAAGCGGGACCCTTTAATAAAATGCCCTTCCGGTGTCGGGAGAACGTGATCTAACCTAGGTGCGAATTTCTTAATGGTCCATGGACTGTTTTCTCTCTTGTTTTTGGTTCATTCGTTTTTCTGTATCCACCCAAAGAGGATGCCAGTGGGCATCGAAACTGTTGTGGAAATAAACTCTGTCTATTAGAGTGGGGTTTTATTATCATATTTTGACCTTCACGTAGAAAAGTGAGGTTTTTTGCAAATTTATATTCACAATATTTTTTATATCGGCATTTAAATCTTTCCATAGTTTCAATCCAAAGAAAATGGGTAGTTTTTGAGCAGGGCCGTTTCTAGCCATTAGTGGGCCTTAAGCAGTATACCCATTTGAGACTCCACCCCTCCATCCACCAACTCACGCCTTACTACATCACCTCAGCACACACATACAAAAAATGGCTGTGTTAATAAAAAACAATTACGAAACAATTTTAATGAAACATTTATGTCCAAAACAACAAATATGTACTTTCAGAAGACAAACAGAAAAAATACTCTTCATGAAATTCCTGAAAATTAGCTTATACTAAATGACACAGAACTATGTATAAAAAAATAATGCAATTATCAACTACCAAACAATTACTAACTCTACGATACAATCGTATAATAGCTAACAGTCATACAGAACAGTTTGTATCTTCAAACTTTTTGCCTCCTAGATTTTTTCTGGGGGAAATCATCATATGAAATCTTCCTGCCAACGTCCTGGTTGATGCTTATGATGCCAAAGCCACTGAGGCGATCCTGCCCCATTGATGATCTGAGGTAGTTCTTGATTAGCTTCATCTTAGAGAAGCTCCTCTCGGCTAACGCTTCTGTCACAGGTAGAGTGCAGGCAATTCTTAGTGCAACCCAGAGATTGGGGTATAGTTCTTCCAGTTGCCTCTGCAAGTGCTTGTGTTTCAGTCCTGGCTATGGCATCTATGGCATTGTTTCTGACTTCCAAAGGGCCTCTCTGATGTTGTGGCTCTGGTATCGCACAGCCTCAATGGCATCTGTGGAAGCTTTAGCTGCATCAGCCACTACAAGATTCAGAGTGTGAGCCCCACATGGAACATAGAGTGCACGATAGTTCTTCTCTAATAACCTTGCCTGAACACCTTTGTTCTTGCCCTTCATGTTCGCTCCGTTGTCATATGACTGTCCTCTGCAGTCATCAAGGTGAATATTCAATTCATCTAGTCTCTTCAGAATCAGAACTGATAAACCCAGGCCTGTACTTTCTGAAGCCTCAAGAAAGCCCAAGAAGTATTCTTTTATTTCTGGTACTTCACCCATTTTAACAGTTCTGATAATAATCGACATCTGTTTTTGGTGGCTTATGTCTGGAGTGCAGTCTAAAATGAGTGAGTAATATTTAGCTTGTTTTATTTCTGCAACAATGGCATCCAAGATCTTCCTACTAATGGACCCAATGAGCTCATTTTGAATGATGTTTCCTAGGTAACTTGAATTACTATATTGGCCACTTTCGACCGCTGATGTGTTGTTTCATCACTGGATCAAATTTGGCAAGCAGCTCAACCTCCTTCAAGAAGTTTCCATTGTCTCGATTGTACAATGTAGAGGAAGACCCCCTGAAAGCAAGGTTTCTCTCTGCCAGTGATTGCATTATACTTACAAGACGTGTGAGAACATCTCGCCAGCGTCTTCGCTCTACCTCCATTAATGACATTTCAGTTCGGTCAATGGTCCTTCCAGTTTTTAGCCGCAGTTCCAGATCCTTCCATGTTGCCATGTTATCTGCATGTTCTGAACTATTTTCATGGTCTTTCAGAAGCGAACCAACGTTTACCCAGTCTGAAAGTCCATCCGTAATTAGTTTGTACGACTTCCTTGAAAACAACTTGCAGCAGAAGCAATAAAGAGCATCATTCCTTCTAGAGTACATCAACCAGCTTCGCTTTATTTTTTCCCTATTAATTAATGTTCTGTACATGTAATGGTGATGAACGCTTCTACCGTCCTCTCTTTTAGGGAATGTGAAATCTGGACTGATTTGAAATGGTCCTCGAGACACCAGATCTGTTTTCAAGACATCTGACAGGACAATTGGCCAGTCATACGGATCAAGCGGTGGAGCAGATCTTGGTTCTTGTTGCTCAGTAGAAATGCCTGTGTGTAGTGTTTGAAGCTGAACAGAAGATGGGCCACTTGTTGGTTCATCAGGCTCTACTTCTACTGGTGTTTGAGGTTGCATAGAGGATGGTCCTGCTGTTGGCTCATGATGCTCATCAGGCTTTGCTGAGGATGGCTTTTCCAAATATTTCAGTAGTGCTCCTGAGAAGAACATAACATTACATATTTTGTTAATTTTTGCTAAAATACTCTTTCTTATCTTGTTTGATAATTGATCTGTGTGAACAGAATTTGAGGTGATGTGATCCATTAAATTTCACATTTCGAAATATTATAAATATTACAGAGACTAGCTTACTCTACACGATTCCTGAGCACTTGCCTAACTTGATGGTTTACCTAACCTAGTTGCCTGAACTGTAATCATAAGAATATACAAGTGGCACATCTCACCTGTGCTACTGGAAAGCTTCTCCTCCTCTATTTTCTTCTTTTTCCGTTTTTCAGCTCCTGATGGATAATGTTGTTTCATTTTCCAAGATGCACGAAGTCACATCTAGTTAACCACAACTAATCTGCTAAATAATAATAATCATGATAATAATGATGATGATGATGATGATGATGAATGATGATGATGATGATGATAATGATAATAATAATAATAATAATAATTGTAACGTTAATCAAATACATTCAAATAATCAGACCATTTAGGTTTTAACCAACAAAATTCACATTATCTGAAAAAGATGAGAAAAGAATTAATATACTTGAAAACATAACGAAAATAATCCTAGGTTTTAAAGTGTTACAAAATCTCTTAATAATTAGTAAATTAGTGAAATAATGTTTTACAATACTAGAAAAATTAAGCATTTAGGAAAGTATAAGCATATAGTAAGAATAAAGTTAAATAATATAGAAATAAGATCCGTTACGTGTAAATAAGATTTACACATAACGACCAAAACGTTTTGTTTGTCTCCGTTTTATCACATTTGTCTCCTACAAAAACTTTAATTAATACGACAATAATAATAATAATATATAATAATAATAATAATAACCAGCTATATTCCTATTCTTGCCCACTGAGCTATGAGCTGGGAGCCTGTCTAGTAGACTGAGTGTCTAGGGGTCCCCTAGTAGCAGCGAGGCCCTAAGCGGCTGCTTAGTCTGCTTATGCAAGGAAACGGCCCTGTTTTTGAGATTAACACAATGTAAATTATGAGTGGATTTCTTGATGAGTTACAAAATATCTATTTACCCATTGTAAATTAATGATTTTGTTCTTACACTCGTAAATAAAAATAAAATGTGCCAGTTTGATTACATCATTATTGAGCTTTAATAGATTTAGCTCTTTAAATAATGCAGTAGAGCGATCAAGGAAATCAGCATCAGATAATAACCTAATTGCTCTTTTTTGGATGATAAAGATACCATTTAATGCGTTGTTATCGGAGTTTCCCCAAACAAAGGTGCAGTACATTATATAAGGAAGAACAAGAGTATGATAAAGAGTTAATAAAACTTGTTTAGGGACTACATTTCTAAGTTTAAACATTATAGCAATGCTTCTTGAAATCTTTTTCGCGATATAACTTACATGATCATTCCATCGCAAATTCTTATCTAGCATTACACCAAGAAATTTTGTTACAGTACACTCCTTTATAGTAATTTCATTAACATTAAGTTCATCAAGATATACATTTCTTTTATCAGTAAAAATCATGAAATTTGTTTGACTGGTATTTAGGAAGAATTTATTGGTGGTCTACCAATTCATTACACTGATGAATTCTGAATTAAATATATTCTTAGCTGTATTAACATCTTTGCAAGAAAAAGACACACTTGTATCATCTGCAAACATTATCAAGTTAGATTATGAGGTTAGATTATTGTTTAAGTAAACAAAATTTAAATAATATCAGTACCTTGTGTGTGTGTGTGTGTGGAAAATGGAATTATATACGATATAAAAATAATGGTGAGAAATTATATACCTGGATTTCATCACATTCTTGTTTCATCGTGATTGCGTAATCGACAGAAATAAACATAAACATAAAAACACGTTATCTTTTTCACTTCTATGATAAGTTATGTTGAGGTCAACCATTTACTTTCTGTCCAAACGAACGTGTATATACAGGGTAACCCATAAGTCCTAATTGGTTATTACAATTACATTATAATGCAATTTTACAATATACATTATTTCTAATATTAATCTTATATATATATATATATATACACGGTGAACCAAAAGTAGGTGGACAGTAGGTTGAATACGGTTTGTGTTATATTATATTATAACTATGGTGTTCATTATAACTATGGTGTTTGTGTTTTATTATATTAATATTATAACTAAATTTATTTAAATTTTATTTTGTATTATAGTATACAAAAAAATTAAATATGTATTCTCAAAATAAACGTTATCATTTACTGTCCACCTACATTTGGTTCACCCTATATATATATATATATATATATATATATATATATATATATATAGGTGTCCCAAAAGCCAGGACACAGAGTAAATAATTTGCTTCACTCATTATGTTGGTTTATTTATAATAAATGCTCAAACTGAGACCCAGTAACTTATTTCTTCTCCTGAGTGATATCGTTCAATCGCTTTTCTGACAGTTGAGAAACCAATGTTTTTTCTCATTTCGGTTTCTTGATTAAATCCATTTGCGGCACTTCGGTACCCGCTTCCTTCTCTTGCGTACATGAAGACTAAATTCGCTCACTCATTTTTCGTTAATTTCCTATCCATATCTCGCCTGGAACAGAAAAAACAAACTGTATTTATAGAAGTCATTTTCCCCCTATGTGTCCTGACTTTTGGGCCACTCTGTACAATGTTGCATGCACTCTTTACCTATATATTCTTATGTTAAGAAACTAAACTTAACAAGTTGACTAGTCAAGTGATTTTTTTTTTTTAATTTATACGTCATTGGTTGTACAAAAAATTTTAATAATAATAAAAAGCTATTAAATTAAAAATTACAAATTAAAAAAAAAAAAATTTTTTTAGGGGAAAACTGAATTTTCCTCAATTTATCTTTTCCTTCTTTGAAATGAACTGAACTTGTAAAAAATACATATAATACATACATAAATTAGATAGATTGGCTATTATAAATATCTATTTAGTACCGGGATTAGGATAGATAGACAAAGTGGGGCGATAGATAGATATCTAAATGCTCTAAAAACAGTATTAACAGCTTCGTAAATAAATGAGAAGAGAAAGTTCCAAACGCAACAAGAGACACGCATCAAAAAAAAGTTTAAATTGATTAGTTCTTGAATTTCAAGACCCATTTCACACCTTCATTATCCAGTGCTTGCATACGGGGCTCCAATAAACCTTAGCCTCCCTGCCCATGGCCTAAACCATTAGAGGTACAGTAAAACTAAACATACCTTACAAAAGAGAATTTAATCCTGCATTTAATGAGAAACAATTAAAACTTGGTGTTCCCGCCATTGGCTTCCAAGACAGCCTGAATTCGCTTTGGGTAGCTTGCCAAAATTGACGTGAATAGATCTTGATCGTTACGCAAATTTGCTAAAACAGTTTCAATGTGTTGCGTCATTGTATCCTTCGAAAATCGATTTGCTGCAGGTTCTTGAAACGAGAGACATTCAACCTTGTCCTTTATAACTGATCCAATGCGTTCAGACGTTCAGGTCAGGAGAATTCCTGGCCATCTTCATTTCCAAAGAAATCGATCTCATGGTTCCGCAACAACTGTTGAGTGGCTAATGCCTTAAAGCAGGGGGCCTTATCGTGCAGAAGTGTGACCTGATCGACATCCATAACATTGTTTGGGTTTCTTAGAAAAGGAATGACATGCTGGATAGAATAATATCACGAAAATACTGTCCATCCCAACTCTGACCATTTGGCTTCAGCACCCACATGAGCTTCTTTGCAGTGAACAAAACAAACACACCAACACAGTCTGGACTTTTTAATAATTCGCGATAATGTTCATTGTCATCGATTTCATCTGGTGTTGTGGCCCCACACTCGATCATTTTGGTAGTTAGGCCGACGTGTTACGTAAACAAAAAATTCATCGGAGACAGCTAAATGCATTAAATCATCCACATCCCAATCTTCAAGATAATGGGCAAACCACATTCTGTCATCGATGTTAAGTTGAGTTTTTCTTGGCTTTGGAAGTTCATGCCAAGGCTTTAAACCTTGCCTATGACGGTATAGTCGAATGATCTCACCACTAACGATCTTTCCTCTCAACACTTCGATCTCTCTAGAAAGTTTAGCACAGCTGTTTTTCGGCTTACGCGTACCGCTTTCAATGATGTCCTTTGTTTCCTGAGAGAGTGGCAAATTTGGGCGCCCAGATTTGGTTGTATCCATTTCACATTCATCCAAAGTTTTATTCCAATTTCTTTTGACGAAGTCCTCACTTCTTCGCAACTTTTTGGCAACCCATGAACGTGTTATAAAGGTGGCTCCAGCATCACCAGCTTCCCGAAATGTTATTGCTCGTATGCGATCTATCACACGTTGCCTCTCCGAATCACCAATTAATTGAGAAGCCATTATATTATCACTTTATCAGCTAGAGTAATTTTAATACCTGCAATAAATAATTTTATACATTTTTATAATATATATTCTTTCCCTGTTCAACACAACATGCTCATTGAGTTAATTAAGCTTTGCGTCAAAGATTGTAAATTTCAGTTTGAAAATAAGTTTTATGCTATGTCGTTTGGATTGGCGATGGGAAATCCCTTCTCACCGGTATTAGCTAATTTATATATGGAATTTTTTGAAAGCAGAATTTTGCCTACTATTGGTACCGGTATATAGATAATATTTTATACTTTTGGTCTAACAATTTGGATGTTGACTTATTTCTTGGTAGGCTCAACAATTTAGTCCCATCTATTAAGTTCACGGTTGAAAAAGAAAAAAATGGAAGCTTATCTTTTCTGGATCTAAAAATTCCGAGATGCTTGAATCAGTGCTTGAATCAGTGCTGAGGAAAGTGTACCCTTCGTAAAGCTGTGGTCCGAATTCAATGATCCTAGCCTTTTTATAAAAGATGGGGTGCATTTTAATGAAATAGGTAATGCTAGGCTAGGTAGGTTAATAGACGAAAACGTGCGAAAGCTGTATAGGTCGAAGCCTTCTTTAAACGTTGTGGGTCCGGGAAACGCGGGCCCGACGTGATAAATAGTTTAAAAAGCGGGCCCGTGGTAAAAAATAACTTAAACGTCTTTTATTGCAACGCGCGTAGTATTAGAAATAAATTAAATGAATTTAAGGCGGTAATTTATTCCGGCAACTATGATATAGTTGCTATCACTGAAACTTGGTTAAATACCGTGACTCGGGACTTGTTGGGGGAACTTGATATACCGGGTTTTAAAATCTTTACTAATGATAGGTTACATAGATTTGGAGGCGGCGTTTTGCTGTACATTCGTAATTCCCTTAGGGCTATCGAGGTTAAGTTAGATTTTCCGGCAGCAATTAATGCGATCTGTGTTGAAGTTAGGGCGCGTAGTATTAGTTTTAATTTTGTCGTTGTTTATAGACCTCCCGTTCAACCCCTCGATATAGATACTAGATTTTACTCACTTCTTGGTAATTTTATTGACAATCGGAATAGTATAATTGTCGGAGACTTTAACTGTCCTAATGTTAATTACGAGAATTTTACGGGTAACGAAGAGGGTTTGAGACTGGTTGAGTTTATGGACGATAACTTTTTACGACAGATAGTTACCCAACCAACGCGCGGTGATAATATCTTAGATTTGGTGATGACGAACGGCGAGAATATAGTCGAAAGTTTAGAAGTAGGCGAGAGTTTAGGATGTAGCGATCATCAAATTCTTAGGTTTAAGTTATTGATAGAAAACACACAGGATAGTAACGTAATAGAAGTCCCTGATTTTCGTAGGGCTAATTTTGATAGTTTTGCTGATAGGATGAGAGTAGTGGACTGGGATAACTTATTTATGGGTAATGATACGAATTTGCGTTGGGTGGCGTTTAAAGAAAGTTTTAGGAATATTGAAAGGGAGTTTATTCCTCGTAGGCCCAAGCGCGTTAGAAATCGTGGTAGGCCGAAGTGGTGGACTAGGGAAGTAGGCGAGTTCATAAACGAGCGTAATAGAGCGTATAGACTTAACAAGCGCAATGGCCAGGTAGCTAACTTTAATAGATATATCGAGCTTAGACGTCAGGTTAAAAGATCAGTTAGGAATGCCAAGCGTAATTTAGAGATAGTTATAGCTGCGGATAGTAAACATAATCCAAAAAAGTTTTTTGAATACGTAAATAATCGTAAGCCGGTAAAGGATAACATAGGCCCTCTATTGGATGTAAATGGCGCTTTGGCTTCTGACGCTCAGGCGATGGCGGGTATTTTCAATAACTTTTTTGCGACAGTTTTTACCGTAGAGGACGTAAATAATGTCCCCGACGTTGACGATATCGTTCCATTTAGTAGCGAGACTATTTTAGATGAAATAACTGTTTACGAGGCTGAGATTGCGCATTATATCGATAGGCTAAAAGTTAGCAAGGCTCCAGGCCCTGACGCTTTTTATCCTAGACATTTGAAAGATTTGAAAGACGTTATCGTAGGCCCCTTAGCGAAGATTTTTAATCAGTCACTCGAAACGGGGATTATTCCTGAAGACTTCAAATTAGCTAACGTCACGCCTATTTTTAAAAAGGCGACCGCGCGGTAGCTAGCAATTATAGGCCCATTAGCTTAACGTCAATTGTCGGTAAACTTTGGAATCCGTAGTTAGGGATCGTATTATCGATCACTTAGAAAGTAGGGGTTTGATTAATAGTAGTCAGCACGGGTTTCGACGCCATAGGTCTTGTTTAACAAATTTGTTAGAATTTTATAACGAAATAGTGCGCGAATACGATAGGCATAGGGCAGCTGACGTTATTTATTTAGATTTTAAAAAGGCGTTCGATACAGTTCCGCATAGGAGACTAATTGCGAAGGTTAAAGCGCACGGTATCCGCGGTCAGGTAGCTAACTGGTTAGAAGAATGGCTTCGTGCTAGGAGGCAGAGGGTCGTAGTTAATGGTAGTGAATCGGGGTGGTTAGAGGTAGGTAGTGGTGTCCCACAGGGTTCAGTGTTAGGCCCATTGTTATTCGTAATTTACATTAACGACATAGATGTAGGATTGATTAGTAACGTGTCAAAATTCGCGGACGATACTAAAATAGGCGGTAAGGTTGTTAACGAGGACGATAGAAATAGGATCCAAGACGATGTAGATAGGATTATGGAGTGGACGGATAAGTGGCAGATGCAATTTAACGTAGATAAATGTAAAGTTTTGCATATAGGTTCTCGCAACAATAATTACGTGTACACGATGGATGATAGGGATTTAGCGAGCGTTGACGAGGAAGTAGATTTAGGCGTACGCGTAACTAAAGATTTAAAGGTTAGGAACCAGTGCCTGGAGTCTTGCGCAAAAGCTAATAGGATGTTAGGCTTCATAGCGCGTAATTTCGAATTTAAATCGAAGGATATTATATTGCCCCTTTACAAGTCCCTAGTCAGGCCTCATTTGGAATATGCCGTTCAGTTTTGGTGCCCGTACTTGCGTGAGGATATTGATAGGTTAGAAAGGGTTCAGCGTCGTGCCACGAAACTTATTCCGGCATTGCGCAATAAGCCTTATGAAGATAGGATTAAAGTGTTAGACTTGTATTCACTCGAAACTAGGAGATTAAGGGGGGAGCTATTGAAGTTTTCAAAATCGTTAATAACATCGATAACGTAAATTTTGACAAATTGTTCACTTTCGATAATAGTAATACTCGCAATAACGGATTCAAGTTGCGTGGCAGACGTTTCATTACTAATATCGCTAAAAACTTCTTTACGTTTAAAGTAATTGATAAATGGAATAATCTTCCCGCGTCAGTCGTTCATTCTACCAGCGTTAATGTGTTTAAGAACCGTCTTGACAGACATTTTAAAAACATTAACGTTGTTTAAAATTAAAAAAGAAAGTTAACAACAGGAGCTGTGGTGGTGCTCGAGGATGAGTCTGTTGACGATGAATGCCAGCTTGTGACATGCCAGCGTGATGCCAGCAATAAAAAAAAAAAAAAAAAAAAAAAATTAGACCAACACGAATGTAGATGTAGCTCATAGCGTAAACTAACCCACTTTTTGTTTAACTTTACC